>VDFB02281492.1:815159661-815678213 GCA_007258455.2 Sequoia sempervirens
CCACGCCTATCGGGCACCACTCTTGGAGGCATCTTTCTTGACCTCGACCCACAACCACGGTCCTGGTGTGAACTGCATCACGATCGGTGATCTGTCCACACACTCAAGAAAACCCGCTCTGATACCACTTGATGAGGGTGCAACCCGAGGCTTAGGAAATAAACCATGAACAAGAGAATAATTTTATTATTTAGAAAATGGAGCTTCTTACATGCAAAGGATCTCAAATCCCCAAGTTGTACAACACATGCAAGTTACAGAAAGCTACAAAGTCACCCTTTCGCAATATGCGAGCTTGTCCCCAAAAAGCTACCCAAAAATTAGAAACCCACCCATAAATAGAGCTCCTTATTAGTTTGGAGCCAAAAAAACATTCAATTTGAGTTTAGGCGGTTTGGCACCAAAAATTTACAACATGAAGTTCAAATTTCAAAAGAGCATTTGCAACTGTATCTTCTAGAAAGTGCACCAACTTCGCGGGGCCATAACTTTTGATCCAAGACTCTGATTCACGAATCGTTCGAACCGTTGGAAAGGTCTCAAAGTCAAGAATGCGCTTAAAATTTTCTAAGCCAATTTTGACAAGTTTTAGTGCCGATTCAGGAGCTCTAAGTGCCTCAAATCTAATTCAGAAGATTTTTAGGTGCAAATCTGGGAAACTAAAACTGTAATATCTTTCAACCTAGGAACCAAAAATACAAACCGTAAATTGGGAATTTCATTATGATGAAAAGGGTATCCAAAAATGTAAAAACATCTAAAAACTGAGAAACTTGAAATTTAACTATTTTTGGGTGATGCAAGATTCCCCTTACACCACTGGATGCTCCTGCATCAACATTTCTCCATAGAAATGCCCAAACCAAAGTAGTACAAATTAGATATATTATTTGTATCGGATATCCAATTGGCGTCATGTAATATAAAGCCAAAAAGTGGAATTTTAAACTCATTTTACTCATTTTAAACTTGTAGCCACAGTGACAACGATGGTGAGGGCATATCCAATATTGGATTTTAGCTGATATCCAATTTGTAATTTAAGTTTTTGGTTTTTTTTTTAATATATTTTTGTATTAGTTTTGTATAATTTTTACTATTTTTTTACATATTCTTATTAAAAACTAGGATTTTTTACAATAATTTCATTTATATTGTGTAATTTCAATTAGAATAATTAGTTTTGAACTTCAATAAGGTATTATGGCTGAGAATCAAAACCCACAAAATCCAAACTCTCAACCACCTCCCCGCCCATCAATTGAAGAGTTAATTGGTGAAAAATTGGAGTAATTGATGGGCATTTGTGATGTTTATAAGACAATCCCTCAATTATCCCAGATAACAAACACATTGAAAGAAATAATTAAAAAATATAGAAACTCTCTCCACCCAACATAATGCCATTCTTTCATGGTGAGAAACCCTGAGGGAACATTACTCATGTGTAGTGTCTTGTGAAGAGGTGAAAGATCTCCAAATTAAAAAATCCCAAATAGCCTCTTTATTTGTTAACCCCCACACTGGTCTACCAATTAATGTTAATAAACCAAAAATTTCTATAAAATGGTGCACGAATAAGGACATTGTAGATAACTTTTGGGATCATTAGTGGATGTTTTTTGATAAACCACCCAACAATAATATTGATGTACCATTTTACTTTATTAAAAAATTATACATTGAGTTTGTGTTAGGGCATCATGTAAATTAATTTGACATTAAACCCTTCTAGGGCATAGGTAGAGGTATGCCCCAGGATAGAACATGGGAAATTTGAATAATACAGGGCCCATGTGTTCCCCATCCTCCCCTTCCTCAGCCATCTCTAGTACATCATCCAGATATCATCGAGGATGCAACCACGCAGACTATTCAAGTTATTCACTCTTTGAGTGATCTTTTAGTTTCCCATATTGTTAGAGTAGCTTAGCCACATGTTGGTGATGTTGGTGATGGATCAAGTGTTGTTGCATCATCCTCCTTAGGTCCACATATATGTGTGCCACATAATTTTAGTATGTGCCACCAGATATGCTTGGGTCCTCTTGTACAACTTGTTAAGCATCCCTTGGACACTTTTCATTATGACAGGTCTTCATGATGTAAGTGTTATAGGAGATCAAATGCAGGAGATTGGAGCACACTCTATAGAGTCCTCTCCAACTAGAGAGGGGGATGTTGGAATAGTTACACAGGTAAGATTTAAGTTGTAAATTCATAACTTGCATTTTTTTTAAATGAATATTAATAAGAGATAGTATCAAGTACTAATATTTATATACATGGTCTATTTAATAGTTGATGTTTGACAAGGAGCTTACACAGGTTACCGATAGCACCCTCAGGGCCATTTCATTTGGCCTTGACATGCATGCGGTATATATTTTCACACTCACCCATTTACATTTTTTTATTATATACTTTCTTGTCATTTGAATTGTCATTAATGAAATTATATATTAACTTATATTTTTATCTCATTTTCCTCTTGTAGGAGACACCTAGTGTGAGTGAGGTGCAGTGTTTTCCAGACTATGGAGGAGAAAAGGTAGATAAGGGAAAGGTAATAGAACTCAAATTTGATTGAATGAATATTTTTAAGATCTTATAGTGATTATACATACATCGACATAGATTGGTAGTTTCATATACTTTCCATTTTTATGTATAGGCAATTATGAGATACACATCCTTGTTGACAAGTGTCACAATTCCTGAAGGAGTAGGTATTGGAACACCTCAAGGAGATAAAGAAAAAGAGATGCCTAAAGAGGTATGTGTTTATTTTATTTTGTGTTTGGTAAATATGTTCCTATTACCAACAATTGTATGCTAACTTGTATAAATTTTATGTTTTTTTTCACATATATAGAATGACATTTCAAAAGTTGGTTTGATTGGTTCTTTGATAGGGGCATATTCTAGGACTCCTAACCCTTTGAAGAGACATATATACATGAGGTAATCAAGATTTCAATTTTAGAGTTCAATTATAATTCAATGTATATTTATTTTGATGTTAATTATTCGATTTTAAATTATATAATATAACTAATCTCAATTGTGGTTTGAATTTTTCTTGTGTAGCTACCTTTAGAGCCAAAAAGTGCTTCAAAGAGGCTCCATTTTGATGATCCACTAGTAGTTTAGAATGAAATAGACATTTTGGCATGCACATTTTGAATAGATATTGACATGGCATACGCCACATTTTGTAAAACTTTGTTTGAGTTGGCATTGATACTATTTTTGTATATGGACATACAATTGATTATTGGATAATTTGATATACAAAAGTTGAGAATCAAAATAATTAGTTCCTCATGTGCATGTTTAAACTCTTTGAAAATTTAATCTTGAGAAATGGTTATATATCAATGTACAATAGCATAAAAAATAATGAATAATGGTTAAATTATATCATATATTGCTTAGTTATATTATGGCTATATTATATAGTTTAAACAACTTTGAAAATAAGAACAATGGTAGATTTTAACATTTTAAATTTAAAGTTTAAATACACAAATGTCATTGTCTCACCTTTTTGAGCACCCATTATGCGCAACCCGAACATATCAAGAAATCTCATATGATAATTTTAGACCAACTCCTCACAAACTAAGCTTTTGCATTGAAAAGGGCTCCAATTAGCCCACTTTTACAACGAAACACAGCTACAAACTTTCTGCCAACCCAAGATATCACTAAGCAGACCTTAAGCTATCTCAAAAACCACAACTTCTCCAATTTATGGTTCAAAACTTTCCTTCTAGAGTCCCATTCCATGAAACCCTCATTTTTCACAAAATAGTCAATGGTTTGTTGAAAACCCCATCTCCATACCACATACAACCTTGAAACCACTTCAAATATTCTCTATTTATCCTACACAAGCTTGAGAATCCTTCAAATTATGTTGCCCCCAAATTTTACCTACTTTTACACTCTAAAACCTCACTTTCCCATTCAAAAACCCTTTTTTCTCAACTAGGGGTTCATGAAAAAATATAAAAATGACCTCCCATGCCTTTGTAAGCCTTCTATATCATCAAAATTCACATGCTCACACTATTTACAACCTATTCTAACTTGTTCTCAAGCAATTTCTTCTTTTCACCACTTCTAGCCTTGCTTTTAAGGCCTAGAACTATATGTTTCCACTAGGGCACTGTGGAAAACCTCCTCAAATAACTTTTCCAACACTAAATTCTTCCTACTATACCTAAAAATACTCCAACTTGACCCATTCCACCAAGATACAATTATAATAGGTGGAATGGTGTATTTCATCATATTACACTCTCAAACCCTTGATTGAGCAAATACAAACGCGTTTACAGAAAACTACCTATAAGTTGCTTGAAACTCAAAGTAATTCCACAAGAATGGATTTAAATCAAAATTAATGCAATCCTATGTCTAATCCAATCAATTTTAGAACAAGATATGTCTATACAGATTCATATAGAGCCTTGAATCCTCAAAAAATTACTGAGAAAACAAAAAATTTAATGATCTTTTCTTCACATTCAGACATCTAACTCTATCCTCGGCTTATGGGAGGCCTATTTAAGCCCCTAACAATAAAAAAAAATTACCCAACCTCTTCAACTACCTCTCCAACCAACTTAACCATTGACATTCCTTCCAATTTTCAATTTTTGCCATGACAACATTTTTTTGCATTATAGCAACATTTACATAATAACCCCACCTAGATTAAAAAACTAAAAAAAACATTGCATAATAGCCTAACATGGACTTATTTGACAACAACATGAACCTAACTAGACCAATCCTTAAAATAGAGGAACATAGTGCTCTGCGCCAATATTGGATTATTATTACATATTGAAATTCAAAAACTATCATACATCCTTTATAGTAATAGAAAATATTACTATTTTCTTCTTTTTCTCTCTCAAAAATTCATGTTTTATTTCATGTATCATTTCTTAGAAAGTAGACTAATGATAATTATCATGTTCTAGTTGAGGAGCGCCCACATGCCTATCATGCCTCCAAGAGTCAAAGTTTCAGTTTTTTCTTTTTTTGTGTTGTTTCATGTTAATAAGGTCATTGTATACCATTAATGATCATTTGAAGTCATTTTGGAAGTTTGTGGGTCATTTGGGTAAAAGATGTAAAAATATGCCAAATGTTATCAATGTTGTTAATGACAACTTTTCAATTGTAATGACAACTTTTTGAAATGTTGTTAAAAGTTAGATGGAGTTTGGTTGGAGGATAAAAACTACTTGTAAGGGCATAAATAAATATTTTAAACATGACCTCAAGGTTTGAGAGGTTGAAAATAAGAATTTGCATCTTTGAGGAAGAAGATTTATGTGTTTTTCCAACGTCATGTGTTGTTTTTTTCTTTTGTACAGTTTGTATGGCCTTATTATGATTTTCACATGTGCGGTATGGTTAGAAAATTGAGTTAGCTTTCAAATGTCTTTGTTTTGGTCAAACTTTATGGAGATTTGAATAGGTTATGGTAATTATACAACTTATAGCCTAGAAGTTGTTTTCTTTTGCAACTCGTACGACCAAACTAACTATTCCAACATGTCTAGATGGGTAGGTTTAGGCTAGGTATGGTCCCCTTTAGCACCCAAATAGGCCGAAGCAGTCTGAGCTACGTTCAACCGATGAAATTCCTTAAGAGTGTAAAGTGCAAAAGGGCAACAATTTTTGATAGGTTGTTACTCGAAAACCCCAATGCCTCCAAAAAAAATTTCTAAGGCTACAAGATTGTATTGGGCCCCTCTATAATAACCTCTCATTTTTTTTCTATCTCAAAGGTGTTTTCCCATGGTAACGAGTTTTTAGTTGAGGGGAAATTTGTCAAATGCAAGCAGTGTAAAGTTGCAAAGTGGTGCAAATTTCATTCTGCAACTCATACAACCAAACAGACTATTCCAATAGATCTATATGGGTACGCTTATGCTATGTATGGTCCCTTTTTGCACCCAAATATGCTGAATCACTCTGAGCTACAGTAGAATGACGATTTCCCTTAAGAGTCCAAAGTGCTAAAACATAGTAATCTTTGAAGGGATATTTCCTAGAAAGTGTGAAGCTTACAAACTCTCTGTCTGAGGCTATTGGATCGTGTTGGCACCCTCTACAATAACATCTCTCATTTTTTTCTATCTCAGAGGCGTTTTCCCATGGTGAAAAGTTTTCAATTGAGGAAAAAATTGTCAAATGCAAGCAGTGTAAAGTTGCAAAGTGGTGCAACTTTCATTCTACAACTCGTAAGACCAAATAGACCATTCCAACATGTCTGGATGGGTAAATTTATGCTAGGGATGGTCTTCTTTTTCACCCAAATATGTCAAATCAGGGTATGTTCAGAATCATGATAGGCCAAAAAGTGGCAATATGATGGGTATGTAGCTGACGACTTTTTCTTGACCCAAAATTGATGAAATGAAAATGGTTTTTAAAGGAGATTCTCAACTTTCCACCAATATAAATTATGTTTTACTTTGAATTTAATAAATAATTATTATTCATTTTCTATTTGAATTACGACTAAAGTCCTCATTGATTGGCTGATTCAAAAAAATCTACAGCTTTCAAACAATATCACATTTTTTGAATTTGAAACATGTGTCACATTCTATGCTTTGCATACTATAGGATTAAAAAAAAAAATTGAATTTCAAGAAGTTTTGACCAAGTTAAGGTGGTCAGACATATGAGTTTTTTTATATTTTTTAAAGGTTGTAATAAAAAAATCATAATTAATTATTTAATAGGAAAAAAATTACAAAAAATAATGCATCATATTCTGACATGAGTCCTCTACTTATATATCTTAAATATTATAAAAAAATATTATAATTTTTTTGTGGTTAGGGTGGTTAGACAGACACCTACTTCTTATTTTTTCCCTAAAATTTAAGTACTACTACATTGAAATTTCAAAGTTTCACCAAATAGATTTTATTTGTTTTAAAATAAATCTAGTACTTTAGAAACTACATTCAATTTTCTAGAGATTCTATTTTTACATATTTTTGAAATAATATAGATAACTTATTCAAATTTTTATGTCAAGTTACCTAAGTCTGATTTTTCTAATTTTTTTTTCCATTTAAGGGTCTATTTTTTCCATGATGATTCTGCACATACCCATCACTTTGAGTTACATTAGACCAACAATTTCACTTAAGATTCCAAAGTGCTAAAAGACAACAATATTTGAAGGGCTATTTATCAGAAACTATGATGCTTACATACTCATCATCTGAGGCTATGGGATCATGTTGGGACCCTCTAAAATAACCTCTCTCAATTTTTTCTATCTCGAAGGCATTTTTCCTGTGGTAATGAGTTTCAGTTGAGAAAAAAGTTATCAAATGCAAGCAGTGTAAAGTTGCAAAATGGTGTAACTCTCATTCTACAACTTGTACAACCAAATAGACTATTCTAACATGTTTGGATGGGTATGTTTACGCTAGGAATGGTCCTCTTTTTCACCCAAATATTCCAAATCACTTTGAGCTACATTAGACCAATGATTTCCCTTAAGAGTCCAAAGTGCTAAAAGACACCAATCTTTGAAGAGTTATTTCTTAGAAACCGTGATGCTTACAGAATCTCTGTCTAAAGCCATAGGATCCTATTGGGACTCTCTACAATAACCTCTCTTGGTTTTTTCTATCTTGGAGGTGTTTTCTCATGGTGACGAGTTTTTATTTGAGGAAAAAGTTGTCAAATGAAACCAGTTTAAAGTTGCAAAGTGGTGCAACTTTTATTTTGTAACTCATACAACCAAACTGAATGTTCCAATATATTTGAATGGGTACTTTTATGCTAGGGATGGTACTATTTTTCACCCAAATATGCCAAATCACTTCGAGCTACATTTCACTAGAGATTTCCCTTAAGAGTCGAAAGTGCTAAAAGGTAGCAATCTTTGAAGGGTTATTTCTCAAAAATTGTGATGTTTATAAACACTCCATCCAGATGAGGCTATGGGATTAGGCTAGGACCCTCTAAAATAACATCTCTCAATTTTTCTATCTCAAAGGTATTTTCCTATGGTGACGAGTTTTCAAGTGAGGAAAAAGTTGTCAAATGCAAGCAATGTAAAGTTGTAAAGTGGGGCAACTTTCGTTCTGCAACTCTTATGAGCAAATGAACTATTCCAACATATCTGAATGGGTACGTTTATGCTAGGGATGGTCCTATTCTTCACCCAAATACGTCGAATCATTCCAAGCTACATTGGACCGGTGATTTCCCTTAAGATTCCAAAGTGCTAAAAGGCAAAAATTTTGAAGGGATATTTCTTGGAAAGCCTGTCACTTATAGACTCTCCATCTAATGCTATGGGATTGTGTTGGGACCCTCTATAATAACCTATTTTATTTTTTATCTCTAACACATTTGCTTATGGTGACGAATTCTCAATTGATGGAAAAAGGGTCAAATGGATGAAATGTAAAGGTGCAAATGGCTTTATGGTTTGTTTTCTTCCTCGTGAGTAAGTGAAAAAGTGATTCATTTACTCAAATACACTTAATTCATGAAACTACACACATGAATACAAAGCATACACATTAAAACATCTAGGTCATAAGTTATACATTGGAATACTCATAAGTGACAGTATACACACAAGTTGTAAAGTATACACTTGAATATCCATAAAGTGTACACAATATGCATAATATTATCATTCAATAATTTCTATCAAATATAAGATTTACAAAATTCCACATATAGGCATACAACAAATGGACCTAATACATAGTCATTTCCTATTAGGGGGAGGAAATAGAGCACACATTCCCTTCACGGTTGGCATAGTCTTCCACAAGAACTTAACATGTTGACATTCTGGAGTGACAAAAACCTGTTCAAACCATCAAGGTAGTAGTTAAACTACATACAATAGAAAAGATTCTTAGAATAAAAAATCTATATTATTCTAAATGACCAAATTGATGATGAAATGGTAATGCAAACTATAAAATATGCTTACAATAACAAATCTATATTATTATAATCTAGCATATACCAGTCCCAAAAGATTGGAGTTGGATATTGTTGTAGTAGATCCATGATCAATCGTGCCAGGAATATCACAATATACTTCAAATGAGAAATATATATATTTTCACAATAGAAAAGATTCTTAGACTAACAAATCTATATTATTCTAAACAACCTGAATGATGATGAATTGGTAATGCGAACTATAAAAAATGCTTAGAATAACCAATCTATATTATTCTAATCGGGTATGGATATTATTCTAATCGGGTATGGTCCCCTTTCACACATGGAAGGTAGATTAAAAGTACAATAAAAGAATCATATTAATCACAAGAAGGCAAGGAGAACAATATATGTGACAGTCATCAAGAAAAGTCAATGCCATATTAACAACAAAGTGAATCACATTGACAGAGTGCATATTACCTTCTTAGGATAGTCAAGTTGCAATCATTAAATGAGAATAATTCTCATGAAAAATCATTGCAAGAGTATAAAAAATATCAATATTAAAGAAACCTGCATTGCAAGAGTATACAAAATATCAGTATAAAAGACACTTGCATTGCAAGAGTATAAAAAATATCAGTATTAAATAAAGAACACTAATGAACTTAAGCATAATGAACCTAAGCATTGTACCTTCCATTCTTGAATATGATATTCAAGTGTTCCTGAATGGTCATCTCTTTACTTAAGAGTATCCAATATTGCTTCATGATCAAGATTACTAAACTTGTCCATAGTATTTTTTTCTTTAGTTTGGCATGATGCTTCAACAACTTAATATTTGTTGCTATAAAAAGGTGTGAATACATGAGAATGGTTTTTTGTTTCTCATAGTCTTCAAATGTAGGTATGCCATTCTTTCTAATCATGCATGTTTGCAACCAACCACAACTTAGCATGCAAGATACTTGAACCCATCATCATCTTCCATCAGTTGTGTTAGCTTATGTTTTACCCACGCACATCAAGCCAACCAATAGTTTGATCCCTCTTCATTCCCCTGTGGTGCAACAATTGCAAAAACATGTCATGGTTGTAGTAGATATAAAAGACAGTTGTAATCAAATGAAATTTACATTGTGTCATTTTTCATGGATATTGTTTGAGATAAAGGAGTTAGATACTATGGAACCCATGTATCCACCCACTCAGTTGACTTGCATTGATCCAACTTGCACTTAACACAACTCTAACAAAAACTAAGCTAACTCTTGTGTCCAAATGGTCCATGTGCTTGCATTTGAGCTTTGAAATGAATGCATCTTTGAAGAATCTTTGATTGTATGAAAATCCAATCTGCCTCCACTGTACCCTCCTCAACCAACCAAAAGAATCCACGCACTATTGAATCAAGTGTCCCTCCCTATGACAATGTTGAACTACACCAATCAACAATAGAATTCGTATCACTAAATTTTTTTGCTAAAATCTTCAATTGCTCCTTAACCAGAGCTCTCTTTACACATGCACCTACTCCATCATGCTCCCCTTTCCCTTTCCTAGCTTCAAAAAATTCCAAATATGAGGTACACCCCTCTCTACATGCATTCTACTCAACCAATAAAACATACGAGCATTCTTGAATTGACATATGTAGTTATCTAACCAAATGAGATTTTGACCCACTACTATATCATGCTCCTGGAAGAACTCAAAAAAAATCTTGAAATAATGTTAGACATACTCATACGAGTGAGATATATCAACACTCATATAAAAATGATACTCTTTGATTATCTTTCGATCCTCTTATGTACTATTAGGTGCATGTCTAAATGTTAGTGGAAAAAATAACAATTTTAATGGAACTTTAATATTGAGATTGTACCTCATTTTGTGGTTACAATGTGTACTTTTTTTCAAAATCAACCATTGATATAATAGTGCCAATCAGAAAAGATTCCTTATACATCCTGAATTATTGATCCAACCATTGAGACCTATGGCTATGCCTTGCATACTTGTAGAAAATATTGTCCTTAAAATTTGAAATAAAATCACCAAGACTACATTCTTTTGTAACCAACTCGCATCTAGAACCTTCACCTCCACTCTGCAAAGTATATTTGACTATCTCATATCTCTTTTTCTCAAAAAGCTTCTTCCAAAATCATGTCTGGAACCCTCATGGAAACATTAAACAAACTTTGACAAGCCACCACATTGTGAGCACTTCACATTTAAACAATCATTTCTATAGAAAAGGAAACCATCATCTCTAGAACATAAAAATAGATCTAGAAATTCCCTTGATGATTTTGAAAGACGTATTGCACCACACTCCTGCAACATTTCATTAGTATGAAAAGTAGAATGGATATAGCATAATATTTCATGGTACATTGAAAAATACACATGGTATTTGCTACAAGTATTAAAATTTTTAAGAGGAACACAATAAAATTGCTTCAAACCTTCAAAATTCTTCTGTGAGATTTCCATATTTGGATTTGTTTCAATAAAAATTTTGAAACCAAAATTGTTTGGCTTGATTCCAAGAAATGTTTAGGATGTTGTGTACGGTCTCAATTTCCAATTATTAACTTTAAAAAATCCTTTGCATTGGGTGATACTCTAGAGTTATCATGCCAAAATTGCTAAATTACCTACTTTACATTATCGATTACCTTCTTATTAGCACGTGGAAGCCTCTCGGCAAAAAACCATCTATCATTTTGAAGAGGATCATCAATTATTTCTCTTCTTGTAAGTTCTCTATCCGAATTTTTATGATTTATGTCAAAATCAATACAAGTTTTTATCATAAAGTGAGCCTTTTTCAATTGATGTCTTACTAGGAAGGTTGTAATGACTCTTTGAGTAGCTCTCTTATATTTTTCCTTGTTATTTTTTCCACTAGACTTGAGATCATTAAAAATATTTTTGACAATAATAGAATTTTTTTCGGTCTTCTTGTCCACACAAATCTTCAATTTGGCTAGCAAAGGTCTCATATTTTATATCTTTAGCAATTGTACAAAAAGTTGGCATTTCTTAGTCAATGTTTTATTGCTAAAAATTGGTTGAAAAGTTGTGTAGCCCACAACTAAATGGTTCATATTGAACTCTTTCCATCAAAATTGTTTATAATGTTCTCATCAATTTCAAGTAACCATTTAGGGGTTCTTGAAGGTCTTGAATTTGGAATATGTCTTTCTTCCACACAAGGTTCTTCATTTCTCATGTAATCTGGTGAAACATAATTTACATTTGGTTCAATATTATGTTCAACATCTTCAATTCCAACATTTTCACCTCAAACATTCTCAATATCAATTTCAATAATTTCATTCCCAATTTCAATATCATGTTCAACATCTTCAATTCCAACATTTTCACCTTGAACATATTCAATTTCCTCTTCACTTGAAAGACCAAAGGGCTCAGGTTCACCAATATTTAACATACCTTGTCCTCTCTTCCTATGACCTTCTTTGTCTCTTTGTCTATATGCTTCAATTTGTTCTTTTGTAAGCTTTCTCTTAAGTTTTTTCTTCCAATGAATGTTGCTCGCTATTATACCTCATAAAAGATGCTAAAAAATTATTTGTTATGACAAATTTGAGTAGAAGATGCTCTTAAAATTTGATCTTTGTCTCTTCCTCTCTAAAATTGTGCTTTTGTCGCCTGCAAAGCCTGCAAATAGAATGTAGGGTCCATTGGGATGCCCAAAACGGCCCACATGGGTTTTTTTGATGGCCCACAAATTCGATATCAAATAAAATATTTTATTTTATTTGAGAAAAAAATGAAAATGTATTGTAATAGTAATATTTTGATGTTATAAATCAGATATCCAATTTTTGCACACATAGACCCAAGAGTAATTAAGAGGTGGAGGGTGGGCAAGAGAGAGAGAAAGGGAGAGAGAGGGAAAGGAAGAGACAGAGACAGAGGGAAAGGGAGAGATAGAGACAAAGAGGAAAAGGGAGAGAGACAAAGATAGTGACAGAGAGAGGGGGAGAGAGAGAGAATTAGGAGGGGGGAGGGAGAGGGTAAGAATGGAAGAATGGTGTGGGTTCATTGTAATCCTCATCATTTAATAAATATCAATCCAAAGTGCTATCCATGGTTGTTTACAAGAGAGAAAGTAGAAAACTTGCTTGACAGTCTATTATAATTACATAAATGAATCCTATTTGCATGAAAGGAAAATAATCTAAGGCAAAATTGCATGAATTGAAAAGACTAAACTACTTCACAATTTTTGGAAATGAAAATCTTTCTTAGATTCAAATTTAATCTAGAAATCTAGAATTACATTGTTGGAAAATGAAACTAGATCTATCCTATTTCCTCAGGTTGAAATAAGCCTTTCTAATCCCCTCCCTTTGATCAAATAATTACATTGTATTTATAGAATTCATATTCTATATATATCCAACCAATCCACCAAGAATGTGAATCCAAGATCCTATTTTGAGGGTTCGTTTACAAAACTTTAAGAAAATTGAAGTTGTTGTCCTCCATCACGCCACTTTTGTCTCATTAATTTTATGACACATACTACTCTTTCCCTGATACAAATCATGAAAAATTATCAAAAGGGTTTTTATTCCTTTCAATCTACTTTCTAGATCATTTTAAAGTTTTGAATTTCATTGAGAAACCACAAAGATATTGTTATTTTACAGATACTGCATTTTTCACAATTAATGGGCACCTGATTTTTAGGGAACCTTCAGTTATCCACGTGAATGAAGGGATTTTTCTCATTTTTTCTTGCCCAAATATTTTCTAATTATCTTGAATAACATCCCACTATCATTAATGACACTTAATTTATTTGATAAGTTGAGTTATTGAAAGATAATTTGGTAGAAGAGATCTTCATGAGATATCATGAACTGCATGCTTATCCACCAATTTAGGAGTTATTAATGCTCATTAATTTTGCAATAATATTGGAATATGCTGGTTCAAGTTTCGAGTCTTATTTATCTTCCCATAATGTCATAAAATCATTGTCTAGAATTGATATCTATAGCTCTTAGTTGAAAGTGTTTGTAGCTTCACCTTACCATGAGCTATTTAATAACTCATTTATCTGCATTATATCATTTTAAACACTTCATGGAGACATATTAGAGTAAATTTGGATCACATTTAATTACTAAAAATAAATCAAATATTTACTTTATATTCTACTTTAAACAATCTAAAAATCTTTCAATCATTACTCAAATCCACTTTAACACTAATGCATTAAGAAGAAATAGATGATTTTCTTTGAAAAAATATGAGACAATTTATGGTCTCATTAAAGGGGAGAGGGGGAGAGAGAGAGAGAGAGAGGGTGGAGGGTAGAGGGTAGAGGGTTGACAATATAGGGTTGAGGGATTAGGGTTGAGGGATTAAGGGTTTTGGGTTTAAGGGTTAAGGGTTTAGGGTTAAAGGTAGAGGGAGAGATATAGAGGGAGTGAGTGAGAGAGATAGAGGGAGTTAGTAAGAGAGAGAGAGTGGGACTTGAGAGAGAGATAAAGGGAGACTTGAGAGAGAGAGAGAGAGAGAGAGAGTGGGAAAGAGATAAATGGAGGATTAAAGGTAGAGGGTAGAGGGTAGAGGGTTTAGGGTTTAGGGTTAAGGGTAGAGAGGAGAGAGATAGAGGGAGTGAGTGAGTGAGAGAGAGACCTGAGAGAGGGAGAGGGGGTATGAAAGAGACATTTGAGAGAGATATATAGAGGGTATAGGGTTGATGGTATAAGGTAGATGGTTATAAGGGTTTATGGTTTAAGGGTTAAGGGTTTAGGGTTTAGGGTTAAGGGTAGAGGGGAGAGATAGAGGGAGTGAGTGAGAGAGATAGAGACCTGAGAGAGGGAGAGGGCATAGGAGAGAGAGAGAGGGGGGTAGGAAGGAGAGACTTGAGAGAGAGAGAGGAGTGGGAGAGAGATATATTGAATAGGGTTAATGGTAGAGGGTAGAGGGTTTAATGGTTAAGAGTTTAAGGTTTAGGGTTAAGGGTACAGGAGAGAGAAATAGAGGGAGTCATTGCAAGAGAGGGAGGGAGGGAGTGGGAGAGAGATAGAGGAGGATCGGAGAAGAGAGATACCTAAGAGAGGGAGAGGGGCAGGAGGGAGAGAGAGAGAGAGGGGGGTAGAGGGTTAAGGGTAGAGGAAAGAGATAGAGGGAGGACTGAGAGAGAGATACCTAGGAGGAGAGGGAGAGAGAAATAGAGGGTAGAGGGTTATAAGGGTTTAAGGTTTAAGGGTTTAGGGTTTAGGGCTAATAGTAGGAGGGAGATACTTGAGAGAGAGAGAGGGAGTGGGAGAGAGATAGAGGTTATAGGGTTAATGGTAGATGGTAGAGGGTTTAAGGGTTTAGGATTTAAGCGTTAAGGGTTTAGGGTTTAGTGTTAAGGGTAGAGGTAGAGATATAGAGGGAGTGAGTGAGAGAGAGAGAGAGAGACTTGGGAAATGGAGAGGGAGTAGGAGGTAGACACTTGAGAGAGAGAGAGAGAGTAGAGGGTAGATGGTTTAAGGGTTGATGGTTTACGGTTTAGGGTTAAGGGGATATGGGAGAGAGATAGAGGGTAGAGGGTTAAGGCTAGAGGGGAGAGATATATATGGAGTGAGTGGGAGAGAGAGAGAAATGAGAGAGGGAGAGGGGTAGGAGGGAGAGAGAGAGAGAGAGAGGGTAGAGGGTTTATCAATTTAGGGTTTAAAGGTAAGGGTAGAGGGGAGAGAGATAGAAGGAGTGACCTATAGATAGATCCCTAAGAGAGGGAGAGGGGGTAGGAGGGAGAGACTTGAGAGAGAGAGGAAGTGGTACAAAGATAGAGGGTATAAAGGTAAGGGTAGAGGGGAGAGAGATAGAAGGAGTGACCTATAGATAGATCCCTAAGAGAGGGAGAGGGGGTAGGAGGGAGAGACTTGAGAGAGAGAGGAAGTGGTACAAAGATAGAGGGTATATGATTAATGGTAGAGGGTAGAGGGTTTAAGGGTTAAGGGTTTAGGGTTAAGAGTAGAGGGAGAGATATAAAGGGAGTGAGTGAGAGAGATAGATGGGATATGAGGGAGAGAGAGAGAGAGAGAGGGTAGAGGGTATAGTTTTTAAGTGTTTAAGGTTTAAGGGTTAAGGGTAGAGGGAAGAGAGAGAGTAACTAAGAGAGAGACCTGAGAGAGGGAGAGGGGGTAGGCGGGAGAGAATTGAGAGAGAGAGAGAGAGAGGGAGGGAGTGGGAGAGAGATATATGGTATAGGGATAATGGTAGAGTGTATAGGATTTAAGGGTTTAGTATTTAGGGGTTAAGGGTTTAGGTTTTTGGGTTAAGGGTAGAGAGAGAGAGATATAGAGGGAGTGAGTGAGAGACATATACCTGAGAGAGGGAGAGTATATGGTAGAGGGTTTAAGGGTTAAGGGTAGAGAAAATAAAGATAGAGGGATTCAATGAAAGTGTACAATAGATTTTTGGCACCCTAATCCTTTCTAACTCTTCTAGGATTTTTCACCTAAAAGGAGAAAGAAGGGCCAAAATACTCATGTTACATTCAATGTCAATGCAATATGGATGGAATATGGATGAAATGTACCTATATTTAATGTTTGAATGTGAGAAAATAATAATATAATTGATTATTAATGCAAAAAAAATGAAATGTAGATTTTTTGAAAACACATTGTGTAATGCAAAAACACCTAGAAATGAATGCAAATTACAATAGAACTTGATGAAATTGAAAGTGTGCACCTAAAATATGGATGGAGATTATAAATGGAATTTGAAATGTTGTTTATGTTGATTTTTAGGCCTGGAGGAACTCATTTGCCATTCTGGGCAAATAAGTCCCAGTTCTGCAAAACTATGTTGAAACCTGTTTCTGACAAAAGGGTATCTAAAAATGTAGAAAACTCAAAATTGACCTAGAAGTGGAACTCATTCTCCATTTATGTAGAATGAGTCCAATTTATAATTTCTAAATATTCAAAAGTGAAATACGAAGCTCTCGGTCTAGACTTTATTCTCTATAGGAGTCCGCTTCTAAAACTCTTATTTATGAACCTTAAAGTGAGTTTTTGTTGATATTTTGATTTTTTGAATGAAAAGAAGACTTAATAAACGTTTAAAATTTATTATCAATGATTTCCAAGCTTCTAAGAGTCCTAAATTTTCAAACACACAAGACAAGAGAGAAAAATGTTGAAAGTTAGGGCATGGGACTTTGCCTTGGTCAAACCCCTTTTAGGTAATTAAACCAAAATGATGAAAGAATGGAATGAAACATGCAATAATTTTGTTTATTACCTTTTTGTGATGTTTGATCTTAAAATTTTGTAGCAAAACATGAAGAATCTTCCCTTGAATGTTTTAAAATTGATGTTGAATGGCTTGTAATGTTAAAACCCTAGCTTGCTTGAGAACATAAATTATGAATGAGTTGTAAAATGAGTTGAGAGATGTAAATTAGGGATTAGAAGGTTTTATTTATAGTAAAATCTCCTAATTTACCTATAAATTGGATCCCTAAGGCCAACATGGGAGAATAATAAACTTAAATTTCACTTTTTTCCACTCAAAGGTCAAAATTGAGCCAAATGGGACTCATTTGGGTCCCACCTAGATGGGAATCGTTCACCATGCATGGTGAATGGGTCACACGGGCCATCTTGACAGCTAAGATCCTAGGAGATAAGGAAATAAGGTTTAAATTGCAATCTTGTCAGATATTTTACCAATTTCATCCTCGGGATACATAATGTGGGGTAATAGGGGCCCATTAGTGATGATGTAAAGTTAAATTAGGGCTTAGGACATAGAATTCAATGTGAAAGTGTTATTAAATACACTTTACAACACTAAAAAAAGGTCCACATAGCCTAGGAAGGAACAAGAACCAATGTGAATGTGTGAGACACATTACAACACTAGTTTAACATTAAGTTTAATTCAAAAACCTTCTAGATTGATGTAATAACATTATTAAACACATTTTATAATGTTGAATTAGGGAGAAATGGGTTCATTAAGTCTAGAAAAGTGTGAAAGTATCTTACAACACTTTACAAAGCCTTTACAAGACATTGCTAAAAGCATGTTATTCAATTTGCAAGGGTCCAAGATCTAGTGTGGATGCATAAAATGTCTCAAAACACCTAAATCAAGGCCTCATTAAGTTCTATTTATCATGAATTATTCCCATGTCAAGCAAGAGGTATTTTCTACAGTACATTTCGCCCCCACTTTAGTGAGAGGATGAACTTGCTTCAAACTCACACTAAAGTAGACATTATAGAGAGATCCAAGTGTGTATATGTAGAGGACAAAGAATTACAAATATCAAAGGAGGTTGTGCAAGCCCCCAAGATCCAAGATCCTAAGTCAAGCCATCAAGATACATAGTAATGCAATCGCAAGAAAGAAGATGAAAATGAAAAAGGGGGATCAAACTTCGATCATTTTTCCAAATAGTTGTGGATTAGATCTAGGATTGTTTGTTTCAGAAATACAATGCATACTCACCCTAGGGTGATGAAACACTTGGTTTTCTATCCACTGAGAAGTCCACAACATACTCACTTTGGGGCCATGGAACTTCTAATTTTCTATGGGGTGATAAATCCCAAAGGTGAGAAACATATGATAGTTGGTATGCACTCAAACACATAGGTAGCTATGGGGAAAGTTGTGTTGCTGAATGGGATTCCAACTCAACAATACCAAAGTTATACCTCCTGATAACTTTAATAAGGTGTTGCAAAGGAAACTATTTTTTTAGGTCTATGAGGTAAGAAAAACTTTGTATACTTGACACTCATAGACATTGTTAATGCAAGGTAGTGTAAGGATTGTTCAAAGGGATTTTGCTTTGTTCGTGCAAGGTCTCATCTTAGGGGACATTTTTCTTAACATCTCCAAGAGAGGATGTATCAAAGAAGTATCACGCTCTTGGAGGGAATCAAGCCCAATGACTCGACCAAGAAAAAGGATGCATCACATGAAGAAAGAAATTGCATAATGAAATGTGAGTGGTGATGTATGCCCCCACTTTAAAGGGGTTGTGAACACCAATATTGTGAGAAATTTCTTTAAAGTAGAATAACAGGACATGAGATCTTACTCAGATATCCCTATGCCAAGTCATATGTTTCTAGGAAGTTATGCCATGAAAAGGGTAGTATTTCATATGCAAGCCGACTTAAGGCATGCCATCCACATCCCAAGCTTTCTCTTATTTATTCATGAAAGGTTAATGAATAGCCAAAGAAGGCAACCATAAATTCCATATGAGGACAAGGATACTAAACAATTTCCCCCTACTTAGTGTAGGACAAATGTGAGCTGAAAAAATTGATGAAATATAGGTGAGAGTGAAAATTGGTATCAATTAGAGGAATGAGGTGCCACCACAAAGGGAAGCATACAAAACTCCTTAAAATGTTGGATTTTATGACTCAAAGCATTACATTCATTAGTGGAGTGACCATGAACTCTATGATAGGCATAGAATGAAGTCTTGGAACAACATTTCTTACGAGTTCTAGGAGGGAGGGTGATCAAGTGATCTTGGAGGAGTCTCAACAAGATACCCTCTTTATCAATGGTAGAAGGTAGTCTTGTGATATGTGACAAAGATACCCATCACTTAGTAGTGGTTTTCATATCTACACAAGACTCTTGAGATTGTGAGATTTTTTTCTCTCCATTATAGGAGGGTAGAAAATCTAATGTATTCAAATCATGAACATTTTGCAAGATGAGATTGACATTAAGCAAAAGTGTAGTTGGTTTAGGAGTGTGTTGTGTGATATTGTTGATGTTGAGTGAATGCTTGGTGATTTCTATTAGAGGACAATAACCAAGACCATGAGTTGTTTATTGTGTGAGGGGTTCTATAAGGTTGCAGATACCTTGTTCATGAGCACCACATCCTTTTCCATTATAGAAAAGTTGTTTCATGAGCTCATAACCTTGTCCATAAAGCATTTTCATTGCTTTTGCATTAGGTGGTTGTTCATGATTAATTTATTCAAATTTTTTCGTGTAATGTGCTTCTTTTTCTAAAGTGGTGGAGGGGGAAGCTTCTGAAGGATCATCTACTGGTGTAGATGATGTTGATGTATTTAAGAATTTTTCTATGTTTTTCTCAAGTTGTAAGACACTATCAGTTTCAAGATCAGTGTTAGGTGTGTGGATTGTGTTGTGTTAGATGTATTTCATTTTGCGATGAAGAGTGGAAGGTACACCTTTCATTGCATGAATCCATTGTCTTCCTAAGATAAGATTGCATGAAAGTTCCTAAGGAATGGCATGGATTGGTGTGTTCAAGGTGACCACTCCAGTGGTATGAGGCACAATAATTACCCCTAGTAATTTCTTTTTGATATTGTCAAATCCCTTAATAGATAGAGAATCGGGTTGAATGGTTGATTTATCAATGTTGAGCCTATCCAAAAGGCTCACACTACACACATTAAGAGTAGAACCAGTATCTACAAGAGTTCTCTTTATCCCTTTTATTTTGTATTGTGCGATGATCATGAAAGCTTCATTTTGTTTTTTCACGTCCAAAGAGGGGAGGTCACTTTGGTGGAAAATAATGTCAAAATTTTGGTCTTGAATCATTGCTGTAATATTAGTTGATGGCACATTAGAAGGGACAATAAATTGTTGTAAGGTTATTTGGATCATATTGTGATAGTGAGGCAAGGCTTGCATAAGGTCCCACAATGATATCTTAGCAGGAGTATTCTTGTGTTGTTCGATAAGATCATACTCCTTGCAACATGGAAATAAAGAATTAGGAAATGGTAAGGGTACTAGTGTGAGTTGTTAGGGTTGTTGATTTTTTTGAGTATTATACATATCAGCAACAATATTATAACTTGGTTGTTATGATAAATGAGTTTTAGGAGGGTAAAGGATAAGTTCAAGTTTTTTTGGAGTTTGTTGTTTGTGTGAAGGTGGGTAGAGAATTAGAAGGTTGTTAGGATGTCCCACGAGGTATGTATGAGGAAAATTGATTGATGGGTATCTAATGGAAACTTACGCATTCATAACCTCAGTGTTCTTGGTTTGATGTATCTCTAATGAAGGGAGATCGAGAGTCACCATTTTATCAAAGGAAGACACATTATGAGTGTTGCATTTTTCTAGCACCATTATATTATGCCTAGAAGAAGATTTTTTAGGAGAAAAAAAAGCCACATGTTCTTGACAAGTAATGCTTGGTTCCTCCACAATAACTTTATCACCAATAGGGGAATAATCAAAGATGGGATTGTCAAGAGGGGATGATTAGGAGAAGGTGTTAGTTGAATGTTAATTGTCTTTAAGGTCCCATTCTCTTGTGCCATGTTATCTACCCTACTAGGAGATCTTGTAATATTTTCATCCAAGTTTGAGGTTTGTAAATTAGCTTCATCACAAGTGGGGGAGGTATCAAGTGAAGAACCACTATGATTTTCAAATAGATTATCCCAAATGGGAGTAGCATGAGGGAAGGGAGGATCAATGGTATCATGAATCTTAATAGGGATGTCAACTAATACCAAGCTATCCTCTTTACATCGAGGAGGGATATTAGGAGATGGACAAATTTTATTGTCATGGTTATGGAGACTAGGTAAGGTGATGTGTATAAATGTGTCTATGAGCTCATGTTCATGTTGTCTAACATCATCCAAAGGGGAATGAGGAGATGGAACATTAAGACCCAAAAGGCTAGTAACTTTCTTCACCAAGATACCTTCATCACTAATAGGAGATATATCAAGAGAAAAAAAAGTATGTGTGTTATGATTATCTACACCTCTATTCACACCAAGGGGTAATGTAATGTTTTGGTCAAAACTATGTTCCTCATAGATGTAATAAAAATAAGACTCATTCGAGGTGATATTATGTTTATAAAACCAATTTTTAATCAAATCAAATGAGCATATAAATAATATGTTATGCAAAGTAAATAAAGTGCAATGCAATGATTTATATGGAATTTGCAGATGTAAAACAAAGTAAGTTGCTGATTACAATATGTAATAGTCTAAAAATTGAAATGTGTGAAATGAAACAATGCATGAAATGAGCTATTTTAGGCTACATTTGTTGAAATATATCTTATAGAAATTCAGCCAATTGATACAACTAGGAAATTCCACCAAACAGAAGCCTAAAAACAGGGTCTACAACTCTATAAAAGGTAGTTTCAAGGGTCAAAAGGGACTGATTCGCCCAGGGTGGCGAATGAGTCCTAGTATGGAATTTTTTCAAAAATTTCAAAAAAAATTGAGTGATTTTTATATTTTTTGAGTTCTATGATGCAAACCTAAGTGAAAAATATAAAATTTCAAAATATGTAAATGAATTTAGATGCCAATAATGCAACCTAAATGCACTTTTTTATGAATGCAAAATTTGAAACCTAACATGCAAATTAATCCATGCAAATCTTATTGCAAGGTCAATAAAAGCCTAGATATATGATGAAGGGCTCCAAAATCAGACAAGAAATTGTTCCAAAAGTTAGTTCACCAAAATGTACCATAGATTTTTGGCACCCTAATTCTTTCTAGCTCTTCTAGGGTTTCTCACCTAAAAGGAAAAAGAAGGGCCAAAATAATCATGTTACATTCAATGTCAATGCAATATGGATGGAATATGGATGGAATGTACCTAGATGCAATTTTTTAATGTAAGAAACTAATAAGATTAGTTTATTGTTACTGCAAAACAAATGAAATGTAGATTGTTTGAAAACACATTATGTAATGCAAAAACACCTAGAAATGAATGCAAATTACAACAGAACATGATGAAACTGAAAGTGTGCACCTAGAATATGGATGGAGATTGGAAATGGCATTTGAAATGTTTTTGATGCTAATTTTCAGGCATGGAGGGACTCATTCACTATTCTAGGCGAATTAGTCCCAGTTCTGCAAAACTGTGCTAAAACCTATTTCTGACAAAAGGGTATCTACTAATACAAAAAACTCAAAATTGACCTAGAAGTGGGACTCATTTTCCACTGATGGTGAATTTTTTCACTTTTGATTTTTTTAATATTCAAAGGTAGAATCTAGAGCTCTCGGTCTACACTTTGATTCTCTATAGGTGGTCACTTCTAAAACTCTGATTTCTGAACCTAAAAGTGAGTTTTCGTTGATATTTTGACTTTTAAAATGAAGAGAAAACTTAAGAATCCTTGAAAATTTATACTTCATGATTTCCAAGCTTCCAAGAGTCTTAAATCTACAAACACACAAGACGAGAGAAAAAAATGTTGAATGTTAGGGCATGGGGGTTTTCCTTGGTCAAACCCCTTTTAGGTAATTAAACCAAAATGATGAAAGAATGGAATGAAACATTAAATAATGGATTTTATTACTTTACCATGATGTTTGATCTTAAAATTCTTTAACAAAACATGAAGAATCTACCCTTGAATGTTTGAAAATTGACATTGAATGGCTTGTAATGTTAAAACCCTAGGTTGCTTGAGAACATAAATGATGAATGAGTTGTAAAATTATTTGAGAGATGTAAATTAGCACTTAGAAGATTATATTTATAGGAAATTCTACTAATTTACCCATAAATTGGATCCCTAAGGCTGACATGTGAAAATAATAAACTTAAATTTCACTTTTTTCCGCTCAAAGGTCAAAACTGAGCCAAATGGGACTCATACGCCACCCATGGTGAATGGGTCCCATCTAGATGGGACTAATTCTCCATGCATGGTGAATGGGTCCCATAGGGGCCATTTTGATAGCTAATATGCCGGGAGATAATGAAATAAGGTTTAAATTGCAACCTTGTCAAATATTTTATCAGTTTCAACCTTGGGATGCACAATATGGGATAATAGGGGCCTATTAGTGATTATGTAAAGGTAAATTAGGGATTGGTACATAGAATTCAATGTGAAAGATTGATTAAATACACTTTATAACACTAAAATTAGGTCCACATAGCCTAGGAAGGCACAAGAACCAATGTGAATGTGTGAGACACATTACAAAACTAGTTTAACATTAAGTTTAATTCAAAAACCTTCTAAACTGATGTAATAATGTTATTAAACACATTTTATAGTTTTGAATTAGGGAGAAATGGGTTCATTAAGTCTAGAAAAGTGTGAAAGTATCTTACAACACTTTACAACACCTTTACAAGACATTGTTAAAAGCATTTTATTGAGTTTTCAAGGATCCAAGATATAGTGTGGATGCATAAATGTCTCACAACACCTAAATAAATGCTTCATTAAGTTCAATTTATCATGAATCATTCCCATGTCAAGCAAGAGGTACTTTTTTCTACATTAAGGAGAGGGAGGGATGGAGTGGGAGAGAGATAGAGGGAGTGATTGAGTGAGAGACTTGAGAGTTAGAGAGAGGGAGTGGGAGAGATATAGAGGGTATATGGTTGATGGTAGAGGGTAAAGGGTTATAAGGGTTTAGGGCTTAAAGGTTAATGGTTTAGGGTTTAGGGTTAAGGGTAGAGGGTTGAGAGATAGAGGAAGTGAGAGAGAGAGACCTAAGAGAGGGAGATTGGGTAGGAGGGGGGAGAGAGAGAGAGAGAGAGAGAGCGAGTAGAGGGTTAATGATAGAGGGTATATGGTTTAAGGGTTTAGGGTTTAAGGGTTAAGTGTAGAGGGAAAGAGATAGAGGGAGAGACTTGATAGAGGGAGAGGGGGTAGGAGGGAGAGACTTGAGAGAGAGAGAGGGGGAGTGGGAGAGAGATAGAGGGTATACAGGGTTAATGGTAGAGGGTAGAGCATTTAGGTTTTAAGGGTTTAGGGTTTAGGGTAGGAGAGATATAGTGGGAGTGAGTGAGAGAGAGAGAGAGACCTAAGAGAGGGAGAGGGGGTAGGAGGGAGATACTTGAGAGAGAGAGATAACAGGGTAGAGGGTTTAAGGGTTAAGGGTTATGGGTAGAGAGGAGAGAGATAGAGGGAGTCAGTGAAAGAGATGGAGGGAGGGAGTGGGAGAGAGATAGGAGTGATTGAGTGAGACCCTTGGGAGAGAGAGAGAGAAAGAGATAATATTTAAATATTTTATATATTAGTAATATATATATATATATACATTAACTAAAATATAGAAATAATATTTAAATATTATACATAATAACATATTATATTATATATTATACATAATTCCATAAGAGATTATCATAAA
This sequence comes from Sequoia sempervirens, assembly GCA_007258455.2. Lineage (NCBI taxonomy): Eukaryota > Viridiplantae > Streptophyta > Pinopsida > Cupressales > Cupressaceae > Sequoia > Sequoia sempervirens. The sequence continues at coordinate 815,184,816 of VDFB02281492.1, forward strand.
TTGTACATTAAATATATTAAATAATAAACTATATTGTATATTCTAAACTATATATATTAAAATAAACTATAAACTATTTATTGCATTTTCTAAATCATATATTATAAACTATATTACATTTTTTAAAATCATATATAAAATATATAAGATATCCAATTATATCGGATCTCCGATTCAAATCAGATAATTCAATTTAATTTGATATCCAATATTTCTAACACAAACGTTACTGCCTAGGTGTTAGCCTCAGGATTGCTTTTTAATTTTTCTAGGGCATGTCAATCCTAAGAAATCAACACAAAAAATGTGTTTAACAACTTACCTTGCTTTTCCAGACTTTTCCCATGTGTTTGACGACTTTTTTTAACCCAAAATTGATGAAACAAAAAGGGTTTCTAAAGGAGATTATCAGCCTTCCACCAATACAAATTATGTCTTACTTTGAATTTAATAAATAATTATTAGTCATTTTCTCTTTGAATTATGACTAAAGTCCTGATTGATAGGTTGAATGATAAACATCTATAGCTTTCAAACAGTATCACATTTTTTGAATACAAAACATGTGTTACATTCTATGCTTTTCATACTATAGGATTAAAAAAATGAATTTCATGAAGTTTTGACAAAGTTAAGGTGGTCAGACATACAAGTTTTTATATCTTTTAAAAGTTATAATAAAAAATTCATAATTAATTATTTACTTAGAAAAAAACTTACAAAATAATATGCATCACATCGGGACATGATTCCTCTACTTATATCTAAAATATTATAAAAAAATATTATCATTTTATTGTGGTTAGGATGGTCAGACAGACACCTACTTATTTTTCCCTAAAATTTAAGTACTATTGCATTGAAATTTCAAATTTTCACCAAATAGATTTTTTTTTAATAAACCTAGTAGTTTAGAAACTACATTCAATTTTCTATAGATTCTATTCTTACATTTTTTTAAAATAATATAGATAACTTATTCAAGTTTTTACATCAAGTTTCCTAACTCTGAATTTTCGTCGCCACTTAAGGGCCTATTTTTTTCATAATGATCCTGGACATACCTGGGAATGATGAATGTATGTGATGTATTCACACCCACTTTCAAAGAGGCTCCACTCAAGGATAACCATAGAGATCTCAATGCAAAGGATATTGAAATCTAGCAATAGGGCTATCCTAGGGATTAAATGATAGCTAATGAGAGGTTCACCACCAAGTGTAAACTTGGAAAAGACAATGAGTTGGAAAACATAGTGTGAAATCGAGACAAATGCAAAATGGCCTAGAAGATGTTGTAAAACATAGTGTGAAATTAAGATGTATGGAAAATGACCTAGAAAATACCTTTAAAATGTATGTAAAACATAATAGAAAAGAAAAAATGTAAATAATGTGCACTTGGAAAACTTGCAGTAACTGGGAATAGATCTTAAATTTTTGGAAATGTTGAATTTTTGACCAACTCAAACTCATTCACCAACCTAGGTGAATCGATCCCAGATCAAGCTTTTTGCACGGGAGTCTATTTTGGGAAAATGGTACCTGAAACTACAAAAATATCATAATTGACCCAAAATGGGACTTTTTCACCACTCTTGGTGAATGAGTCCACTTATGGTTTTCTGAAACTTGAAGGACTGAATCTATTATTTATTGTTTGCTCTTCCTATTCCTCTTGATTTATGGATCTGAAGCTGCCAATTTCGGGCCTATAGGTGACTTTTTTGTGAAGATGATGACCTAGGAAATGGAGAAAAAACTCCAACAACCTTGTAACCTATTCTTCAATTATCTTTCAAGATCCAAGACACCTAGATATGCAATCACAAAAAGAAAGAGAGAAAAAGTGTTGATTGTTAGGGAATAGGGGTTTGACTTGGTAAAACCCATTTTAGGTTATTAAACCAAAATGATAAAATAATACAATGAAGCATGAACATGAAATAATGTAATAAGAAAATTTTCATGATGATGGATATTGAATTTCTACAATAATTGATGAAGAATCCTACTCTTGAATGCCTTAGAATTGATCTTGAAAACTATCTTGATGACCTTATGAAGACTTCAAATGCCTAACTCTTGCTTGATTGACTTGGGAACATGAATGTATGATGAAATAGTGATTTTGAAGCTTGTTTATAGAGGAAATATACTCACATGACCATTAATTTGATCCCCAAGGCCGACATTGAAGAAATTTGAACTTAAATCTTGGTTTTACCTATTCAAACCTTAAAAATAGCTCAAATGGGACTCATTCACCATCCTGGGTAAATAAGTCCCACCTGGATGGGACTCATTTTCCCAAAGTGGTGAATGGGTACCACAGGGACTATTTTGCTTTCTAGAATGTTGAGGAGTGGAGAATTTAATATTTTATGTTGATCTAGTTAGGTTTTTGATTAAATTATGCCTTGGGATACACAATATGGAGTCATAGGGGCCTATTAATGATGATATAAAGGTCATAAATGAAAGAGGGCCCAAGATTCAATTTGAAAGTGTAAATAAATACACTTTACAACACTAAATTAAGGAAAAATTGAGTCTATTGAGCTTAGAAGGACCCTAAATTCCATGTGAATGTGTAAAACATATTACAACACTAGATTGGGTCCACTTAATCTGCAAGCCTCCAAAATTTAATGTGACAATGTGAGTAAATACATTTTATAACATTAAATGAGGAAAAAGTTTAATTTAGCTTAAAAAGGGCCCAAGACCTAATGTGGATGTGTAAAACACCTCACAACACTAGACCAAGGTGGCATTAAGTTTGAAATTTGTCATTAATTAGTGTTGAATTAAGCAAGGAAAAGGTGTACTTTTTTTAGTGCCTCCATTTAGCCCCCACTTCAGTGAGAGGATGAACTTGCTTCAAAATTGCACTAAAGTAGATATTAAAGAGGGGTCTTAGTGTAAAGATGCAAATGAAAAAGGATAAAAAAGATCAAGGTAGTGTTCAAGCCCCCAGGATCCAAGATCCTAAGTCAAACCAACATTTAAGAACAAAAGGACACACAAAGGTGCATAATATGCAGCAAAATTCAAGATATGAAATCATGCAATATCAAGAACTAAAAGAAAGAAGAACAAGGTGGAAAATATGTGCTCAAAACATCAGGTCGTTCATGGGGTTAGTTTTCCCAAAGAAGTGGTTTAGTGAGAAAGTCATGCCACTGTGTTAGCTTCCCACCATATAATGAGAAAGTCATGCCAATGTGTCGACTTCCCATTATACAAACCATACAAAATTTATCCTCCTAATAACTTTGATAAGGCACCACATTGAAAATTATTTTGTAAATTCTTTGAATGTCATGTAAATATTTTGTTAATGGGGTTTTTTCTTTATTCATGTAAGATCTTCTTCTTAGGGATAATTGTACCTAATGTCTTGAAGAGAGGACAAGCCAAAAGTGTTAGATCAGTTCCCATGGGATGCCTCATTTGCATCATTCCATGTTAGTAGATTGTACACTCATGGATGAAATCAAACCTAATGACACCACCAAGAAGAGGACACATCACAAGAAAAAATAAAAATCATGCCATGAAAATTTGGCAAAAGGATGTCATCTATGTATGCCCCCAATTTAAAGAGGTTGCTACACCATCACTATGAGAAATTGCTTTAAAGTATCCAATGAAAGAATACATGAGAGACAACTTGGAAAGACCTATGCTAGGTCATATGTTTCCAAATCATACTACATCATGGATAAGTATGTCACATGTGAGCCAACTTAAGGCATGTCATCCACATCCCAAGCTTTCTTTTATATATTCATGAAAGGCGATCAACTAGAAAAAAGAGAAAACGAAAAAGTGGCATACGAGGATAAAGCTTCCTAACCCTTTTCCCCCACTTAGTGTAGGACAAGGGTGACCCTAGAATGGATGATGATATGTTGCTTCTTGTGATGAATGTAAAACATGCAATAGTGAGTATGTTATGATCCTAGAACTATTACATGGAAATGAGCATCAACTAATGTTATTTATTTTGATAAGTAAACAAATTTTTATCTTGACACATATTTAATGTGATATCTATCATTTTAGAATGTACCAAGGTTTTCTTGGAAGAATTTTTTGTTATGATGTTGACATTGATTGAAGGTTTTTATTTTGAGAGAATATAACCAAGACCATTAGTACTTATAGGGACATGGATGCCTTGTTCTACAGTATCACATCCTTTTCCAAGTTGCTTCATAATTCCTTCAAGTTCAAGGTTGTCCTTGATTGTATACACTTTGTTATATGTGTGAGCAATGTCATTGTAACTCGGTAGGTGTGAAATGTGATCATTATCGAGTTTCTTTTTAAGTGGTTCTAAGATGAGCATAGGATTATTTTGAACTTGTGGTTGTTGTGAGGGTGGATGAAGAATTAAGGGATTCTTAGGATGTCCCATGAGGTATGTAGGAGTTCCATTCAAGGGGGGTCTAATGGAAAATTCTACATTCATAACCTCAGTGGTCTTGGTTTGATGTATCTCTAATAAAGGGAAATATAGAATCACCATTTTAACATCACCTAAGGAAGCCATATTACTATTGTTGTTATTGTATTGCATCATGATAGTTTCCTTAGGAGGAGACTTGTTGGGAGAACTACAAACCAAATGTTCTTGACATTCAAGGATTTGTTCTTCCAAAGTGATTTCCTTGCAAGTAAGGGAATGATGCATGGTTGTATTTTCTTGCTTTCCAATGATGGTGTTTTCTTGTTCAGTAATGTTTTCCTTGTGATTCTCATCAATGGGATCTTGTAACACAATAATATATTCCTCACTAATAGGGGAGATAATAGGAGAGGGGGAAATTTGATCATTGTGATTGTTGATTATTTCCTTCTTTTTCTTTAAGGTTTCATTCTCTTGTGCCCTAATTTCTACCCTAGAAGGAGATCTTTTAGGAAAGTGATAAATAAGATGTTCATCACATTTCATGGTTAGATTTTTTAAAGAAAATTTATCACAAATAGGTGACATCAAGAGAAGGATAACTATGACTTTCATGGTTACCAATGATTAGAATTTTTTGTTCAAATAGGTCTTCCCAAAAAGTGGGGGCATTAGGAAAGGGAAGAATAAGATTCTCATGAGCCTCAATAAGGATATATTTTAACACTAAACTATCTTCTTCATTTCTAGAGAATATATTAGGAGAAGGAAAGGTTTGATTTTCATGATTATCTACATTTAAATCCCTATGTCCTATAATGTATTCCCAAGTAGGAGAGGTGATAGGAGATGAATGTAGAGTAGGTAAAGTAGTGGCCATGATCTCATATTTGTGTGTCATAGTATCTTTCCAAGGGGGAGGAAAAAAAATATTTTCATGATTATCCATGATTGTGTCTCCTATCACCAACATACATTCATCACTAATAGGAAAGGTATCGATAGAAGAACAATTATGATTTTCATGATTTTCAATGCTTGCATCCTCTTGTATCAAGCCTTTAGTGAATGATCGAGGAGAGATGGAGTCATCAAGGGCTTCATATAACACTACAAATTCATCACTACTAAAGGTATTGAGGGTTAAGTTAACTTCACTCGGTTTGGGTTCTTCATAACAAGCCTTAGTGAATGATCGTAGTGAGAGGAAGTCCTTAAGGGCTTCATCTAACATGTCTAATTCATCACTTCTAAAGGGCTTGGATCATATGATTTTTCTAAATTTAAGAATTTTTTGAATTGTTTCTTTTGATATTTTAAGCTTTTTTTTTCATTTTCTAATGAATCTGATCTAAGTGAACTAGAAACTAATGCTAAAAATGAAAATTGCAAAAATATAATATTATCCATAATTGCCATGAATGTAAATAATGTGATTTTTAATTGCTTCAATGTAATAGAAAACAACTAAACTGAAACAAAAATGTAATAGAACAAAAGCTTAAAAACATGAAATTTAACTCTATAAACAACAATTCAAAATTTGCACTGGGATTGATTCGTCCAAGGTGATGAATGAGTCCTAGAAGGGATTTTTTTCAATTTTTTTAGTTTTTTGATTGATTTTTATGTTTTCTATGCTATATGACCTATATCTAGGATGAAAATGCAAATTTTAAATACTTTTTTAATGAAATTAAGTGAAAAAATGCAAGCTAAATGAGCTTTTCACTAATGCGAGAATTGAAACCCTTGAATGCAAATTACCCATGCAATACCTAATGCAATGTTAATGAAAGATAAATCTAGGATGAAAATGCACTCCAAATCAGAATAATGATGTCCTAAATGTAGGTTCACCAGAATAGAACCAATGAAAATAGGGGAATGGTGAATGTATGTGATGTATTCACACCCACTTTCAAAGAGGTTCCACTCAAGGGTAACCCTAGAGATCTCAATGCAAAGGAGACTGAAATATAGCAATAGGGCTATCCTGGGGATTCAATGATAGCTAATGAGGGGTTTTCCACCAAGTGTAAACTTGGAAAAGACAGTGAGTTGGAAAACATAGTGTGAAATTGAGACAAATACAAAATGGCCTAGAAGATGTTGTAAAACACGGTGTGAAATTAGATGTATGGAAAATGACCTAGAAAGTACCTTAAAAATGCAAGCAAAATAGAACATAAAAGTAAAAATGTAAATAATGTGCACATGGAAACCTTACAGTGACTGGGAATAGCTCTAAAATTATGGAAATGTTGACTTTTTAGCCAATTGGGACTCATTCACCAACTTGGGCGAATTAGTCCCAGACCAAGGTTTTTACACAAGAATTTTTTTTGGGAAAATGGGTACCCGAAACTGCAAAAATCTCAAAATTGACCTAAAATGCAACTCATTCGCCACTCTTGGTGAATGATTTCACTTAGGTATTTTTGAAACTTGAAGGTATGAATCTGGTCTTTATTGTCTACTCTTCCCATTCCTCTTGATTTCTAGATTTGAAACTGCCAATTTCAGGCTTGTAAGTGACTTTTAATGAAGATGATGACCTAGTAAATGGGGAGACAACTCCAAAAATATTGTAACCTATTCTTCAATGATCTTTCAAGCTCCAAGACACCTAGATTGAAGATGCAATCACACAAAGAAAGATAGAAAAAGTGTTGATTGTTAGGGAATAGCTTGGTCAAAACCCTTTTAGGTAATTAAACCAAAATAATGAAATAAGATAATGAATCATGAACATGAAATAATGTAATTAGAACCTTTCCATGATGATGGATCTTGAATTTCTACAAAAATTGATGAAGAATCCTACTCTTGAATGTCTTAGAATTGATCTTGAAAACTATCTTGATGACCTTGTGAAGACTTGAAATGCCTAGCTCTTGCTTGCTTGACTTCAGAACATGAATGTATGGTGAAATAGTGATTTTGAAGCTTTTTTATAGAGGAAATCTACTCACATGACCATTAATTTGATCCCCAAGGCTGACATTAAAGAAATTTGAACTTAAAGCCTAGTTTTTCCTGCTCAAACCTGGAAAATAGCTCAAATAGGACTCATTCACTATCCTGGGTGAATGAATCCACTTGGATGGGACTCATTTTCCCAAAGTGGCAAATAGGTCCCACTGGGGATATTTTTCTTGCCGGAATGTCTAGGAGTGGAGAATTTAATCTTTTATGTTGATCTAGTTGGGTTTTCTGGTAAATTATGCCTTGGGATGCATAATATGGGGTTATAGGGGCCTATTAATGATTATATAAAGGTCATAAATGAAAGAGGGCCCAAGATTCAATTTGAAAGTGTAACTAAATACACTTTACAACATTAAATTAAGCAAAAAATTAATTCTATTTAGCTTAGAAGGGTCCTAAATTCCATGTGAATATGTAAAAAACATTACAACACTAGATTAGGTCCACTTGATTTAAAAGCCTCCTGAATTTAATGTGAATATGTAAAGAAATACATCTTACAACATTAAATTAGGACAAGGTTAGGTTAATTTAGCTTAGAAAGGTCCCAAATACTAATGTGGATGTGTAAAACACCTCACAACATTGGACCAAGGCGACATTAAGTCCAATTTGTCATTAATTATTCCTAAATTAAGAAAGGAAAAGGCATACTTTTTTGGTGACTCCAGACATAATCCTCCCATTATCTGTTTGTATTTTTCAAAGAGAAAAACCTAACTACTTCTCCACAAATGTTTTGAAGGTCCTGAAATTGGTGAGAACTTCACTCTTGAGCTTCAAAAAATAGACCCATGTCCACCAAGAAAAATCATCAATGAATGTGAGCACATACTTAGCCCCTGAAAAAGGAGTTGAAAATGACATGAAATCAATATGGACCAACTCAATGGGTGTGGTTGGATGTGTAACTTGACCTAGGTTAGGAAAAGGATCTTGATGTTTCTTTCCAAAAACACAACCTTGATAAACACTAGATCCATGCAAGTGATCTTTGGAAGACCAACCACTAATTTATATGCCTGCATTTGCTGAAGATATCTATAATTCAAGTGCCTAAATCTTTCATGCCAAAGCTTTCTCATTAAATCAACATGAGCAACAAAACATGAACTCAATTAATACGCAAAGCCATAAAATCGATACAAATGGTTCTCATGATCAACTATCCCTATAGAAACAACCTTCTCAGGATCCTGCAACTATCTAATAGTCACATTGTGTGGAGTGAACTCAACTAACTTCCCATCTCCAAAATGACAAAGCTAAAAAAATATCAAAAAATTTAAAATTTAGAAAAATCACTTGCACCACTATGAAGTTTGTCAAACCAATTTTTTGACAATATCTCATTTCCTAAAATATGAATTTGTGGTGAAAATTTATGCAAAATTGAAAAAATGACCTAGAACAGGCACTTTCAAGGCTAACAAAGGGAAAAAAATAAGTGTTAGAATCATGAAAAAGGCACAAAACCATGAGCCATAGGATCAAACAACAAACTAATACACCTTCCATGAAAGATGTTTACAAACAAGAATTTCTATATTCATCAACAAGGAAAAGTTACAGAAGAAGCTTTCAAGAAGATATGAAAGCTCCAAATATTTCCCATGAAGAATATCCAAGTATATTTACAATGGGGGTTGAATACTTAGAAGAGCAAAGCCCTAAATGAGAAAGGATCAGATCATGACAAGTGTCAACATCACATGAGATGTGACATAGTGATCTAGTATCTCAACTAATTTAAAGCATTCCTAAGTTGAGCTAAAGTGTGTGAGAATAAATTAGACTAATAATCAATTAAAGATTAATTAATTATTAGCTAATGTATGATAACCCTAATACCCCCCCTTAAGATGAACTTAGGGAGTAGCTAAAACCCCTAAAAAATGCATGATGGGTCCCAACTGTTGGTGTTTTTTCTTGTAAACTAAGTTTGTCTCCTAATCTACCTATGGAATTGCCAATTCCAATCTAGGGCAACTCGAAGGACCTAGACCAACTGATGAGGATTTTAAAATAACCTCCTACACTTAGGGCTCTGCAAGACCCAGGAGGGTGGTCCCTATAATGTGTTTATGATCGCTGCACCAAACTCATAAACAATCATTAACAATTCATAGATAGTCCCACAAAAAACTCAACAGAATAGGATACCACTAAAATGAATTGGCCTTTCACCAGTAATATCAACTACTTGGAGCATGGGACGATTAAAAAATTATTCTGTAACTTATGATAGTCATTTTATTTGCAATTTGGTGGCAAGCCCTAAGCAAAGATGTACAGGCGTGAGGCTTCACAAACTCATACAATTTAGATCAGTTCCATATACCATTAGGGAGTCAAATTCACAAACATTCACGATTCAACAACATATTTAAATACTTAGCACTTATGATCCCTGATAATATTGCATTACAATAATGTCAATTCATGTCCCAACCCGATACTTCTTACTAAATCCCTTTACAAACATACCCATCCATGATTCCATCCAAGCATTTTAATTAATTCTTTGAATTAAAGCCAAAACGGAAAACAGACACATCAGAGCAATGAGATGAACATCGTAATCCTTGATTATTCAATTCAAAATCATGATATATTTATACAAAGGAGAGACTTGAGCTTGAGATATAACAACATAGCTTAAATGCTAATACTGTTACGAAACATCCAATCTTCATAAGTTTTTTTTTAGAAAAACCATTTACAAGATAACCCCAACCCTAAATTTGCCTTAACATTTAAAAAAGTTATTACAATTTGCTTTGCAACTATACCTAAACTCGACCTTCAAAATAGATCTAACTTGCCCCCCTCTTTTCCGTCCTTGAAATCCTTCTTATAGAAAATGAAGGAGCAAACAAGCATCGGGCCAAAAACTACACATGTCACTGGTCCATTGGACCGCTATGTGCCAATTCAAAACTATGATCAAAACCACCAAGTTTCGGAGCATCATTCTGTTGATTCTATTCATTACATAATAGCCACAACATTTGTTACACCTCAAAACTTGGGCCCAAAACCACCATGGAACAAAACAAAAATCAGTTACAACATAACTGCTAAGTTGTCAGTTTCCAGTAATATACACTATTTCATTCCTCTTCGGTTAAGTACTTGTCAACCCAATTTTGATATTCCTCATTCGTTGGCCAATTAAAGCTCACCACCTCCCTCATCTTGATACTGTAAGGTGTGAATTTGACCACAACCTGATTGGCCTCCCTTTCAAATGACTCTAAGAACATGCTAGTATTAATTATTTTATCCATGCTACCTATAACCAGGTCATGATCCGAGTCATCACAGATTAATTTGATTTGTGCATTAATAACCTCTTCTTCCTTCTCTTGCCACTGTTGCAGTGTCTTAACATTTCCCTGTGTATCTATTATATCTAGCATAAAAGTGTCATTCCAATCATCAAAACTATTTATTAATTCTCTAATTTTCTTACTCAAATCATCAGGCAAGGCTTGGAATCCCTTCATTGATTTCCCAAAGATTTGAGTAGGCTTTAATGACTAGGGCCTATTATTTACATCAAATCTCGAAGCTTTAAACATAACATCTAAATTAGTGGCCCTAGGGATCCACTTCTCAACCAAAGGTAGAACCACTTCTCGATCTCTATTAATGTTTTGTATTCCACCCAAAAATAAAGAATATAAAGAATGTACAACTAGCAACCTAGAATCAACTTTCTCATTTAAATGCCTCAAAACAATGTCAATAACCTCATTGTGTTTAGCTACAGCATCATCCTCACTTAGGGGAGCCTGTAATTCTGTAATTTTCTTCATCATCTACCCTTTGGTAGGATCTATAGAATACTCAACCTCCTTTTCAATTGGCCCTGGTGCAGGGCTATGAACAGGTGTCTAAATTGGGGATCCAGGAGTAGAAATAACTGGCACAATAGGAAGCAATGACCCCGAAGTAGTCTCCATTGCTCTGGTAGTAGGGGAACTTGAGGATTCTCCCACCTGCCTGTATCTTAGTCTATCTATTTCAAACTACAACTCAACATTTCTTTGATGCATTCTACTATACTCCCCAATTACTGCATTGTACTTTTCCATCAAGCTTTTCTTTTCGGCTTCATCTCTTTCATCTATCTTCTGGGCCAATTTGGCCACATTCAGTGTCAAGCTTGTGTCCTCTGTCATTGAGGTTTCAAAAACTCTCTTGGTGATAATCCCACCCCTTAAATTTGGGCTAATATCAACCACATTCGGTTTTCTACCCTGAGGTGCCAATGCCCATATGGCTAAAGTCTCGTATTCCTTACTAAAGGTAGAGTCTTGTAGGGCTAACTTGACTTCCTCTTCACTACTTTGCATAGGATGCTTGGATTGCATGATAGCATTGAATGCTACTGCATCAGCTATGTCCCATTCAAGGAGAAGTAAGACACCAGCCTGAGACACAAGATTCCTTCCTTCATCAGGAGTGATGTTCTTGAATTGTTCCATTAATTCGGCTTTTACCTCATCATCATTCTCCTGGTCAGACCTATCAGGTCTTAATTCCCTCCTTTTCTTGCATTTGTCTTGATATTCTTCAAGTTTCATCCTCCATATCAACTACAAGAATATAGGAGTTTTTACAAAGGAATCATCATCTAAGAATGCCTTGCAAGCCACCATCCTAGCATCCTGTACACACTGCCCCTTTATATCCATATCAGTTAGCCCCAATTGTGCTGATCTGGGAGGGGAGGGGATACCAACCTGCATGTCTTGATCAGTTACAATTATCTCATCCACCAAAGCCTCTTGTGATTCCTCAACTCTTTGCCTCTTAAGGCTTGGCTCTGATAGTGGCTCCACAGGGTCATCCCTAGGTGGTGAATCCAGATCCACAATCTTTATTCCTCCAGGCTTTCTGATCCCATGACCCGATTGTGATGATGTTTTCATTATTTGTTTTCCTTTTCTATCTCTTTCCTCTTCATCACTACTATCATCTCTCTTTCTTCTGTATAAAGGCCTATCCCTTGGTGGTTGATAGGTTGGCCTTTCTTCCTTAGGCCTCACCTCCAGTCCCTAAATTTTCTAGTCCACTTGCTAATTGATCTTCTTAGTTCTCAGGGTGCTCATGATTTCTCTAAAACTATTCATCAGGAAATCAATCCTTTTGTGAAATGGAGTGAACTCCATTGGTGGATCATATTTTGGATCCAACTTATACACCATGGCTAGCATTTTCTCATAAGCAATCCATTTTTCTCTATTTAATTCCTCCTGGCTCAAATCAAACTCATTTCTAATCAAATCTTCAGGAAAATTGAAAACATGAGAAAACTTTCCACCCTTAATTCTTTGTCTGAACAAGGAAAAGAATCCCTCAGGGTCATGCTACCTCACAGATCCACTCTTCAAATGGTAATCATCAAAATATCTATCAAAGTGAACCCATCCTCCCTTGGAAAATACAAAATCTGAAACAACAGTATAATCAGGGAACAAAGTCCCTTTTCCTCTTTCTGTCAAATTGTCTTCATGAATGCAACTCAGTTGCCACATGACCTCTGCAAATTACATCCTTGATCGTACATTATATGAGAGAATATGAGGAGCTCCTTGGAAACCATAAACCCTTAGGATAATGTTTATAGGGTATGGAATGATGTCACCCCAATTATGACATACCTTCAAATCAGGCTTTCTTACTTTGGGTTAGAGGAAATCATGCAAATCCTTAGGAATCCTTGGCACATTCACCATCAGTCTAGCTCTAAGCCTAGAAGCAAAGTAGTTATCAAACTGCACAAAGCTGGAAACTCCCTTGTTGCAAGACAAATCTCCAATCCAAGCCTGCACCAGCAATCTTTCTCCATTTACCTCCTGCCTCAAAACCATTTTCTCTAAGAAGAAGTCAGAATTCTTATACAAGAACATATGCATTAACAAGGAGTACCAAAAGAAAGGAGTACTAGTGTCCCCCACATATAAGTTCAGCAAACCCTCATGTATCCTTTTAGCAAGGAAAGAAGCATAAGTCGTACACTATAGAAAAGTTAGGATACTGAATCTGAGCCCCCATAAACATATAGGAAATGGGCATCACAGTACTAGGGCTGAAACCTAAAATTTGGCAAAGTGAATAGAAGGTTGCCATGAAATGATCAGCAAAACAGCTCAACCTGAAAGGTTCCCGATCAGTCGGGCTGATTTGAATCGTTGAACTGCCCGCCCTGGCTAGATGAGGAGGAAGCAATTTTGATCTAAAAAGAGGTTGTGTTTTGGCATACTCCTGCTTCATTTCCTCAAGGTCTATCTGGACCAAGAATGAACTATATTCACTCAAAGAAAAAACCTGCTGAATCACATCTGAATTTATATTCAGTAAAACCTCGCCATCATTATCCCTGATAATCCTTGTGACAGGATCATATCTTGCAGCCACTGCCCTGAGTAGGTCAACATCAAGAAACACATTCAATACAACAAGCTTTCCCATATCACACTTCGAACCATTTGAAAAAGGATGAGATGCATTTCGCTGCCCATACCATCTTGTAAACAATTCCAAACCCATCATTTTTACCCTAGCATCTGCAATGTTATAGGTTTTATATCTCAATCCTTCACCTAAGGCTATCCCTCTCATTAAAACCAAACTCCTCTTCTTTTCGTTTGTTGACAAAGGGAATTGGTTAAGGAAATCATCATATAGATTCCTTTGCAAGTAATCAATATGGCTAGAATGCTGCTTTGTTGGCGCCATTTCAAACAACTAGGGCTTCCCCTATGACCAAATTGTGAACAAACTAGGGCCACCTAGAATGAAACTACAGTAGAATTTTGCAATTTCCCACAATTCAAAAGAAATAGTAACCCTAGAACCTTAATCTAGAAAAACTCTAATCAACACAACATAACCCTTCACAAGAATCACATTCGAACATAATAGTGATACAAAAAATAACTCACAAAATTTTGCACCCTGCAGAAAATCAGACCTTTCCTATAATTGCTTTGAAAACTCTATCTTTGGCTCTGGACCACTTTGAAAACACTTGAATGCCTCAGTGGTAAAAGCAGTATGAAATTAAAATCTCAAAATTTATGAAAAATGGCCTATAGACGTCCCATCCACCATTAAAGCCTACTTGCATACTGCGCCAATGGCTTCAATTGTATTTGACAAAAATTTAAATCTTCACCGTCAATCTCTTATTTCTGTTAGATCATCGAACGGTCCTCCTTAAAAAGGCTGACAACATCTCCACATCATCTTCAAGGGACCACCATAATACGCAACGCCAAAAGAATACACGTGGTGCCTGCTCGTGATATCGTGATCATTAAACTCCCAGCAGTTTAGGATCGCGTGATGGCGGGAAACCGTTGATTCTCTTCATCGGTGATCACGATCATACGTAAGAAAGAGTAGCACCAATACCTATTCGTTGAGCAGCCTTTTCTTAAAGATTAAAACATCGCCATTGATTATGAGCATGTGCATCTCACGTGGTTTAGTAACCTGCTCGATAATGCATTAAAGTCTGATACACATAGTTAAACACTTTATTTACTTTTTTTAGCATCAGCAACCTGGGACATGTGGCGCCTACCCGCTATATCGTGATCACCAAGTAGCCAACAGTGATGTCATCATGGGATTGCGGGGAGCGATCAAGATCAACCGTAGGGAAATCGACGGTCATCTAAATAACTTCTGCAAAATATTAAACATTACTTAGAAGAAAATAAGGGGAAGGGGACACCACCTAGGGCAACGACAATTGATGACTCAATGTTGTTTTAAGAGAATAGGGCATGGATTGACTCAGACCTTTAGTAAATAAAAAGAGGCCAGTGAAAATATTTAGCATTTTTATTGAAAAAGGGGCCAGGTCTAGATGATTCAATGGGACATAAGTTGTTTTTAAAACCCCTTCCAAAAGGTAACGACAGAAAAGACCCAACCTAAAGATGGCACACCAAGGCTTCATGAAAGCAAAATAAAATTCCACCCCCAGAAAGCCTCCTAATAATCAAGACAAACTAATAATAAAAGGAAGCCTAGGACATAAATTTGAGGCTCCATCAATGGCTCTAGTTGGGGACGTTCATTCCATTGGAATGAAGTGAGAATAACAAAATCTCAGGTAGAGCAGACCAATTGTAGAGACAACCAAAAGGATTATCCAGAAAGACAATCCCACAAAAAGAAACCAACGACAAACCTATATACAAACCTAAACCTACTGTTCATGGAAAACAATACCTCAACTGAAGTATAACTTCAAGAATTGTCCATGAACTGGCAATTCAAGAATGTCACCTATCATTTCTTGAAGGAATTATGAATCCTTCCCCCACTGATCAATTATCAAGAATGGTCCTAGCCAAATTGCATCAAATTTACCATGTTTCCCTTTGTCTTCCAACTTGGCATTCCACATCAAAACCATATCTCCATTCTGGAAAGTTCTTGCAATTGTCCTTCTGTCATATAATTTTTTTACCTGCAACTATAATTTGGCATTTCTCATCTGAGCTTTCCTTCTAGTTTCATCCAGGTCTATGAGAGCTTCCACTCTCAATTGCATTTCATCTTCTATCTCATCATCATACAACTGGACAAATCTATACATTTCCATGAGGTTATTATGGGGCAACCTTGCATTTATCCCATATAATAAATCAAATGGGGCACATCCTATTGCCTTCTTCATAGTCACCCTGTCTACCCAGACTACTAATTTTAATTTAGAATCCCATGCCTTCTTATTTTGATCTAAGATCCTCTTGATAATCTTCATCAAGCTTTTATTACTTGATTATGCTTGTCTGTTTCCTTGTGGATGGTAAGGTGATGAATAAGAAACTTGGATGCCATATTTTTCACAAAACTTCATATATTCCTCAAATCTAAAACACATTGCATTATCTGACACAATCCTTTCAGGACATCCAAATCTAGTCACTATATTATTCATCAAGAATTCAATTACCACCTTACTAGTTGCTTTCTTTTTTGGAATCACTTCCACCCACTTGGTAAGGTAATCAGTGGCCACCAATATCCATGAATGGCCCCTACTTGATTTTCATGCTATCTCTCCTACAAAATCAATACCCCATTGTTGGAATGGAGATTGAACTACAACCAGTTTTAAAGGTAAGTTACCAGAGAAATTTAACTTACCAGAGAAACACTGACAAGCATCACATGTCTTCACTAATTGATGTGCATCCTTGAAAATAGTAGGCCACCAGGACCCAGTCCGCATTATTTTATGTGCAGTATTTTTGGCCATATAATGCCCTCCACAAACTCCACTATGCATTTCATTCAAGAGTTCCTTTGCTTGCTCCTAGTCCACACATTTTAGCATAACACCCTCTCTGTTTCTCCACCAGAGCTTTCCTGTTATGATAACATATTTGATAGCATGTAACTTCAATGTCTGCTTTTCATTCTCACTCAAATCATCAGGGCATTTCATCTTTTGCAAGTAATAGATCGCACCCTTGTACCAATCAGAATGTTCCATATCACATATGTATGGTCTCTCCTCTTCTTCAAGCAAATTTATCTGATTCGCTTCAAAATTACTTTGGGTCATAAGTTTGGCCAATCCTTGTCCGCTTACTAACTTGGTAATCTGAATTTCAATGTTAAATTCTTAGATCCTATTAATCCATCTACATCTTCTTCCTAACACTTTTTGTTGTGTAAAAATGTCCTTCACAGCAACACTGGGCACATAAGCAATTATAGTAGCTCCCATCAAATAGGGCCTAAAAGATTTGACTGCTTTTGCTAATGCATATGCCTGTTTCTCATTTATATCATACTTGAGTTTGGCAGCCTGCAAGGATTTGCTGGAAAAAGATATAGGCTATTCAAAACCTTCAGCATTCTTTTGTAATAACACAGTGGGAATTGTATGGAAAGAAGCAAATAAGAAAATGTGCAGAGGTTTGGAAAAATATGGAGTCCTCAACACAGGTGCTTCCTTAATAGCTTGTTTGATATCATGTAAAGCTCGTAGTGATGCTTCTTCCCATTTGACCTTGGCCCCTTTCTTAAGCATCTTAGAAATAGGGCGAACCACTTCAGCAAAATTTGTAATGAATCTTCTCAAAAAAATTATTTTCCCAAAGAAAGACTGGATTCCTTTGACATCTCTAGGTTGCAAGACCTTATCTATTGCCTTTACCCTTTCTGGATCAATTGTAACTCCATCCTTAGAAATAATATGTCCCAACAACTTCCCTTCCCTTACTCCAAAAGTGCACATCCTGGGATTTAGGGAAATACCATATTCTAATTCCCTAATAAATATTTTCTCAAGATGCTCACAATGATCATCTTCCTTCTTGGAATACACCGTTAAATCATCCTGATAAATCACCAGGAACAAATTAATGAAATCTAAAAAATACCACATCCATGGCTCTCTGGAAAGTAGCCCCTGCATTTGTTAGACCAAAAGGCATCCTGACATATACATAAGTCCCCCGAGGCATAGTGAAAGTTGTCTTGAATTGTTCAGACTCCTTAACCATGACTTGGTTATAACTAGAAAACCCATCCATCATGGACATTAACTCATAGCCTGTCACTCTTTACAACATGGCCTCCATATTCGGCAATGGATAGTTATCCTTTAATGAAAACACATTCAAATTTTTGAAATCCACACATAATCTAATATCTCCATTCTTCTTTCTAACAGGCACCAAATTAGATACCCAAGATGAATGTCTAATTGGTTTGATGATTCCAGCATCTCTTAATTTAGTAAGTTCTTGCATTTTTGGAGCCAAGGTGGGATTAATAGGTCTCTATTTTTGCCTAAAAGGCTTGGCATCACAACTTAAAGGAATCTCATGTTGAAACAAATCTTGCCTATAAGCCTTAAGATCATCATAAGACCAAGAAAACACATGTCTAAAATTTCTTAACAAATCAACCAACATCTTTCTCACTCTTGGTGACAATTTCTTTCCAATATACACCTTTTTTGGTGATGCATCTGTCCCTAGGTTTACTTCCTCCAAATCATCAGGATGGGAAGCAACACAATTAGCCTTAGTCCTATCCTAGTTGTCAAACACTCTTTCAAGAACAACTAAACCCTTAGGAATTGTGTTAGTTTTTAATTGAATAACTTCATTCCCAAACACAGTATCTTTACCATCAATATTTTCAACAAAGGCTCCAAAATCTATTTCTTGATTTTCATACTCATCCACACAATTTAAGAATCTTAATATATCATCATCACTATCAAAAACCTGCCAATGCTTAATATTATCAGGAACAGAAGGTCTAGTTTGCACTTCGACCTTTGAAATTCTAGCATAAGTCATGTCATCTGGTCTTAGTGCAATATTTGCTAACAAATCTGCCACTTTATTGTGACCTCTCTCCATCCAATTTATCCCAAAAGCATCAAAACTTTCCAATTCATCCCAAATAGCATTCCTATACTGTTTCAACCTTTTATTTTTTGACACATATAGGGATCTGACTTGGGAAATCACAAGCTTAGGATCACCAATCACTTTGAGCTTCTTGATCCCATGTTTTTGAGCCAATTTTAACCCTAACAACAATGGTTCATATTCAGCTACATTGTTAGTGCATTCAAATAATAGGGTGAAAGAAAATTTGAAAGTTTTTCCACCTGGTGACCTTAACAACACACGTGCACCAGATCCTTCCTTTGAATTAGCACCATCAAAAAACATAGTCCACACATCATCGGATTCTGACAGATTTTCAACTTTTGTATCAATTGGTACAACAAACTTATCACAATTATTAGGGGACTCTTCAGCCTTGAACTCATTTATGCCACAGTCAATAAAACATGTCAAATCCTCGGTCAAACCATGCTCAATCATATGAGGTACCTTTGATTCTCTTTCGATCTTGACATCTTTTCCAGCAATGCAAAAGGTAGCAAATGACAAATCACATTGTATGTTGCCTCCCATTGATGAACTCCATTTCTTTGATAATAGCATTCCAAAATGAGGAGGAATGTCCGCAACTAAAACAGTCATGGCCAAAACCTTATCAGGATATTGGGTCAACACATAAGGCAAGGCCTTGATGGTCCCAATAACAGGCACCTCTCTTGAATCCAATGCATAAAATTTACCTTGAGTAGTATCAACTGTCAAGCCCATTGCTTCCATAATCTTTACTGGCATGACATTATTTGATGCTCCTGAATCTATCATGCAATTCCTCAGAGGTCTCCCATTTATATCAATACTTAAGAAAAAAGGGGTGATGTTCTCTAAGCACATATTGAGAGAATTTCCTAGATATATAGGGGGAATTTGAGTTATAATTCCCTCCAACTCTTTCACTTTTATTTCTTCCTTTTCCTTGGTTTCTTTACAATTTCCTTGTTCAACTTTACTGCTCAGAATTCCAATAATCAAGGCAATTGTCCTTTCTTTATGCTCATCTATTCTCATCATCTCAAGCTAGGGTATAGTAACTTTAACTTGAGACAACACTTGAAATATATCCACAGGTGTGTATTTGGATAGGTTAGGAATCATACCATCATTAGTTTCTTTCTTCTCCAAATGTTGTTTTCCTTCAAGTTTCCTTTTCTTTTCCTCTAGAATTGATTCAGTAGGTTTGGAAATCACTTTGGTTTTTACCAATATAGGAGAAACATCTTCATTGGGATTTTGGATTTCAGTCTTTTTTTCCCATATCTTGCCATTCTTGACATTCTTAATTTTGACAACATCATTTTTGTTATCTTCTTTAGCATCTTTACTCTTGCCCTTTTGTTCCTTAATGAAAAGGCCAGCAGGTTTACCCTGCTCACCACCCATAATCCTATTTCTTAACTGTAATGTACTTCTCATCTGAGTGGCCATCTCTTCAGTTAAGCGGGAAATCTCATCTTCTAATGGTCTTCTTAAGGATATTGGATCCTCAACCTTTTCTATATTGCAGGTATGATGGCCACACTCACCTTCTTCATTAGAAAAAACTTGTTGATGGTACAATTCACTTTTCTGTCATTGACTATTCACATCATCCTCTTGTAATTCCTCATCAGAAGAAGACTCAACCTCATCAATATATGACCTGGCCATACAACAACCTACATCATCTTGCTCGAAATCAGGAGTCTGTTGTTGAACATTCTCTTTTTTTCCTTCAACAGCAATCAGCTGACCAACACCACAATAATTTTGATCATGTGGGTGTTCACACACCACACACCATGGTCTATCTTGTGCTAGATTTACAGAATGCTTATGCAAAGGATCTGGTATATGTTGATCAGTTTTAGGTTTCTAGACAAGTAGTATTGGTTTTCCATCTTTCCAATTTGTATTGTAGGGATAATTCTGCAATCTAGGAGGTTTGTCATTTCTATTATACTGCTACTTATCACCTCCAAGACCCTTCTCTTGCTTAGCAATAGTATATTTTATATCCTTCAAAGTATTAAGGACCTTATCCCACTTCTCATCATCTTTAATGCCTGTAGTAGAGACTTTCTCAGTTTTATCCCTAGAATTCTTCAAAAGAGTAGGTTCTTCCCTTCTACAATACTTGCTAGAAGCTCTCCTATTGCTTTCAATATTAATACCTACTCTAAAAGCATCCCTCATGGTTTTTGGGTCTTTGTCTCAGAGGAGATATGCCATTATAGCATCAAAAGCATTGAAATAAGTAGTCAAACAAACATTCTCATCAAGCTTCATCACTTGAAACAACTTATACATTGCCTTCTGAAATCTAAGGTTAAACTCTGTTGCAAGCTCATTAGCTAATTTTTTTATAGTATTGAACTCATTCAACATAAAACTAGCATTTGTCTTGTCACCATATTGTTCTTTAAAACATTTCTCAAACTCTTCCCATGAACCAATATTGGCATTCGGTAAACCCCTGTACCAATCCCTTGCATCTTCTGTCAAGGATTGGACAAACAATTTCATCATCACATCTTCATGTTCTACTTCATAATCATTTAACATATCCATGAAAGCTTTCAAATGCTCTTCTGCTGAAAAGGCATTATTCCCAGCAAATTTGTTCATCTTATCCCTTAACTCATCAGGGATAATGTTTGGGTATCCAGGAATACCATCAAAAAATAGTTTCCTATATCTTTCCAATTATATAGGTATCCTTTGCAATAGTCCATCAACTTTATAAGGTTTAGAACCATCTTGATGTGAATCAAAAAATTGGGTTGCCTAAACCTTTGGGTCAGGATTATTTGTGATTTTCCTCTGGATAGGTTTATGATTATTTTTCGCAACCTCTTGATGCTTTGATGAAGTCGTGGCTTGTGCAAATTCATCCAGACTTGTCATTTTTAAAAAGCTTATTTTCCTTCTCTTTTATGCATTTGCAGCCTCAATTTCGGTCCTCTCTAACTCTTCTGTTAAAGCTTCCCCTTCCCTTTTAGCCTTTTCTAAGGCAGTCTCTACTTGTGATGATAAATGTGAGAGGGGATCTTTTTTAGGCTGATAGTAAACCATCCTTTCATTTATTTTTATCCCTTCAACCTTCTGTTTTCCCTTATCTACAACAGGGTTAGGATTTGGATTATCTAATTGTGACTTAATAGGGTCCACAGGTTTCAGATCTATTGGATTTGGTTGGGCCTTAGCTTAATTCTCCGTACACATCTTGGACATTGGCTTCACTTCCTTAGTAACAATTTGTTGTATAATGGGACCATTTTCCTCTGGGTCCGGTCTACTTTGGTTTAGGAGTTTCATAGTTGCCAATTGTCTAATTAACCTATCCCTTTCAATAAGAGTGTTCATCAATTTTGCTTCCTTCTCTTTGTCCTTCTTTATCCTAAGCTCGGCCTATTTTTGGATTTCTCATCTTAAAGAACTAATATCCCCAAAAACATCTTTGGGGTCAAGTAGAGTTATATCAAAACTTGATGTCTCACTTAAATCTATCAGATCTACTCCCTCTTGTCTAAATAATAATGGGGTTCCCTCATCATCGACAGGAGGAGGAGGCAAATCACTGGTGCATTATTTGTGATGGCCTCGACTTCTACTCCTACTTCTTCTCTTAATATATTGGATATTAATAGGCTCTTTATTATGACATGTTACATCCTCTTGAACAGGTGTATTAAACAATGCATCAAAAAATCCATAGCTATCTGATTTAAAATGTCTAGATACATGTTCAAAAGTGTCTAGGATAGGATGTAGAGGCTTACGTGTACCTTGATGTATAGGATTTTGGGACACGGGAGCAGCATTGCTGGTTTTTGGTTGCTTCTTTGTCCAATCTCTCTTGTTTGTTTTTGGAAGTTCACCTTCCAACTTGGATTCTGGGTGATTCTTCATGAATGACCTGGTATTTTTCATTCCTCTATGTGTATTCAAAGATCTTTCAACTTGTATAAAACTTCAAATAAAGTGCACACTGGTGCAGAGACTATCAGAGTCGCCACCCAATTATCTTGGGAATATCCAGTATTCAAAACACATGACAATACCTTGAAAGATCCTCAGAACTTGTCGTACTGACAATACACAAGATATATGACACGAGGTATATGCAACTTGTGAAATAACACACTTAATTGGATAAAGAAACACAATGCCTAGTGCTCAACCTTCAAATCATAGAAATACTATGGTAGACTCTATGAAAAATGGATAACCAACCTACTAACAAGTAGCATTGAAGCTAACATCCCCAGTAGAGTCGCCATTTTGTTGGTGTTTTTTCTTGTAAATCAGGTTTCTCTCCTAATCTACCTATGGAATTGCCAATTCCAATCTAGGGCAGCTCAAACGACCTGGACCAACTTACAAGGATTTTAAAATAACCTCCTACATTTAGGGCTCTGCAAGACCCAGGAGGGTGGTCCCTATAATGTGTTTATGATCTCTACACCAAACTCATAAACAATCATTAACAATTCACAGATAGTCCCACAAAAAACTCAACAGAATAGGATACCACTAAAATGAATTGGCCTTTCACCAGTAATATCAACTACTTGGAGTATGGGACAATTAAAACATTATTCTGTAACTTATGATAGTCATTTATTTGCAATTTTGCAGCAATCCCTAAGTAAAGACGTACAGACGCGAGGCTTCACAAACTCATACAATTTAGATCAGTGCCATATACCATTGGTGAGTCAAATTCACAAAAATTCATGGTTTAACAACAGATTTAAATACTTAGCACTTATGATCCTTGACAATATTGCATTACAATAATGTCAATTCCTATCCCAGCCCGATACTTCTTACTAAATCCCTTTACAAACATACCCATCCATGATTCCATCCAAGCATTTTAATTAATTATTTGAATTAAAGCCAAAACGGAAAACAGACACATCAGAGCAATGAGATGAACATCGTAATCCTTGATTATTCAATTCAAAATCATGATATTTTTATACAGAGGAGAGACTTGAGCTCAAGATATAACATCATAGCTTAAATGCTAATACTGTTACGAAACGTCCAATCTTTATAATTATTTTTAGAAAAACTATTTACAAAATAACCCCAACCCTAAATTTGCCTTAACATTTAAAAAAGTTATTACAATTTACTCTGCAACTATACCTAGACTTGACCTTCAAAATAGATCTAACTTTCCCCCCTCTTTTCCGGCCTTGAAATGCTTCTTATAGAAAATGAAGGAGCAAACAAGCATCGGGCCAGAAATTACACATGTCACTGGTCCATTGGACCGCTATGTGCCAGTTCAAAACTATGATCAAAACCACCAAGTCCTGGAGCATCATTTTGTTGATTCTATTCATTACATAATAGCCACAACATTTGTTACACCTCAAAACCTATGCCCAAAGCCACCATGGAACAAAACCAAAATCAGTTACAACATAACCGCTGAGCTGTCAGTTGCCATTAATATACACTGTTTCATTCCTCTTCGGTTAAGTACTTGTCAACCCAATTCTAATATTCCTCATCCGTTGGCCAATTAAAGTTCACCACCTCCCTCATCTTAATACTGTAAGGTGTGAATTTCAGCACAACCTGATTGGCCTCCCTTTCAAATGAATCTAAGAACATGCTAGTATTAATTATTTTATCCATGCTGCCTATCAACAAGTTATGATTTGAGTCATCACAGATTAATTTGATTTGTTCATTAATAACCTCTTCTGCCCTCTCTTGCCACTGTTGCAATGTTTTAACATTTCCCCGTTTATCTATTATATTTGGAAGAAAAGTGTCATTCTAATCATCAAAACTCTTTATTAATTCTCAAATTTTCTTACTCATATCATCAGACAAGGCCTGGAATCCCTTTAATGATTTCACAAATATTTGAGTAGGCTTTAATGATTGGGGACTATTATTTACATCAAATCTAGAAGCTTTAAACATAACATCTAAATCAATGGCCCTAGGGATCCACTTCTCAACCAGAGGTAGAACCACTTCCCAATCTCTGTTAATGTTTGGTATTCCACCCAAAAATAAAGAATATAAAGAATGTACAGTTGGCAACCTAGAATCAACCTTCTCATTTAAATGTCTCAAAATAGTGTCAACCACCTCATTGTGTTTAGCTACAGCATCATCCTCACTTGACTTTAGGGTAGCCTATAATTCTGTAATTTTGTTCATCATCTGCCCTTTGGTAGGATCTGCAGAATACTCAACCTCCCTTTCAATTGGCCCTGGTGTAGGGCTATCAACAGGTGTCTGAATTGGGGATCCAAGAGTAGAAATAATTGGGACAACAGGAGGCAATGACCCTGAAGTAGTCTACATTGATCTAGTAGCAGGGGCACTAGAGGATTCTCCCACCTGCCTGTATCTTAGTCTATCTATTTCAAACTGTAGCTCAACATTTCTTTGTTGCATTCTATTATACTCCCCAATTACTGCATTGTACTTTTCCATCAAGCTTTTCTTTTTAGCTTCATCTTTTTTAGTTGTCTTTTGGGCCAATTTGGCCACATTTAGTGTCAAGCTTGTGGCCTCTATCATTGAGGTTTCAAAAACTCTCTTGATGATAATCCCACCCCTTAAATTTGGGCTAATATCAGCCACATTCGGTTTTCTACCCTGAGGTGCCAATGACCATATGGCTAAAGTCTCATATTCCTTACTAAAGGTAGAGTCTTGTAGGGATTCCTTGACTTCCTCTTCACTACTTTGCATAGGATGCTTGGATTGCATGATATCATTGAATGCTACTGCATCAGCTATGTCCCATTCAGGGAGAAGTAAGACATCATCCTGAGACACAAGTTTCCTTCCTTCATCAGGAGTGATGTTCTTTAATTGTTCCATTAATTCGGCTTTTACCTCATCATCATTCTCCTGGTCAGACCTATCAGGTCTTAATTCCCTCCTTTTCTTGCATTTGTCTTGATATTCTTCAAGTTTCATCCTCCATATCAACTACAAGAATATAGGAGTTTTTACAAAGGAATCATCATCTAAGAATGCCTTGCAAGCCACCATCCTAGCATCCTGTACACACTGCCCCTTTATATCCATATCAATTAGCCCCAATTGTGTTGATCTGGGAGGGGAGGGGATACCAACTTGCATGTCCTGATCAGTTACAATTATCTCATCCACCAAAGCCTCTTTTGATTCCTCAACTATTTGCCTCTTAAGGCTTGGCTTCTATAGCGGCTCCACAGAGTCATCCATAGGTGGTGAATTCAGATCCACAATCTTTATTCCTCCAGGCTTTCTGATCCCATGAACCAATTGTGATGATGTTTTCATTATTTGTTTTCCTTTTCTATCTCCTACCTCTTCATCACTACTATCATCTCTCTTTCTTCTATATAAAGGCATGTCCCTTGGTGGCTGATAGGTTGGCCTTTCTTCCTTAGGCCTCACCTCCAGTCCCTGAATTTTTTAGTCCACTTCCAAATTGATCTTGTTAGTTCTCAGGGTGCTCATGATTTCTCTGAAATTATTCATTAGGAAATCAATCCTTTTGTGAAATGGAGCGAACTCCATTAGTGGATCATATTTTGGATCCAGCTTATGCACCATGGCCAGCATTTTCTCATAAGCAATCCATTTTTCTTTATTTAATTCCTGCTGGCTCAAATCAAACTCATTTCTAATCAAATCTTCAGGAAAATTGAAAACATGAGCAAACTTGCCACCCTTAATTATTTATCTGAATAGGGCAAAGAATCCCTCAGGCTCATGTTGCCTCATAGATCCACTTTTCAAATGGTAATCATCAAAATATCTATCAAAGTGAACCCATCCTCCCTTGGAAAATACAAAATCTAAAACAACAATATAATTAGGGAACAAAGTCCCTTTTCCTCTTCCTACCAAATTGTCTTCTTGAATGCAACCCAGTTGCCACATGACCTTTACAAATCCCATCCTTGATGGTACATTATACGGGAGAATATGAGGAGCTCCTTGGAAACCATAAACCCTTAGGATAGTGCTTACAGGGTATGGAATGATGTCACCCCAATTATGACATACCTTCAAATCAGGCTTTCTTACTTTGGGTCAGAGGAAATCGTGCAAATCCTCAAGAATCCTTGGCACATTCACCATCAGTCTAGCTCTGATCCTAGAAGCAAAGCAGTTATCCAATTACATAAAGCTAGCACCTCCCTTGTTGCAAGACAAATTTGCACTCCAAGCCTGCACCGGTAATCTTTCTCCATTTACCTCTTGCCTCAAAACCATTTTCTCTGAGAAGAAGTTGACATTCTTATACAAGAAAATATGCATTAACAAGGAGTACCAAAAGAAAGGAGTACTAGTGTTCCCCACATATAAGTTCAGCAAACCCTCATGTATCCTTTCAACAAGGAAAGAAGCATAGTCGTACAGTACAGAAAAATTAGGATGTTGGATCTGAGCCCCCATAAACATATAGGAAATGGGAATCATGGTACTAGGGCTGAAACCTAAAATTTGGCAAAGTGAATAGAAGGTTGCCAAGAAATGATCAGCAAAACAGCTCAACCTGAAAGGTTCCTGATCATTCAAGCTAATGTGAATCGTTGAACTGCCTGCCCTGGCTAGATGAGGAGGAAGCAATCTTGATCTGAAAATAGGTTGTGTTTTAGCATACTCCTACTTCATTTCCTCAAGGTCTATCTGGACCAAGAATGAACTATATTCACTCAAAGCAAAAACTTGTCGAATCACATCTACATTTATATTTAGTAAAACCTCACCATCATTATCCCTGATAATCCTTGTGACAGGATCATATCTTGCAGCCACTGCCCTAAGTAGGTCAACATCAAGAAACACATTTAGTACCACAAGCTTTCCCATATCATACTTCCAACCATTTGAAAAACGATGAGACACATTTTGCTGTCGATAGCTTCTTTTAAACAATTCCAAACCCATCATTGGTACCCTAGCATCAGCAATTTTATAGGTTTTATATCTCAATCCTTCACCTAAGGTTGTCCCTCTCATTAAAACCAAACCCCTCTTCTTGTAATTTGTTGACAAAGGGAATTGGTCAACGAAATCGTCATATAGATTCCTTTGCAAGTAATCAATATGGCCAGAATGCTGCTTTGTTGGCGCCATTTCAAACAACTAGGGCTTCCCCTAAGACCAAATTGTGAACAAACTAGGGCCACCCAGAATGAAACTATAGTAGAATTTTGCAATTTCCCACAATTCAAAAGAAATAGTAGCCCTAGAACCTTAATCCAAAAAAACCCTAATCAACACAACATAACCCTTCACAAGAATCACATTCGAACAGAATAGTGATACATAAAATAACTCACAAAATTTTGTGCCCTGTAGAAAATCAAAACTTTCTTGTAATTGATTTGAAAAGTCTATCTTTGGCTTTGGACCGCTTTGAAAACACTTGAATGCCTCAGTGGTGAAAGCAGTCTAAAATTAAAATCTCAGAATTTATGAAAAACGGCCCATAGACGTCTCATCTTCCATTAAAGCCTACTTGCATACCGCGCCAATGACTTCAATTGTATTTGACGCAAATTTAAATCTTCACCGTCGATCTCTTATTTCTATTAGATCATTGAACGGTCCTCCTTAAAAAGGCTAACAACATCTCCACATCATCTTCAAGGGCCCACCATAATACGCAGTGCCAAAAGAATACATGTGGCGCCCACCTGCGATATCGTGATCATTAAACTCCTAGCAGTTTAGGATCGCGTGATGGTGGGCAACCGTTGATTCTCTTCATCAGTGATCACGATCATACATAACAAAGAGCAGCACCAATACCTATCCGCCGAGCAACCTTTTCATCAAGATTAAAATATCATCGTTGATTATGAGCACGCGCATCTCAGATGTGGTTTAGTAACCTACTCAATAATGCATTAAAGTCTGATACACATATTTAAACACTTTATTTACTTTTTTTAGCATCGACAACCTGGGACACATGGCGCCTGCCCGCTATATCGCGATCACCAAGCAGCCAGCAGTGATTTCATCATGGGATCGCGGGGAGCGGTTAAGATCAACCGTAGGGAAATCGACGGCCATCAAAATAACCCCTGCAAAATATTAAACATTACTTAGAAGAAAATAAGGGAAGGGGACACTGCCTAGGGCAATGAAAGTTGATGACTCAATGTTGTTTTAAGAGCATAGGGCATAGACTGACTCAGACCTTTAATAAATAAAAAGAGGCCAGCAAAAATATTTAGCATTTTTATTAAAAAAGGGGCCAGGTCTAGACGATTCAATGGGACATAAGTTGTTTTTAAAACCCCTTCCAAAAGGTAACAACAGAAAAGACCCAACCCAAATATGGCACACCAAGGCTTCATGAAAAAAAAAATTCCACCCCCAGAAACCCTCCTAATAATCAAGACAAACTAATAATAAAAGGAAACCCAGGACATAAATTTGAGGCTCCATCACCAACAAACAAGGCCAAAAAAGGTACCCATGTACAAACAAAAGATCTCTATAATGTGGATAAATAGAGAAAACCTCATGGGAAAAACTCTACTCCAAAAAGAGATGAAAGCCAAGTGAAAGACTGAAGAAGCCTCCAAACAAGGCAAGGTTTTCCAAAAAGATAGGAACAAAGAGAACACTGAAGAATGAAGAAGCTACAAACACTGTCAAAGAATGACTATTGTAATGTTGAAAGAATAACCCCTACTAAAACATTTGATGCTCAAGATCAAGAAGACAAGAATTTGTATGAGTGCCCCCAAAGACACTACTTGAATCAAATGGAAAACAAAGGAAAACACTTGGAACTCAAAGATACAGATGGAAAAGGTACCAAAAGTATGAAGAATTGGTCATGAGAAAATGGAATTTCACCTCCAGAAATAGGAATGCAGGAGTGTCCATATGGTAAGTGCTCCATCTCACCAAAATGCATGGGTAAATAGCCACTACATCTGCCTAGTACATAGGAACAAATATTGTATACATAGCTCACTCCAATGTGAAACCAAAGAATCAGTAGCACCAATAGTAGAAACCCCCCCATAATGCTAAAAAGGGAGAGACGTGATAGGTACACTAAAACTGAATTCCTAAAAGTAGTTCATGAAGAGGAACCAAGAACATCTAAAAGTGCAATCATGAACATACAAGTAGATAGAAAGGATGTGAAAACAAAAGTCACATATGCATGAGAAAGGTATGAAGGCCCAAAAAGGAAAACATCAACCCCCATGGCACTTTATATCATAGTGCGAGTAAAACAAGGCACAAAGTGATGTGTAAGATCCCATAATATATGTGCAATACAAAGGAACTTTTACTTAGTGCATTTACAAAATCATAAATACATGCAATGTGAGCCCATAATGTCCAAAAATGGAAAATATTCTAAAGGATATGTGCAGGATCATCATGGAAAAAATAGACCCTTAAGTGGCAAAAACATCAGAAAAATCAAAGTTAAGCAATTTGACATAAAAATTTGAATAAGTTATCTATATTATTTCAAAAATATGTAAGAATAGAATCTATAGAAAATTGAATATAGTTTCTAAACTACCAAGTTTTTTTTAAAAAAAAGGAAATCTATTTGGTGAAAATTTAAAACTTCAATGCAGTAGTACTTGAATTTCAGGGAAAGAATAAAAAGTAGGTGTCTGTCTGACCACCCTAATCACAATAAAATGATAATATTATTTTATAATATTTGAGATATAAGTAGAGGACTCATGTCCCGATGTGATGCATATTTTTTTGTAATTCTTTTCCAAGTAAATAATTAATTATGATTTTTTTATTACAACTTTTAAAAAATATAAAAAACTCGTATGTCTAACCACCTTAACTTGGTCAAAACTTCATAAAATTCAAATTTTTTTTTTTAATTCTATAGTATATGAAGCATAGAATGTAACGCATGTTTTGGATTCAAAAAATGTGATACCATTTGAAAGCTATAGATGTTTTTCAATAAGTCTATCAATCAGGACTTTAGTTGTGATTTAAATAGAAAATGAATAATAATTACTTATTAAATTCAAAGTAAATCATAATTTATATTGGTGGAAAGCTGAGAATTTACTTTAAAAACCCTTTTCGTTTCATCAAATTTGGGTAAAAAAAAGGTCGTCGGCCACATACCCATCATATTGCCACTTTTTGGCCCATCATGATCCTACACATACCCTAAAAATAGAATTATCTAACTAAAAAAGAGGAAACTAGTAGCACCATGATGAAGTACATGAAAAAACATGCACTTTCAAAAAAAAATGGCACTCAAAAATGTGTTCGGATGTAGAAGATATGGCCTGTCAAAGTCTCCAAAATGAGAACTAAACAACTACAACACTAAGAAAATAGAATTTTGGGAAAAAAAATGTCAAAACTAGAAAATTCCTACACCATTGTGAAGATCACAAAATTTCAGCCCATTTCAAAAAAAATTGCACACAAAAAGACCATTGTATGGCTAAGATATCGCCTCTCGAAGTTGAGATGCAAAACTGAAAACCCAACAGAGAGGGGCTAAGAAGGGGCAAAAAGGAACTCCACCAAATTTTTCAAAAACACCTCCAGAAATAGAGGCCCACCAAATATAGTGATACTGGAAAAAATTCTACAATTACAGTGCATGTTTTATTTTGCAAAAAAAATATTGCAAAAAAACAACTGGCTTTTTATTTTAAAGTTAAAAAAAAGCATTAAAAACCTATTATATTTTTTTAAGAAATAATATATGAATTTTTTATTTTTATTTTATAAGGAAAAAAATATTGATATTTGTTTTTGAAAAAAAATATTAAAAAACTATTTTATTTAAAAATATATATTAGAAAATTTGATTTTGGGTGGCTGGTCCACCTGCGCCACCTGCGTAGGGCCCAAGGGGTCATCGTTGGCGATACCATGGTACGCACGCCGGTGATACCTTGGTACCACACAAGGGTGCAGGGGCTAAGGTTCCTACCACTCGCAAGGGTGGAAGGTACCTCGGTACCCAAAAAGAATTTAATATATATTTTTTTTTAATTTACAAAATGAAAAAAATAAAATTGTCGAGCCCTTTTAAAAGGGTTTTTTAAATTGATTTTTTTCAAAATTTGGCAAGAAAAAAAATATATATATATTTTTAATTTTACCTCAATTCGCTTGCTAGGGAGGTCGTATGGTCTCTCTAACAATTTTTTTTTCCTCAGATGCCAACTTCACCAAATTTGACAATTTGATAGGAAATCTTAAGGTTTTTGGCTGCTTCGGAAGCAATGGTGAGGTCCATTTGGGCTCAAAACATCCCAAAAAATAAGGCACCCCCTAGATCTCGCAAAAAAGGCCTTTCTTCAAACCTTCACAGATCTAATAAACATAATCAAAATTAGGCAAAACAAAAGCCAAATTTGACTTTTTCAACAGCTATGGATCCAACGGCAAGGTCTTTTTCACACAAAAATGCTTTGAAAAACACCCAACTCCAAAATTTGCAAAAATCGCAAAGGGGATTCAGATTTGACACCCACAACCCTTGTTGAAGAAGAAAACATCATAAATTGAGAAGGGGTTCACTAAATCCATGCTCTTATACCATGTTAGAATTGTGAAATAGACACAAAACCATGAGCCACAAGATCAAACAACAAATAAAGACACCTTCCATACAAGAGATCTATAAAAAAGAATTGTTATATTCATCAACAAGGAAAAGTTACAAAAAAAGCTTTCAAGAAGATATGAAAGCTTCAATATTTACCGTGAATAATATCTGAGTGTATTTACAAAGAGGGTTGAATGCTTATAGGAGAAAAGCCCTAAATGAGAAAGGATCGGACCATGACAAGTGTCAACATCACATGAGATGTGACATAATGATCTAATATCTCAACTAATAGACAATTCCTAAGTTGAGCTAAAGTGTGTGAGAATAAATTAGACTAATAATCAATTAAAGATTAACTAATTATTAGCTAATGTATGATAACTCTAACAATAAGCACTTTCGACTTTAGCTCTTAGTCGATCATGTGACCCTACACTTGGCTAAAGGAAAAAATCTTCTAGTTCTGGTAACCGCTAGTGGCTACATACTTTAGTCACATGTCATGGTTTTGTGATTGGTCATCATAGTCTTCAGTGGGTGGTTTT
This sequence comes from Sequoia sempervirens, assembly GCA_007258455.2. Lineage (NCBI taxonomy): Eukaryota > Viridiplantae > Streptophyta > Pinopsida > Cupressales > Cupressaceae > Sequoia > Sequoia sempervirens. The sequence continues at coordinate 815,217,798 of VDFB02281492.1, forward strand.
GATTAGCAAGAAGCTAACACTATCTATTGGAAGTTTGAGGAAGCATTAGTGATCATTGTTTCCCATGACGGTTAGCTAACACCACCCATCATTGGCGGTTAGGGAGAGTTGCATGGCTTTTATCCCATGTGCTTGATAGTCCATGCTTTGAAGAAAATCCCATAGATTTAAAGTCTACAACGGGCCCCTTTGACCAGCGCTTAAAGAACTTTTAGAAATTTTAATTATTTTTTATTTTTTTTAAAAGACCGATGAAAATAAAAGCCGATGGAATTTTTTTTAAATTATAAATTCTAATGTATGTGTACCTTCACAGGGGAGGTCGTGCAACTTCAACTGTTAATTTTTTTTCCTATGAAACAAATTTTACTGAATATAGGAAAATTATATATCAAAATTCTCGCAAACGGCCACCCAGACGCAATGGTGGGCTTAGTTTTTCCAAAAAAACTCCTGTAAAAAGCTATTCACCATATCTAAGCTCCAAACCATTATTTTCCAAAAATGTAAATTATAAGTAAATAGAGTGAAACAAAAGCCAACTATCACTTTCTCGAGCCTCCTAGATGCAATAGGATAGCCTAAAATACTTCCACTATATCCAAAAGTGCTACAATCACTAGATCACACAAAAATGCATGCATGCAATATAGGATTAAGAAATCTTTGCAAACCCTTTTTTATTCTCAAGATTGAATTGAAACATGATAGAATAGCATATGGGAATTTTTCAAGATCATACATGAAAATCAGATCACAATAGAACTTGATGGAAACTCACTAATGAAAAATGGAAGGGGCTTGCAAGATTTAAATTCCTGATACCATGTTGAAGTGATCAACCCAAGATCTTCAATTTGCAACACCAAATAACCTCCAAAAGAGATAGAGAGAAACAATGGAAGATTCTATTCCACCAAACAAGAATTACAATATGATACGATGATCAATATGCTATGCAATATCATACAATGCAATGCAAAATATGCTAGAGATACCTTGCTTATAAAGGTAAGGATGAGAGATAGGGTTAGACAAGATCATGGCAAGTGTCTAAATCCTTTCACATGAGACAACTAACTCATAACTACCTAGGAAAAAGTAAATTCTAGATAAGACAACTAATACTTATCTAGATAAGACAACCAATATCCTAAGTAAACTTAACATGTGAATTAAGTCTCCTAAGTCCCTAGTAAAGGAATAAACTAGGTACAAGAATTATTCACACCATCACAATATACACCTCTTCTTCTAAGATTCCACTCAAAAAGGCTGATTTGGCATCCATCTTGTAGAATTTAAATGTTTTAAAATTAACAAATTCTAAAAACACCCTTAGAGCCTCTAGATGATAAATAGGGGTGAATGTGTCTATGAAATCATTTCCTTTGACTTGAGCATATCTCTTGCATATGAACCTTTATTTTTTCCTCACAACTTGACCATCCTCATTCAGTTTCTTTTTGAATACTCGCTTAATGCCAATTACATTCTTATCCTTAGGTCTTGTGATAAGTTCCCAAGTTTCTTTCTTTTCAATTTGATTCAACTCCTCTTCCATAACATTTACCCACTACTAATCTTCTCGAGTTTCTCTAAAATTTCTAAGTTCTACTTTAGAGAGAAAAGACAAGTTGTCATGTTCTAATGTACTAGATAATCTCCTTATCTCAATTTTGGTATTTTTATCACCAAGAATTAAATATTCTAGATGATTCCTTTGAGAAGATATAAATGGTACCTTTGATGGTGTCTTTGTTTCTCTTCACTCAACTTCCTCTTTTTTTAATTTTTTCCTTTACTTCCTCTTCATTGCAACTTTATTCATTTTGAAAATCAACTTCTTATGTCTTTTCTCTTTGATGTCTTTTCTCATCTACTCTAATATTTTCACTTTCAATAAATTTCTGCAATCTCTTGTTATAACACGTGTAGGCTTTGTTCCTTCAAGAGTAACATAGGAAATTACCTTCATCAACCTAGAGTCAATTTTTCCCATTTCTTCCTCATTTCTTCTTATATAACATTTTCTCCCAAATAATTTGAAATACTTAATTGCCACAAGCCTACCCTTCCATAGTCTCTATAGTGTTTCTCTATTTTTCACTCTTGCATAAGGTCATATGAACCTCTTATCTCTAGAAAGTGTCTGATATATTGAACTCATTTAACATGAATCCTACAATTTCTTGGTGTAGTGTAATAAATTGTCACCCTTGAAATTTTCACACTATGTTTGGCTCCCCCTTAAGTTCTTGTGCCCAATTATTCTTATTAATCATTTGTCATTTCCTATTTTCATGTGACTGAATAAAATATAGAGAATTAAATTAAAAATTAATTTAACAAACACCTAATATTCAAAATAGGACTAGACTACAGTGTCCTCGCCCTTTTCTCCCCTATTTTGGCCCAAAATCTCAAAATTTATTTTCGTCCAAGTAATATGTTTATAAATTCAAAATCGTTTTTTGGCTTATCAAAATGGGTAATGTAAAATATATTTAAACTCATATAAATATTTAAGTATTTCTCTCCATTTGAATTTATAAGCAACTTTTGGAATGTGTCTCAATCAATTTTAAGATAAAAATAAGTAGAATGTCTACAACTCTTGAGCAATGATTTCATGTTTACAACACATCAGCAAATCCATGTTATGCATAGTAATATTTTTCATGTGTCATTTTTTATTGTTATGAACACTAAAATTTTCACTATCTTCAAGAAAATTTCAATTTTTCCTTGTATGAGATGAGCCAATTGACCTTAGTCCGACAAGCAATGTTGAATTCAATTGTAAGTTTTAGCATTATGATTTATCATTCATTTCTTTCCACTTTTGTGTACTCAACCTATGGTAAGCACTCTTTATCATTATCATCATAATCATTCAAGGTTTTTGGAAGATCATGGGGGTCCAAAAAGTGGCAATATGAAAAAAAAGGTGTTTTAACTCACTCAAAAATGTGAATTTTTTCTTTGAATTTTTCTAGGCTCAGATAGAAAGTACATCATTCCATAGAAAACACCTAACCGAAATAGATATTTGTTCGAAATGGATATCTATTATGTTTAGGTAATTTTTTTAATTTTCTTACATCCAAGACTAACCAGACATTTAATTTAACATTTTGAGTTGTGAATGAATCACCTCAATACCCTGGACGTTTTGGGAGATATTAAAGTCTATGTACCTAGAAATTTCTCTAATGCAACTTCAATTTCACATATATGAAGACTTTAGAGGCCCCAAAACAACTTGAAATGTTGGAAAACCAACCTATGGTAGGTTACTGCACTATATATCTCTTTGATAGCTTTCCAATTATATGCAATAATAGCACATTGGACACGTAGATCAAAATTTATGGCCTCACGAAGTTGCCCCTCTAAAAAGTGAATTTCATTAAAATTTCTTCTTAGCCCAGAAATCAAATGGTGAGACTTTTGGTGCAAAAACAAAAGGGAAAGTTGAACTTTCTAGAACATTCTAGGGTGGTTATTGGGTAAAATAAAAAGGGTTAAGTGGGTTTTGTAGAAGGTGGCTCCAATAGTGTAGATTGTGGCTCTAAATAATATATTTTCTTTTTAGAGTTGATTTTGTTGTAATTAATCAAGCCCATGAGGTTGTAGCATGTGAGTTTTGAGTTTTTAATTTCATTATCTAAAAAATAATTTAAAGTGGGTTATTTTTCTATCTCACATATTTTGTGTTGGTATCTATTGTTGTGATTTGTGTGGTTTTGGGTGGCTTTTCCTTCATCAAGTGGTATCAGAGTAGGATTTCTTGAGCTTGTAACAAAGCACCAAAGACAGGCAGTTGTAGTAGGACCTATTAGTTTGGTTTGATTTCAACATGCCTCCAAGAATTTCCTAGCATTACAAAGGTAGAGGTCGAGGTGGTGGAGGAAGAGATCCACGTAGAGATGAAATTAGAGCCCTTATAAGGAAATTAGAAACCTTACAGAAAGAGGTTCAAAAAAGAGATGTGCAATGAGACAAAGATGATAGTGAAGATGAAATGGAAGAGGAAGAGAAAGATCTAATTGATCTTGGCGAAATAAGATTACTACAAGAAAACTCAAGCATTGGGAAGAGACCTAAAATGGAGGTTTCAACTTTTAGTGGAAGTCTGATCCTAAAGAATTGATTGATTGGATCAATGACATGGAGGAATTTTTGAGTTTTAAGAGATTAAAGATCCTCATAGAGTGAGGTTCACAAAGAAAAAATTGAAAGTTCATGCTAGTATATGGTGGAAAGAGGTCCAGTTAGAAAGAGGAAGACAAGGGAAAGAAAAATTTCCAAATGGGATAGAGTGGTGTCAAAATTGAAGAAATAATATTTCCAGTCAATTACGAATTGGAGCTTCTCAAGAAGATGCAGAGCTCGAGGCAAGGAACAAGGATGGTGAAAGAATACACAAAGGAATTTCACAAGGTCCTAATTCACACTGGACATTCTAAGGTGAATAAAGAGAAAGTTTCTCTTTATATTAATGGGTTGAATCCAAGCATATAGGAATAATTGGCACTAGTAAGAATGACCAACATTGAGGATGCTTATTAGTTTTCTCTAATGGTTGAAGAAAAATTGAATAAGAGGTTTGAGAACAAAAAATGAGGTGGAGGTCATGGAGGAAAGACTAGTGGATAGTCATATGGAGGTTGAAATGAAGATAAAAAGAAGGGTGAAGGCTCCAGTAGTAGCCAAAACCAAAAAGGAGAAAACACCTACCATCCTCGTGATTAGAAAATGGAGAAAAAAGAGGAAAAGAAATATTTGGATGAGGACCAAGAAGAGGAGGCTTTTTTGGAACTTGTTTCTAATGCGGAGAAGGACATAGAGCCTATGAGTGACCTCAGCATCAAGGAAGGAAAAATAGAAGACCTAAGGGTAAAGCACGAGTTACACATGTAGATGAAGATGCTAAGTCTTCACATTCTGAGTATGCAGAAAGAGGAGAGGTTCTTGTAACTAGAAGAGCCTTGTTGAATGAGGAGAAGGAACCAACTAAAAGGAAGAATTTTTTTCACACTAGATGTGGGTGTGAAGGTCAAGTTTTGCAATTTTATTATTGATGGAGGTAGTACTGATAACATTTTTTAGAAGAAATGGTTAGTAAGTTGTGGCTGGAGAGAAGAAGGCATCTGAACCCATACCATATTGCTTGGCTGCACAAGAGCCATAAAGCCTTGGTAAATGAACAATGTCTGGTAAAGTTCAAGATTGGAAATTACCATGATAAGGTATTGTGTGATATTATGCCTATGGATGTTTGTCATATTTTGTTAGGAAAAACATGGTAGTTTGATTGGTGAGTAGTACATAATGGACATGCCAACACCTATTATTTGACAAAGGATGGGGTTCGTCATAAGTTGAATCCCTTGAAAGAGGTAGAAGAAAAGGTATGCAGTAATGCAATAATTTGTTTGCATGATGGAAGAAAGTTCCTAGAAGGTGTGAAACATGGGCATATGTGTTTTTCATTTATCCCTAGAATTGACAAAGAAGATACTACTAAGTTACCTACAGAGGTTTTAGATTTATTGAATGAGTTTCAAGATATTATATTTGATAACGTACTTAAAGTTTTTCCTCAAGTAAGAAATATTAGTCATCATATGGACTTGATTCCTGGAGCTAGTCTTTTGAATAAGGAAACTCATCATATCACTCCAATAGAGAGTGAAGAGTTGAACAAAAAAGTACAAGAGTTTTTGTGGAAGGGATTGATCAGAGAGATTTTGAATCCATGTGCAGTACTTGTAGTACTAGCACCAAAGAAGGATGGGGAATGGTAGGTGTGTACAGATTATAGATCCATCAACAAGATCACCATCAAGTATAGATTTCCATTGCCAAGAATGGATGACATTATGGATTTTTTGAGTGGAGTTGAGTACTTCATGAAGATATATTTGAAGAGTGGATATCACTAGATCTAGATTAGAGAAGGATATGAATGGAAGATAGCCTTTAAAACCAAGGAGGGCTTGTAAGAGTGGTAATTCATTCCTTTTGGGCTAACCAATGCATTGAGCACATTTATGCGGCTTATGAATGAGTTATTGAAATAATTTTTAGGAAAATTTGTTATTTTTTATTTGGATAATATTTTAATTTTCAATAAGACATTAGAGGAGCACTTGATGCATATTTGAAGAGTTTTTTAGAAGGGAGGAGAATTTGTTGATTAATTTGAAGAAATGTAATTTTGTGAAGAGTGAGTTTGTCTATTTGGTATTTTTTGTCTTAGTAGAGGGTCTTAAAATGGATCTAGAGAAGGTGAGAGCTATCATTAAATGGCCTACCCCGAGGAATGTTATAGAGGTAAGATCATTTCATGGTCTAGCAAGTTTTAACAGAAATTTTATTAAGGATTTTAGTAGTGTTTGTGCACCTCTAATTGAAGTGATGAGAGTGGATAGAAAAGAGTTTAAGTGGATTATAGGAGCAGCCAAAAGTTTTGATATGTTAAAGAAGAAATTTATGTAGAGCAACCTATTTTGGCACTTCCAGATTTCAATAAGGATTTTTAGGTATATTATGATGCTAGTGGCACTGCCATAGGAGCTATTTTGAGTCAAGAAGGTAAGCCTATTACCTATTTTAGTGATAATTTGAATGAATATAGAGGTTTTTGGGTTTAATGAACTCAAGAGTTTGTATCTTGAAGATCCAAACTTTATAGAAGATTGGAAGGCTTGTTTGGGACCTGTTACATTGTATAGAATCAGAAGGTTGGATTTATTAATCCAAGATGAGATGTTGAACTTAGAGGAATCCAATTATGCATTCTAAGGAGTTGTATGAGATAGAATCTGATCAAGGAAAAGCATAGTGGAGGATTGGCTGAACATTTTGGTCAAGATAAGACCATTTCTCTTGTTAGTGAGAATTATTATTGGCCATAGTTACAACAAGATGTGAAGAAGTTTGTAAAAAAATTCATATTACATAAGATGGTGAAAGGAACAAGTTATAATATTGGGTTGTATCAGTCATTACATGTACCTAAGAGGCCATGGGAGGTTATTAGCATGGATTTTTTTCTTAGCTTGCCAAGGACACAGAGAGGGTATGATTCCATATTTGAGGTGATGGATATATTTTCAAAGATGGAACATTTCATTCCATGTCATAAGACTAGTGATTTTATTCATGTTGTAGAGTTATTTTTCATAGAAGTGTTGAGACTACATGGTCTACCAGAGAGTATAGTTTCAAACAGAGATACCAAATTATTTGGTTATTTTTGAAGGAGATTATAGAAGAAGTTGAAGACAAATTTGAAGTTTAGTTTTGCACACCATCCATAGACTGATGGACAAATAGAGGTGATGAATAGGAGTTTGGGTAATGTGCTAAGATGATTAGTTGGAGAGAAGCCTAAGGGATGGGATTTTATTATACCATAGGAAAAAATTTCTTATAATTGTAGTGTCGAAAAAAGGATCCTTTGACATTTTTTGCACTGATTTGGGTCCTCCTTGTGGATTTTGGCTTAATGTTACCTTGATTTAGTGTTGTCATGTGGATAACACATTCACATTAGGTATTTTGGACATAGTGATCTACCGAGAGGGGGGGTGAATCAGTAGATACCAAAATTTATCCCTTAAAATTTTTTCCCTTAGAAACCTTATGAAAATTACTTCCTTAAATCTAAATACCTTGTGTATATTTCTTACTCAACTTTTACTCTATAGATTGAAACCTAAAGATGTAAATACAAAATCAACACAAATTCCCGCAACACCAGATATATGTGGAAAATACAATATGGGAAAAACCACAGTGGATAAGGTTGCTTGAGTCTACTGCTCAAATCTAATGTCACAATCCAAATATTTGTTACAATTTTTTAGGGCTACAACCTAAGGAAGCATCAATTACCTAATTTAGAAGAAACCACTTCAAGGATGCAACAACACCCTAATCTAAGCCACAACTTAGTATAATGATAAAAATTTCAAATATACATAGACTTGGTTCTACAAAAAACTATAATGCATCATTATATTATGTACAATGTTGCACATACTACAACTCATGCTCTGCTGTTGAAGCTACACACTCCGTAATACACCCCTACTCTGCACTCTCCTTTGCACATAGAACAATCAATGTGCTATCTTACTACACTGCACCTCTTTCCCTTTTTTTAGTGTCACACATCTTCACTATACACACTCTTCTCTCTTTGCATCTATTGCACACTCAGTACTACATAACTCTATTCAGCATACTGTGTACTTTCACAATTCTCATATTTTCTACTTTTTTCTTAACTCCATTGATCTTTAGTCTCAGCCTCGAGATACACACCACCATTCAAATCTCCCCAAATCTACTATTAGGGTTTCCTTTATTCACTAACTTGTCCAGGAAGTTGCCATATTACCTAAAGTCACACACCATAGTCCAACTCATCATTAAGACATCTAATAGGGTTTACCAAACATCGACATACCTTGCATTGAGCCACATACCATTTATTTTTTATACAAAGAATTTTCCTTTGCTCTCTTTATCAAATCCTAAAATTTGATTGTGCATTTAATTCTCTCTTTTGGTCCTTTAATATGATTTTGATATCAATCACTTATGAAATATGTTTCGCCACCTTGAAGATCAATCTTCATTCAATTGGTCACTTGGTGTAGCTAGACCAATTAACTCTTTGCTTTGTGTCAGTTACCAAACGAAACGCATAGACCAAACCATTGTAGATCTTCAAGTTTGAATACTGGTCATTGACCTTCTCTCTCATGCGAAGATCCTTTGTTCATCTTGGCACCTTTAAATCCTGACCGTTGGATAAACAATTGATCAAATCATTGTTCTCGATCTTGCAGTATTCCCTTAACATCATGTAGTGCCTTTTTGTAGAGAAATTCACTAAAGTCTCAACAAATTTCACATTTCTCTTTGATATGAATCACCTTCAAGCACATGAGAAGAAACATGAGCCCATATTCCATGCAATTCAAAATGATGATGTGAATTACCTATTGAGCAATTTTTGGTCACCATCTTTCATCATACATCACCATCCAACACAATCACCTTCTTATCAGGTCCCACTTAGTAATCTCCATGTATCATTGTGTTGAGGAGACATGCTTCAAATCCCTATCAAACCATCAATGTCTCCTCGATGGAATAGACATTAGGTTATATAGGAGACATTATTCAATGTCCTGTTGATACACCAAAGTGACATCGATGAGATAACCATCAGGCTATCAAAGAGACATCAACTCCACTCTCACCAATATGGCATTGTCATGTTGATGCCATTCATTTTTGTAGACAAGTGGTCCCCATGCCATCATGACACTACATGTCACTATCCACTATTACTTTCCACCATGTTTCATCCTTTTATTCATTTTCTAACTGTAACATGGATGCACATCATCCTCACCATACCAGGTCTCACTGCTACATCCACCTTACTAGGTCCCATAGTCAGTATCATACTCCCATTGCCTTGTCAAAGAGACTTTCTTCAAATTCTTGGCAATATTCCAATGTCTCATCAATGAAAGATTCATCAGGTTGTCGAGGATACATCTAAGCAGGTCTCACCAATGACCATCAGTCATGCTAAAAAAATCCATTGACAATGACCTCATCACCATGTCACTACATCATAATCTACAATAAGGATGTGGATTATTGTTTATCCATTCTTGTCATGCCATGCATCTACTTCATCATCTCTTTCACCTACGTCATTATGATTGGGTCCCACTTGAGCACAACCTTTAGATTTCCATGTAGGAGAGACATTGACATAGGTCTCACCAACACCATATAGCCTCATCAACAATGCTTCCATAATCCTTATTGCTTTGTCAAGGAGACTTCTCCCAAAATCTCACTGATACATCAATGTCTCACTAATAATATAGCTATCGGTCTATCGAAGAGACATGGATGAAACTCTTCCTAACACCATATTGTCTCATCGATAAATCTCCATAGTGCCTCCATTCCTATGTTGAAGAGACAGCCCATTCTCTTGCCAAACACACATTGTCATGCTAACAAGAAGAAAATTGACTTGTCGAGGATACATCTCACATTCTCTTGTCAATCATCCACTATTGCATTGACAAAGTTCTCCTTACTCCTTATTTCTCCATCAGTAAGTCACTAAAAGTTTGAACTTCAAAACCTCTAGTCAGAGGTTGTGAAATTTTACAAACCTGTGACATGCCAGTGACATACAACTATTTTTTTGCATCTTCATGACACTGCCAACCTAGGTGATGGAGTCGTCAAAGAAATTTTGATGCAAGTCCCACCGACAAGTTATTTTCATGTCGATAGAGTGACCATCAGGCCATCAGAGAGACTTCAATGCAAGCCCAGCAAAAAATTCCTATCACCTCAATGAACCTTCATTGAGTCGTCAACGAGACTTCTACTTGACTCCTACCAACATTGAATTTTCCTACCGATCTACTAGAGATGTATAACCTTAAAGCACTAGGGAGAGGGGCCATTCAACCTCATGACTTCAATGAAATACATGATAACTTATGTGACCAATTACCTATTGTTGATAGTCAACACTGAAATAGAACTTTTGTGAACGTCGTGACTATAATTTTTGCACATGTAGGGTTTAACTGATAAACCCTGACCGAGAGCATGAAAAAATGAACATTTACATCTCCATTGACATCAAGACCTACAAAATACCTTTCTAGAAAGCTCTCAAGAAACCCATATTAAATCTTCCATTAGATCCATTACTCTCACACTCATCCTTTGTCATCATGCCAACAATCTCCTTTTCCATATTTTCCTTCTTGACACAAATGACAACTATATGCTAAAAATATCCCCCTTTCGAATTGATGGCAATACTCTAACTTCTCAACCAGGTACCACTGAATTTTTTCACAATTGATTATTCACACTATAACACAATAACTCCTATTATGACATACATCTCATCTCTTCTCAGCAACCTTCTATTTTTCTAGATCTCCCTTTTCACACCAATGACAACTATATGCTAACAATCTCCCCATTTGGCATTGATTGCAAAACTTAAATGCTCAATGATACCAATTAATCAATTAAACATTTGTGTCAGTATCATCATTAATTCTACTTATGTTATTGCTTTCTCCAATGCTCCTCTTTGAGAATCTACATACTTTCTCCCCTTTTGACATCAATGGAAAAGGGATCACTCCTAAAAGTATTCTCCTCCTTTGACAGAAAATGCAAAAAGGGTCTAGTTGTTCTCTAATATCCTCCTTTGGCATTCCTTTTCCTTTTCTCATCCCTCTAAGCATATTCATAGCTTTCTCTCTTATTCTCTACTTTGAGCATTGCTCACATCGTCCTCGTGCTCAATTATTTTGAGAACTTTCTCATCTTTTCTCCTCTTCATTATCTCGAGTCACCATAATACTGTAGCCTTCACTTCTTCTTAGCAATGAAAAAGGGACTTAGCTCCCCCTTTGATTGATACCAATTGAAAAGAATTTTTTTTCTCATACCAATTGTTGCATTCAACCTTTTTACTACAATGGAAATACCATATGCTTCAACTGCTCTATACCAATTAAAAAAAAAGTCTAATGCCATTTGAAGTTCCATTGCATGCTCCACACCAATCAAATTAGATAACAATTTTAGATATTATGATTCATGCTTTGTACCAATTGAATAATCTTCCAGACACCAATTGGTGATATCATTCCCTGATACCGATTATCAATCTAATACCAATTGTGAATGTGTTCAGTTTATGCTATGTACCAAATGATATCCTTGACTATGATGTATCAAGTATAACATTGATTTGATAACTCTAGCAGCTCCCTCTTAGACCTTGCACCATTCTCAAGAGCTTCATTCTAGGGACTTTGTACCAACTAATATATTCTAAAGCAACATGCAATGGTTTGATACCAATTTAAAACAAATATATAGAACAATTTCCTCTTAGCCATAACTCTTCTTCTTGTAGGAAAGAAGCATTTCTCTTTATAGAGCATCTACACCAATTTTTCTTCAATGAATGATACCAATGATTGATATCAATTTCTGCAGAAAAATCTCCACTATATGCTAATTTTATTACACTAGGATAACATGGGTACAATTGTTCACACTAGGAGAAGCATCATTCATCTTATTCTTCCTCTTTCTCCATACTTTAGGTCTTACAAGATCTAGATTACAGTCTTTAGCTATGTGACCAAAGTTGTCACACTTGTAGCATACCACATACATATTCCTTATAGGAGAAAATGAATTTATATTTACATATTTAGTGCTCCTTCTAAGTGTAGCTCTAAATTCTCTAGACCTATGACCAAACTAATTACAAGCATAGCAATAACCATTAAAACATGGGGAGTACCTGGTCATAGCATTCCTCTTAACAGGATGAGCAGGTCTTCTTTGATTTGGATTTTTCATGTATCTCATCCAAGTGAATCATCCTAAATCAGCTCCCATAATGTTTTTTTCTTTTTCTTTGATGCCTTGGGAATGATTTCTCCATCTTCTTATCTATTGTGATCATCTTCTTCTGATAAGAAAGAATTAAATAATTATTCCTTTTCTTGTTTTCAGTAGGTCTCTTCTCTTCTTTTACTCTCTTATTCTCTATAGCTAGCTTCTCTTCTTTTTTCTTCTTCATCTCAGTAGTTCCTTTATCTATTTTTCCATTTCCAGAAGTACTTTCTCTGGAGTAACTCATGCAAGCTTCCTCTTTCTTTTTGCAACATCTTTCTTCTACCCTAAATAATTTTGTAGAGGCAGAGAGATTCTCCCCTTTTTCATCACCAAGTTCAATCTTCACTCTTGGTCTAGATCTTGATCTAGATGGATTTTGTAATCTCACAAATTCATTTAATATCTTAGAGCCACCTTTTAGCTTTAGGCCTTGGTCAATCTATTCCTAGGATTTCTCCAAATATCTTCTCAGAGTAGCTATATCTACTTCTAGCTTCATGCACTCATGATTTAGATTGTAGTTCATATTTAACTACATCTTCTATCCTTTTAGCTTCCTCAACTTGTGTTTTCAAACTAACTATAATTTTGTTAGAATCTTCAAGGCTTCTAGTTAGTCTTCCTATCTATTTTTGTGCATGCAAATTTTGTTCTTCATTCTCCTTATTCAAAATTTTAATCTCATTTAGACAATAAATGAGTTTACCTTGAAGGTCCACTTATTATTTTTCTTTATCAAAGGTTTCAGCTTTGTCATCTTTATCATACCTCTCAATTTTTTCAGCAGAGGTCATTGGAAATGGGTCAACCCCATAGAAAATTTCATGTTCATCATCTAATATTCCATTTACATTAGATGACCCACTTTCTCTTCTTGTGTGCAGATTATTTTTACTATCCTTTTCCTTATCATAATCATTTACTTCATCATAAAAACATTTAGAAAGAAAATGATTGTGATTACCTCTATGTTTCTTCAAGCCATTTCTTGATCTTCTAAAGGAATCGACTTTCTCTTCACTTGGTTCTTGTGATCCAAATGTAGATGTTTTTCTTCATCATATCTTGTTGCAACTTCACTTACACTCAAAATTTTAGGTTTAGGGTATGTGCAAGATCGTCATGGAAAAAACAGGCCCTTAAGTGGTGAAAATTTTAGACAAATCAGAGTTAGGAACTTCACGTAAAAATTTGAATAAGTTATCTATATTATGTCAAAAATATGTAAGAATAGAATCTGAAGCAAATTGAATGTAGTTTCTAAACTACTAGGTTTTTTTTTTTTAAATCTATTTGGTGAAAATTTGAAATTTCAATGCAATAGCACTTAAATTTTAGGGAAAAAATAAGAAATAGGTGTTTGTATGACCACCCTAACCACAATAAAATGATAATATATTTATATAATATTTTAGATGTAAGTAGAGAACTCATGTCCGATGTGATGCATATTTTTTCGTAATTTTTTTCCAAGTAAATAATTAATTATGAATTTTTATTACAACTTTTAAAAAATATAAAAACTCATATATATGACCACCTTAACTTGGTCAAAACTTCATGAAATTCAATTTTTTCCTTTTAATCCTATATTATGAAAATCATAGAATGTGATGCATGTTTCAGATTCAAAAAATGTGATACCATTTGAAAGCTATAGATGTTTTTCAATCAACCTATCAATCAAGAATTTATCGTAATTCAAATAGAAAATGAATAATAATTATTTATTAAATTCAAAATAAAGTATAATTTATATTGGTGTAAAGTTGAGAATCTCCTTTAGAAACCCTTTTTGTTTCATCAATTTTGGGTAAAAAAAATTTGCCAACCACATACCCATCATATTGCCACTTTTTGGTTCATCATGATCTTGCACATACCCTTCACTTTCATATTTATGATTCAATGCCTTCATTTCCTTTTTACCATCCTCTTCATACATTATCTTCAACTTGTTCCAAAATTCATGTGTTGTTTAACAATGTGTGACTTTGACCAACACAAAACTTGACAGTCCATGAAGAATTATATCTCTTGATGTAGCATTATCCTCATATATGTTCTTTTCAGCTTCAGTTATTGGAGGTGTAGTAGGTATTGTATATACATCTACAATGGACATTCAAACATCAAATCCTATGGATCCCAAATATCCTTCCATCAATGAGCTACAAAAAATGTATCCTAATCCATCAATGATAGGTCCATCATATGCAAGTAAACTTTCTTGACTAACCATTGTGATCACTCTACCAAGATCTGCCTAAGTTGATTAAGCTTCTCCTAGTGAACCTAGGGATATGATACCAATTGTTGGAACAAAATAATCTACTAAGAGGGGGGTGAATCAATAGATACCAAAATTTATACCTTAAAAATTTTCCCCTTAGAAACCTTATGTAGATTACTTCCTTAAATCTAAATACCTTGTGCAGATTTCTTACTCAACTCTTACTGTGTAGATTGAAAACTAAATATGCAAACATAAAAATGCAAATAGAAAATGAACATAAATTCCCACAACACCAAATATACATGGAAAACCTTATATGGGAAAACCATGGTGACTAATGCTGCTTGAGTCTAATGCTCAAATCCAACATCATAATCCAAATCTCTATTACAATTTTTTAGGGCTACAACCCAAGGAAGCATCAACTACCTAATTTAGAGGCAACCACTTCAAGGATGCAACAACACCCTAATATGAGCCACAAATCAGTACAATGATAAAAATTTCAAATATGCATAGATTTGGTTCTACAAAACTTATAATGAATCACTACATTTTGTACATTGTTGCACATACTACAACTCACACTTTGTTGTTGAAGCTACATTCTTAGCAACACACCCTTGCTCTGCACTCTCCTCTGCACATAGAACAATCAATGTTCTATCTTAATGTAGTACACCTCTTTCCCTTTCTACGGTGTCTCACACATCTACACTATACACACTCTTCTCTCTCTCCATCTATTGCACACTCAATAATACATAACTCTATTCAATACACTATGCACTTACGGACTTCACACACTCATAGCGGATACAAAAACTCAAAAATTCTTATATTTTCTTCTTTTTTCTTGCTCCATTAATTTGCAGTCAGCCTTAAGATACACACCACCATTCAAATCTCATTAAATCTACTACTAGGGTTTCCTTTATTCACTAACTTCTCTAACAAGCTACCAGATTACCTCAAGCCGCACACCATAGTCCAGCTACATATGATAGGGTTTACCAAACATCGCTATACCTTGCATCAATCCACACACCATTTATTTTTAATACAGATAATTTTCCTTTGTTCTCTCTATCGAATCCTAAAATTTGAATGTGCATTTAATGCTCTCTTCTGATCCTTTAATTTGATTTTGATCTCAATCACTTCTACAACCTATTTTTCCACCTTGAAGATCAAATATTCATTCAATTGGTCACTAGGTGCAACTAGACCAATTAAATCTCTTCTCTATGTCAGTTACCAAATAAAACCCCTATTCACATGGACCAGACCATTGTAGATCTTCAATTTTGAATAATAGTCATTGATATTCTCTCTCGTGCCAAGATCCTATATTCATCTCACCACCTTTAAATCCTAACCATTAGATAAGTGGTCAATAAAATCACCGTTGTTGATCTTGCAATATTCCCTTAACATCATGCAGCGCTTTTTTGAAGAGACATTTACTAAAGTATCATTGAAGTTCACCTTTCTGTTCGATATGAATCACCTCTAGGTAGATGGGAAGAAACACGAGCCCATATGCCATAAAATTCACAATGATGATGTGAATTTCCTATCAAGCAATCACTGGTCACCATCTGTTAGTATATATCACCATCCAACACCATCACCTTCATATTGGGTCCCACTTAGTAATCTCCATGTATCTTTTGTCTAGGAAACATGCTTCAAAGTCCTGCCAAACTATCAATGTCTCACCAATGGAACAAACATCGAGTTGTTGAGGAGACATTCTTCAATGTCCTGTCGATACACCAAAGTCACATCAATGAGATAACCATTGGGATATCTAAGAGACATCAACTCCACTTTCACTGATATGGCATTATCATGCCAATGCCATTCGCTATTGTAGACAAGTGTTCCTCATGCCATAGTGACACTACATGTCACCATCCACTATTGATTTTTTCCACATGTCATCCTTTTATTCATTTTTTGACTATAAAATGGATTCACTTCATCCTCACCATACCGGGTCTCACTACTATGTCCACCTTATTGGGTCCCATAGTTGGCATCATACTCACATCACCCTATCAAAGAGAATTTCTTCAAAGTCCTGGTGACATGCCAATGTATCACCGATGAAAGATTCATTGGGTTCCTAAGGATAAATTCAAGAGTAGGTCTCACTAACAACTAACATTCATTCCAACAAAATCCATTGGTGATGTCACTTGTCCACCTCATCACCATGTCACTACAATGTAATCCACAACAAGGATGTTGATTACCATTTATCCATTCTTGTCATGTCGTTCATCTGCTTTGTCATCTCTATCACCCACGTCCTTATGAATTGGTCCCATTCGAGCATAGCCTTCACATTACCATGTCAAAGAGACATTGAAAAAGGTCTCACTGATGCCATACAATCTCATCGACAATGCTTACATAGTCCTTATCACTCCATCGAGGAGACTTCTCCCAGACTCTCACTGATACATCAATGTCTTGCCGATATGATAGCTATCATTATGTTAAAAGATATGGATGAAACTCCTCTCAACACCATATTTTCTCATCGATAAATCTTGATAGTGCCACCATCGCTATGCCAAAGAGACAAAGCCCATTCTCTAGCTGACCACACACTGTCATGCCGAAAAGAAGAATATTGACCCATCGAGGAGACATCTCCCATTATCTCACTAATCACTCACTATCACACTAACAAAGTTCTCCTTATTGCTTATCACTCCATCAATAAGTCACTAAAAGTATGAACTTCAAAATCTCTAGTCAGAGGTTGTGAACTTTTGCAACCTACGACATGCCAACATAATTGTTTCTTTGCACCTTTAGGACATCACCAACCTAGGAAAATGGGTCATTGAAGAGAATTTGATGCAAGTCCCACTAACAAGTTATTTTCACACTAATAGAGTGACCATCGGACCATTAGAGAGACTTTGATGCAAGTCCCATTGAACAATGCATGTCACCATGATGAACCTTTATCAAGCCATCGATGAGATTTATACTTGTCTCCTAGCAACATTGAATTTTCTCCTTGATTTGTTGGAGATGTATAACCTTGAAGCACTAGGTAGATGTGTCAATCAACCTCATGACTTCAACAACATACATCATAACTTATGTGACCGATTACCTGCTATTGATAGTCAACACCGAAATAGAACTTTTGTGAATGCCATGAATGTAATTTCTACACATGTAAGGTTTAAATAATAAACCTT
This sequence comes from Sequoia sempervirens, assembly GCA_007258455.2. NCBI lineage: Eukaryota > Viridiplantae > Streptophyta > Pinopsida > Cupressales > Cupressaceae > Sequoia > Sequoia sempervirens. The sequence continues at coordinate 815,235,768 of VDFB02281492.1, forward strand.
AGACTAAGACCATGAATAAATGAACGTTGACATCTCCATTGACATTAGGACAGGTACAAAATACCTTTCTAGAAATCTCTCGAGAAGCCTAGATCGAATCTTCCATCAAATCTAGTACTCTCACACTCATCCTTTTTCAACATGCTAACGATCTCCTTTTCTTTATTTTCCTTCTTAACATCAATGAAAACTATATGCCAACAATCTCCCCCTTTGGCTTTGATGGAAAAACTCTAACTGCTCAACCAGGTACCACTAAAGCTTTGCACCATTGATTATTCACACTATAACACAGCAACTCCCTTGTTACATACATCTCATCTCTTCTCAGCAAGCTTCTATTTTTCTAGATCTCCCTTTTAACATCAATGACAAATATATGCTAACAAGGTCTTGGGCCCTTGTGAACTAATAGATTTTAATGGTGCCTTGCAAAAGTGTTGTGAAGTTTTGTAACAGACTTCCACAATTTTCTAGGGTTTTATCAATTAACTAAGCATTATAAAGTGTTGTGAAGTTTTGTAATAGACTTCCACAATTTTCTAGGATTTTTATTAATAATTTGGATTTCTTATGCTTTAATTAGCTTTATTTTCCATCCACAAGCCTCACTTATTGCATCTTTTTGAGGATAATCTCGAAACTAACTAGTAACCACTCATATGTCAGGTGTTCCTCGTTTGGGTGGTCTAGATTTAGTGTTTGGGACTCATTTTCCACCTTGGGCATATGATTCCCACAGGTATTTTTGGCCCCGATGCAGGTTTCACACATTTCTAGACACTTTTCATTTTTGGTCCCATACATTATGTGTAATGGGACTCATTCGCCACCTTGGGCGAATGAGTCCCATGTGACCAAAATTCAAATTTAAATAAAGTTTTTGGTGGGATTTTATTCTCCTAGATCTGATGTTGGCTTGTAGTGTTGTAATTTCAGGAATTCTTGCATAATTAAGTATAAATACAAGGAACTTCTTTCACTCATTTTCATCTGAAGCATTCAAGTATTCACACCTAGCATTCAATAGAGTTCACAAGAGTATTTCATCATTCACAAGAGAATTCAAGGCATTTCAAGGGAATATTATCAAGCATTCAAGAGAATTCTTCAATTGTCAATCATCATGTCAAAGATTCCTTGCATCATGTTGTTTTACAACTAATAATTGTGATGTAGGATTTGTGTTTCAAGCAAGCACTAAATTGAAGATAAATCAACATCAATAAAAATTCCAAGTCTACATCCATTGGATCCATTACTTACCTATTTGCAACACCTTATTGCTAGGGTTTGGTGAGTTGCAACATTTCTTTTTGTTCATTCATCATTCTCTTTCAATATTTCATTCCATTTCAAGGTTTAATTACCAACAAGCGGTTTGACCAAGGAATACCCTATTCACTAACCCCCACAAAAGTTTTCCCTCTTCTTATGTGTGATCTATAGAGCTAGATTGTAAATTTTCCAAGAAGCAAAGTTGGAGATAAATTTTCAAGTCCCTAAAATTTTTCAAAGTTGTCATCAAGCCTTGGTGAAGACCTACAAAAGCTATTTTGTAGCTTCAGATCTAGAAACCAGTCAAGAAGAAAAATAATAGATCAAGAGGCACAAAATCTAGACTGATTCACCAATATTGGAAAATGAGTCCCATTATATAGGCCTAAACAAGATTTTTGCAGATCTAGTTACCCTTTTGGCTGAAACCTACTCCAATGCATTTTCTAAAAAACTAGATTGATTCACCCAACTTGGCATATGAGTCCTAGTCAACTTCAACCGTAGAATTTCTAGTGATCTAGAGCTCCATTATTCCTTCTTAAATTTTATAGGTGCACACTTTTAGTCTCATAGCTTTTCATTATAGTTTGTTCATCTTTTTAGTCATTTAGCACTTGTTTTCATATCACATTGTGTTTTCCAATTCATTATCTCTTCCAATTTTACACTTTGTAGTGAACCCCTCGTTAGACATTATTCAATCCCTAGAACCTTCCCTTTGTTAGATTTCAATCTCCTTTGCATTGAAATCTCAAGGTTTTATTCTTGAGTGAAAGGTTGAAGAATTGGTCTTTCTCCTTTTAGGTCCAAAACCCTAGAAGTCAAAGAAAGCACCATATTTTTTCTTCATTTCATTTTGGTGAACCCACATATAGAGCATCATATTTCCAATTTGGAGAGCATTTACATCCTATAATTATCTTACATTAACATTTCATTAGGTTTTGTATTATTCAATTTGCATTCTAGGGTTTCAAATTTTACATTAGTGAAAAGCTTATTTATCTTGCATTACTGCACTTAATTTCGTTGAAAAATAGTAAAATTCTACATTTTCATCTTACATTTTCATCAAAAAAATAAAATTCAGAAAATTCAATTCAACAATTATGAAAATTTTCAAAAAAAATAGTACGTGGACTCATTCACCACCTTGGGTGAATTAGTGCCATTGCATATTTTTCACTGCATTTTCTAGCATTTACAGTTCATTTTATGAGTTCATGTTTTTTGTTGTAATCTCTTTGTTTCAATTTGTAAATTTTCTATTTCATTTAATTCATTGCATTTAGCATACATTCATTCATCTTCTGCATCAAGCTTAAAATCAAAATTACATTATAGTTTAGAATCTAAAATTTGTATCATGAATATTTTTTTAGTAAGCTTTGGATGTCATTAAACTCCTTAGTAGACATATCAAGTTGTACCTTTTGAAATGACCCTAATGACATTGAACTCACTCATTCTCATTCAACTCCTAATCCATGTCCTCCTCGTGATGTTGGCATCATTGTATAAGATGATGATAGCATGAATAAGTTCCTAAATGATTGTCTTGACAACCTTGAAGCTAATGCATCCTTTTATCCATCCATGAACCGACCAAATCCTCCTACAATACCACCTATTGAGATGTTTGGTTACTTACATCCTTAAACAAAAGTTGAACCTAAGTTCCCTACAATGGGTGAACTTGGTTCCTATAGACAAGCAAACACTCAACCATTTTATGGTAACAAAGTAACAAACACTCCCATCAATCTTGAAGAACCATATGGAAAAGGATTCACAATATTGAGCAAAAAAGGATGTGATACAACAAGTGAACATGAAATTCATAAACTCTTAGAGAAAAAACCAATAGATGAAAACACAAAGGGGTTAGGATATCAAGATCCCTCTCATTATAGAAATCCTCCTAGAGAATATCTAAGGCTCCAAGATGATGGTACAGTGATCTTTGATTCCCCTCCTAATGTGAATTTCCTTCTTGCTAAAGAACAAAATATAACTCATTACAATTACAAGGATGAGAGGACCACTTTAGGTCATCCTCCTTCAATTAGAGAAAAGGATTAATCTAGCAAACACAAGAGGCCTTACAAGTTATAAAAACTAAAGTCTCCTTGCTCACCACCTGAAAGTGAAAGGAAACTACAATTGCTTTTGAACAAAGAATTAATAACATTACCACCTATGAATAAATTAATTCTATACCCTAAAGATGAAAAAGTTCCACATTGTGCATATCATCAAGTTCTTAGACACAATACCAATGAATTTTGTGCATTTCAGTTAGTATTGAAAAACTTTCACTTCAATTGCAATGATTGGCATTGTGTGATTTCCTAGCTTAATATTGCTTCACCCTTTGTCATGTAATAGTTGTAGAATATTCTATTATCACTATTACATGGAATTTCCCATCACCTACCTCAACTCATTCTTATCTCACACTTATTGGGGCAAGCAATTGTTAGCCTTGTCCTAGTAATGCATTTTTCATTGTCCCTTTGGTTCGTCATTTACCTTCTACTTATACAGACTGAGATTAGGAGGTGGATGACTTGCTCATAGTTTCACTTGCATTTTCCTTACCAGTCCTTTGCATTTTTCTTTTGTGTTATTGCATGTGTGTGATGTCATCCCCCATGATTTTCTGTTTTATTTTCTCTCTTTGTGGCATTCCTCTACTTGTACCTTCATTCTTCTCTATGTCGTGCATCACTTATGCTTTTTACCATATATTTTTTATTTTTTTTTCCTTTTAGGGATGATGCAAGGGATCAATACATTCATGTCTCCTTCATGTTTACCCAAAAGGCTTTCTTTTTCTTTTCCTTCTCATTTTATCAAGTTATCTTTTTATTGTGTTTTCCTTTTGGGGATGATACAAGGCATCAAGACATTCATGTCTCCTTCATATTGACCCAAAATATTTTCATTTGTTTTCACCTTTTCTTTTCATTTGTATTTTTTTTCCTTTTGGGGATGATGCAAGGTGTTGAGACACCCTATGTCCCTTCCATGTTGACCCAAAAAAAAAATCTTTGTTTTTGCTGTCTTTTTGGCATTCTTAAATTATATGTGTATTTGGGGAATGATGATAGTTCCAAGCTCTCTAAAATAATTTTTAAAAAGAACATACTGACCCTAAATCCATAGATCCCTTATGTGTTTGTTGTTTTTATTTTGGGGTTAACCCATCCCTTTTATTTTTCTCTTGGATGCCACAACTTTACTCAGAAACATATGACTTGGCATAGATATTTCTGAGTTGGCTCTCATGTCTTCTTTATTGTTTTCATTTATCATTGGCTAATTTAAAGTAATTTCTCATAGAATGGTGTTTAGTGATTCCTTTAAAGTGGGGGCATACATTGGTATTATTCTTTTTCATTTTTCCTTTTTCTTGGTTCTTAGTGTAGCCTTCTTACATCATACGATGTTTTTGTCACTTTGTGGATGGCTTTGGGTGTAATTTCCTTTAGGAGCATGATATCTCTTAGAATATTGCATTCCTCTTAGTGGCTTGATGTGATACATTGCATCCTCTAAGTTGTGAATTCTCTATTCTCTGATTAGTCCTCTCTTAGAGACATTAGGCACAATGTTCCCTAAGTTAAAGACCTTGCATGAACTAAGCAAGACTCTTTTGAACATTCTTTTCATTTTTGAATTTTGCATTTGTTATATGGCCACCTTGCATAATATGACTTGCATGTATGTAGATCCATTGTGTTTGTTCATGAGCTCCAAGCATACGGAGTTTTGCTTGTCTCGTGAAGCTTGAAAAAACATTTTTTTGTGGCACCTTATTAAAGTTATCAAGAGGTATAACTTTGGTATGGCTGAGTGGGAAGCCCAATCTTAGGCATGACTTTCCCCATAGCCACTTGTGTGTGTGTGAGTGCATACCAACCATGAGTGTGTGTTTCTCACCTTTGAGAACTTCTCACTTGTCAGAGAGCCAAGAATTTCGTCGCCTTAGAGTGAGTATGTGTTTTTCCAAACAAACAGCCTAGATCTAATCCACATCAGGATGGATAAATGATTGAAGCTTGATCTGATCCTTCCTTTTATTTCTTTACTCTTTTTCATCTTTGGTATTGTATAATTTTCCTTTTCATTGTTCTTTATATCATTTTCATGTGTGTTCCTTTGTGATTATGTTTGGTTTGCCATGGAATCTTGATCACGGGGGCTTGATCACCCCTCTTGATTGTTTTTGTATCATCTTACTTGCATTGGTTCATTGGAACCCCTCTTGGTGCATTCTTGTCTACTTTAATGTGATTTTGAATCAAGTTCCTCCTCTCACTACAGTGGGGGCTAAGTATAGTGTCAAAAAAAGGATCCTTTGACATTTTTTGCACTCGTTTGGGTCCTCCTTGTAGATTTTGGCTTAATGTTGCCTTGATTTAGTGTTGTAATGTGGATAACACATCCACATTAGGTCTTGGAACCTTGTGATCTAATATATTTTAGTGTTGCCTTTAAAAATTGTTGTGAAGTGTTGTAACACACTTTCACACTTTTCTAAGGTTTTATCAATTAACTAAGCATTATAAAAAATAATTTTAATCATAATTAATCTTAATCTTGCCTTATTTTGAGGGTTTTTAAGTTTTTTAACACACCTTTACATTCCTCTAGGCTTGTCATTAATAAAAAATCATCACTCTCTTTCCATATTTCATTCCATTTCAAGGTTTAATTACCAACAATGGGTTTGACCAAGGCAAACCCCTATTTACTAACTCCCACAATATTTTTCCCTTTTCTTTTTTATGATTTGCAGAGATTGGTTGCAGAGTTTCCAAGAAGTAAAGTTGGAGAAAAGTTGTCATCAAGCCTTGGAGAACACCTATAGGAGGTATTTTGTAGTTTCATATCTGGAAACTAGTCAAGAAGAACAAAGCAGACTAAGAGGCATAGAATCCACTTCAGAATTTCCAAAAATGTAGAAGTGAACTAGTTTTTCGCTATTGGCGAATGAGTCCCACTATACAAGCCTGAACATGATTTTTTCAGATCTAGATACCCTTTTGGCTGAAACCTGCTCTAGTGCATTTTCCAAAAAAAAGGACTAATTCACCCAACTTAGCATACAAGTCCCAATCAACTTCAACAGCCAATTTTTTAGTGATCCAGACCTCCATTCTTCCTTCTTTAGTTTTCCAGGTGCACTCTTTCAGTCTCATAGCTTTTCATTACAATTTAATCATCTTTTTAGGTCATTTACCACTTGTTTTCATATCACATCGTGTTTTCCAATTCATTATCTTTTCCAAGTTTACACTTGGTGTTGAACCCCTCAATAGACATTATTCAATCCCTAGAACCTTCCCTTTGTCAGATTTCAATCTCCTTTACATTGAAATCTCAACAGTTTGTTCTTGAGTGAAAGGTTGAATAATTGGTCTTTCTCCTTTTAGGTCGAAAACCTAGTGAACCACAAATTTTTGTAGGATCTTCTCTCTTGCACTTCTAGGGTTTTCACCTAAAAAGGGAAAGGTATTCCACAAAAACTTGGGGTTCACTAAATACTAGTGCAAGCATGAATGAAATATGCCTAAATGAAACGCTCTAAATGCAAAGAACTGAAAAGGGAAAGAATTATTAATGCAAAACTAATGAAATACAAATTTTGTGAAAACATATTGTGATATGCAAAACTGACCTAAGAATGCAAACAAACAATAATAGAAATGAATAAAACTCTAGAGGTGCAACTAGAAACTGTAATGTGATGCAAAGAGGCTCTAGATTCCTTCAAATTTTCTTGTTGAAGCCAACTGGGACACTTACACCAAGTTGGGTGACTTAGTCCTATTTTGGGAAGATTCTACTGGAATAGGTTTTAGCCAAAAGGGTATCCAAAAATGCAGAAATCACTGAAAGTAGGACTAATTCACCATAGATGGTGAATTATTCCACCTATGAATCTCAAGAAATTTAGGACAAGAATTTGTAGCTCTCGGTCTACACTTCTCTTCTTGATAGGTATCTGGTTCAAAATCAGGCTAAAAATGATCTCCAAGATTTAATTAGGGCTTTGTTGACTAGAATCACTTTGATGGAATGACAACACATTTTAACACCTTTCTCTTTGACAAATCCACATACAATACCAAACCCTTGATGTAGAAATCTGAAGATATGCAAGTAGATGCTCCAGTGTATGCTTGATAATGCCTCAAATGCTTGAGAATGATTAATGAGTGAATGCATCTATGAATGAATGTATTAGATGAATGGGGGTGAAAATGAGAGGAAAAGTTCCATTTAGTTATACTTGATTTTACAAAATTTCCCAAAAATAACACATCACAGGTTGACCTCAAGGTTAAGAGAATAATATTCCACCATAAATTTAAAATAATTTTGATTTTTGTGCCCAATGGGACTAAGTCACCCCAAGTGTTAACTTGGTCCCACTAGGGAAATTTCAATGGGTGTTGGGAATTAAAGTGTATTTAACATGATGTTTAACATTATTATTCTCCAAAAAACACTTAAGTATTGTTGAAAAGTACATTAAGGGGTCATTTAAACATAAGAAAGGGTCAAATTATTGATGACAAACCTAGAAAATCATAAAATTTTGTTACAACTCTTTACAAAACTTTGAAATAAGACATGGTAAGTGATAAAAAGAAGTTATTTAAGTGAATTATAATGAAAGGGTCCTAGAAAAGTGTGAAAGTGGGTTACAACACTTCACAACACTTTTACAAGACATCATATAATTCTTAATGATTCACAAGGGTCCAAGACCTAATGTGAATGTGTTGACCACATTAAAAAAATAAATATAGTAAAACTTAGGTCAACATCCATAAGAAATACTCAAATGAGCGTAAAAATTTCCAAGTATACATTTTTTGTGACACATTTAGCCTCCACATTAGTGAGAGGATGAACTTTCTTCAAAATCACACTAAAGTAGTCCAACATGCATATCAAGAGGGATCCAAATGCACCCATGTTGGTAAGATGAGACAAAAATAATCAAGAGTGGTGATCAAGCCCCCAGGATCAAGATCTCATGGAAAACCAAACATTAGCACAAAGGAACACACATGAGAATGATTAAAAAGAATAAAAGGGAGAAAAGGAGAAGGAAAAGAGAGTTGGATAGATCTTCAATCATTTGTCCAACCTGTTGTGGATTAGATTTAGGCTTTTTTTTATGCAGGAGCATCCAGTGGTGTAAGGGCAATCTTCCATCACCCAAAAATAGTTAAATTTCAAGTTTCTCATTTTTTACATGTTTTTATATTTTTGGATACCCTTTTCATCATAATGAAATTACCAATTTACAGTTTTTCATTTCGGTTCCTGGGTTGAAAGATATTGCAGTTTTAGTTTCCCAGATTTACACCTGAAAATCTTCCAAGTGGGATTTGAGGCACTTAGAGCTTCTGGAATGGCCTCGAAACTTTCTGAAATCGGTGTGGCTAATTTCAAGCGCATTCTTGACTTCGAGACTTTTCCAACGGTTCGAACGGTTCGTGAATCGAAGTCCTGGATCAAAAGTTATGACCCCGCGAAATTGGCGCACTTTCTAGAAGATACCATTGCAAATGCTCTTTTGAAATTTGAACTTCATGTTGTAAATTTTCAGCGCCAAACCGCCTTAACTCAAATTGAATGTTGTTTTGGCTCCAAACAAATGAAGAGCTCTATTTATGGGCGAGTTTTCTAATTTTTGGGTAACTTTTTGGGGACAAGCTCGCATATTGCGAAAGGGTTATTATGTAGCTTTCTGTAGCTTGCATGTGTTGTAGAACTTGGGGATTTGAGATCCTCTACATGTAGGAAGTTCCATTTTTTGAATAATAAAATTATTCTCTAGTTTGTGGGTTATTTTTTGTGTCTCGGGTTTGCGCCCTCATCAAGTTGTATCAGAGCAGGTTTTCTTGAGCGTGTGGACAGATTGCCGATCGTGAGGCAGTTCACACCAGGACTATGGTTGTGGGTCAAGGTCAAGAAAGATGCCTCCAAGAGTGGTGCCTGGTAGGCGTGGTGGTGTCAGAGGTGGTCGAGGTGGAAGAAATACTGGTGGAAGAGATGCACTGGCAGCCCTCCAGAGACAGGTTGATGCATTACAAGAGCAGTTGAGAAGAGGGTTTGCGCCCTCATCAAGTGGGTTAAACCCGAGGGAGGAAAGTGAGGATGAAGGAGAGGAAGAAGGTTCAGATGTAGAAGAGGAAGAAGAAGCAATTGATCAAGACCAAATGTGGCTAATAAGGGCCATTTCAAAGATCGGGAAAAGACCCAGAGCAGAAGTCCCCAGTTATTCTAAAAGTCTGAACCTAGAAGAGTTGATCAACTGGATCAACGAGTTAGAAGAATATTTTGAGTATGAGGAAATAGAGGACCCAGATCAGGTTAAGTTTGTGAAAATGAAGCTGAAGGGCCATGCCAGTATTTGGTGGAAAGAGGTCCAGTTGGAAAGAAATCGAAGAGGAAAAGTCAAGATCACTCGTGATGGGATCGCGATGGTAGAGAAGTCAAGAAGCAATTCATACCGCTGACTATGAGTTAGATCTATTGAAGAAATTCGCAAGGGTTGAAGCAAGGAAGTAGATCCGGTGGAAAGAATATACCTAATATTTCATAGGATAATCAATTTAACGGGTCACACAGAGGCCAATAAGAAGAAGGTAGCCCGATATCTTAATGGGTTACGACCGAGCATTCAAGAGGAGTTAAGCCTAGTTAGAATGACCACCATCGAGGATGTGTATCAATTTGCTCTAAAGGTGGAAGAGAAGCTGAACAAAAGATTTGATGGCAAGCAAAAAGGACGAGGAGGTCAAAGCAGAAGGGGCAGTGGAAGACCTTCAGGAAGCCGAAATGATGATGAAAAGAAAAGTGAGGATGTGGGTACCAGCCAAAGCCAAAGGAATGACAACTTCTACCGCCCTCGTGATCAAAACAGTGGTGATCAAAGAGGTAGAGGATGAGGGAGATATGGACAAGGATCCGAAGAGGTTTCAAAGGAACGTGTTTCCAGTGTGGTGAAGAAGGGCATCGAGCCTATGAATGTCCACAACACCAAGGAAGGGCAGACAAAAGGCCAGAAGGTCATGGAAGGGTTGCGCATGTAGATGAGGAGGCCCAATTTGAACATTCAAATGATGCTGAAAGGGGAGAATCCCTAGTGATTAGGAGAGCCCTGGTGACTGAGGAAAAGGAACCAGAACAGAGGAAGAATTTGTTTCACATAAGGTGCAAGTGTGAAGGAAAATGCTGTGAGGTCATTATTGATGGTGGGAGCACCGATAATCTGGTGTCAGAGGAGATGGTCACAAAGTTGAAGCTGAAAAGGGAAAAGCACTCGCGTCCGTATCAGATTGCATGGTTACAGAAAGACCAAAAAGTTTTGGTCAATGAGCAGTGCCTAGTAAAGTTCAAGATCGGGAGCTACCATGATGAGGTACTCTGTGATATCATCCCCATGGATTCCTGTCACATGTTGTTGGGGAGGCCGTGGCAGTTCGATAGGCGAGCTATACATGATGGCCATGCAAACAATTTATTCCTTTATAAAGGATGGGGTTCATCACAAGTTGAAACCCCCGGCGAGACCGGAGAAAAGGTATGCAATAGTGCTAGAATTTGTTATGTAGATGGAAGAAAAATTTAGAAGGTATGAAGCATGAGCATGTGTGTTATGCATCGATTCCTAGAGGAGTAAGGAGGATAGTGAGAAGGTTCTAGAAGAAATTTCTGGGATGTTGGATGAGTTTCAAGATATTGTTTCGGGATAATGTACCCTCGAGGGTTTACTTCACCAATAAGGAAAAATCAGCCATCGATTGACTTGATTCTCGAGCCACTTACAAATAAGGCAACTCATAGAATGACTCCAAATGTAAAATGGAGGAGCTGAACAAACAAGTTCAAGAGTCAAGAAAAGGGTTTGATAATGAGCCGCTTTGAGCCCATGTGTTGTACCTGGCAAGACTAGCAACCAAAGAAGGATGGGGAGTGGAGGATGTACGATTCCCAAGCCATAAACAAGATAACAATCAAGTACGATTTCCCCTACCAAGGATGGATGACTTGATGGATCAAGCTTGAAGGGAGCCAAGATTTCACAAAGATTGATCTGAAGAGTGGATATCACCAGATCCAGATTCAAGAGGGAGATGAATGGAAGATTTCCTTCAAGACCAAAGAGGGCCTGTACGAGTGGTTAGTCATGCCTTTTGGGCTAACCAATGCACCGAGCACATTCATGCAGCTCATGAACGAGGTACTAAAAGAATTTTGAGGAAGCTTTGTTATTGTGTATTTAGATGATATTTTGATTTTTAGTAAGACGTTGGATGAGCATCTGATGCATATTTGGAGAACCTTTGAGAAGTTAAGAGAAGAGAAATTGTTGATTAATCTGAAGAAGTGCAGTTTTGTGAAGAGGGAGTTAGTGTACTTGGGGTTTGTTGTCTCAGCAGAAGGTCTCAAGATGGACCCAGAGAAGGTGAAGGCTATTCTGGAATGGCCTACCCAAAGAACTGCTACCGAGGTGAGATCTTTCCATGGTTTGGTTAGTTTTTATAGAAAGTTCATTAGAAACTTCAGTAGTATTTGTGGACCTCTGACTGAAACAATGAGAGGGGATAGAAAATAATTCAAGTGGAGCACTGGAGCAGCAAAAATTTTTGAACTGTTGAAGCAGAAGGTGACAGAGCAACCTGTTCTAGCTCTCCCAGATTTCAACAAGGTGTTTCAGGTGGATTTTGATGCCAGTGGTTGTGCGATTGGAGCAGTGTTGAGCCAAGAAGGTAAGCCCATTGTCTATTTCAGTGAAAAGTTAAATGATGCCAAGAGAAAGTATTTTTTATATGATCAGGAGTTTTATGCAAGAGTTCAAGCATTAAAGAAATGGAGACATTATTTGTTGCCAAAGGAATTTGTTCTATATACTGATTATCAAGCCTTGCAGTACATAAATAGTCAAGAAAAATTAAATCAGAGGCATATGAAATGGGTAGAGTTTTTGCAGAGTTATACCTTTGTTTTTAAACATAGGAGTGGGAAGTCAAATAGGGTTGCAGATGCCTTAAGTAGGAGGCATACATTGATGACAAAGATGCAGATTGAAGTGGTTGGGTTCAATGAACTCAAGACACTATATGTAGAAGATCCTAATTTTGTAGAGGCTTGGAAAGCTTGCAAGGAACCTGTTACAGTGGATAGGACAAGGTGGCTAGATTTCATAATCCAGGATGGCATGTTATTTAAGGGAAGTTAATTGTGTATCCCAAGGAGTTCCATGAGGGAAAACCTGATAAAGGAGAAGCATAGTGGAGGAATGGCAGGACATTTTGGTTGGGATAAGACCATTGCCATTATCAGTGAGCATTATTATTGGCCTCAGTTATCACAAGATGTGAAGAAGTTTGTGCAGAGTTGTAGGGTGTGTCAGATGGCTAAAGGAGTGAGCCAGAATACAGGCTTGTATCAGCCCTTACCTGTACCAGAGAGGCCATGGGAGGATATAAGCATGGACTTTGTTCTTGGTTTGCCAAGGACACAACGAGGGAATGATTCAGTCTTTGTGGTGGTTGATAGGTTTTCGAAGATGGCACATTTCATTCCATGTCAGAAGACCCATGATGCAGTCCACATTGCTGACTTGTTCTTTAAAGAGGTGGTGAGGCTACATGGTCTGCCAAAGAGTATTGTTTCAGATCGTGACACCAAATTTGTGGGGTACTTTTGGAGGACCTTGTGGAAGAAGCTGAAGACAGAGTTGGTTCAATTCTGCACACCATCCACAAACAGATGGGCAAAATGTAGAGGTTGTTAATAGGAGTCCTAAAACTACCGAGATGTTTGGTAGGAGATAAACTCCAAGGGATGGACTTGATCTTACCCCTGTGAAAAAATTTCTACAATAATTTCGGTGCCTAACAAAAAGCACAGTAGATCAAGGCCCATTGTGTATGGAGGTGGTAGTCCTAATAGCCTGCACTGAGGAAGATGGACCAGAGAAGAAAATAAGGCCGGGTTTAAGATTTTGCGCAATACTACCAAGGATATACATGAGAAGGTGCGAGAACATATTAACAAGATGAATATGCAGTATAAGGCTAAGGCAGATCAGAAAAGGAGGTATAAGGAGTTTCAGATTGGTGATGAAGTGATGGTCCACTTGAGGAAAGAAAGGTTTCCAGTGGGAACATATAAAAAATTGAAGATGAAGAATTTCGGTCCCTGTAAGATTTTGCAGAAGCATGATTCAGGGAATGCATATGAGGTAGAGTTGCCTAATGGAATCAACATTTCCCCTATGTTCAATATTTCAAATTTGACAGAGTATAATGAAGGTGGCGCAGAGGAAGTACCAATGATGGAATAGTGTAGGATTCCAGCACCTACTTCAGAAAAAGAGGAGATTGGAGCAATCTTGGATAGTCGTGTGGGAAGGAGTACCAGAAACAGGCAGTATGAAGAATATCTAGTGAAATGGAGAGGAAGGCCTGTTGAAGATTCATCTTGGCTATCTAAGGCAGTGGTTGACCAGTTGGGTTTTCCTCAACCATCTGAGATGTGATGGGGTCACTTCTCAAAATACCTTGGGTGTCTGATGTAGGAGCATCCAGTGGTGTAAGGGCAATCTTGCATCACCCAAAAATAGTTAAATTTCAAGTTTCTCCATTTTTAGATGTTTTTATATTTTTGGATACCCTTTTCATCATAATGAAATTACCAATTTACAATTTTTCATTTCGGTTCCTGGGTTGAAAGATATTGCAATTTTAGTTTCCCATATTTGCACCTGAAAATCTTCCGAGTGGGATTTGAGGCACTTAGAGCTTCTAGAATGTCCCCGAAACTTTCCAAAATCAGCGTTAGCAAATTTTGAGCGTTCTTGACTTCGAGACCTTTCCAACGGTTCGAACGGTTCGAATCGGAGTCCTGGATCAAAAGTTATGACCCCGCGAAGTTGGTGCACTTTCTAGAAGATGCCATTGCAAATGCTCTTTTGAAATTTGAACTTCATGTTGTAAATTTTCAGCGCCAAACCGCCTAAACTCAAATTGAATGTTGTTTTGGCTCCAAACAAATGAGGAGCTCTATTTATGGGCGGGTTTTCTAATTTTTGGGTAACTTTTTGGGGACAAGCTCGCATATTGCGAAAGGGTTATTCTGTAGCTTTTTGTAGCTTGCATGTGTTGTAGAACTTGGGGATTTGAGATCCTCTGCATGTAGGAAGTTTCATTTTATGAATAATAAAATTATTCTCTAGTTTGTGGGTTATTTTCTGTGTCTCGGGTTTGCGTCCTCATCATTTTTCTAGAAAAATAAATGTACTCACTATAAGGTGATGAAACTCATGGCTATCCACCAGGTGAGAAGGCCTAAAAGGTGATGAAAATACACTCATGGCTTGTATACACTCACACACATGCAAGTGGCTATAGGGAAAGTCATGCCTCAAAATGGGCTTCCTGCTCAACCATACAAAATTTATACCTCATGATAACTTTAATAAGGTGCCACAAAAGAAAATGACATTTCGAGCTTCACAAGACAAGAAAAACTTTGTATGCTTAGAACTCATGAACAAACATGATGGAACCACAGGAATGCAAGTTGTGTTATGCAAGGTGGCAATATAACAAATGAAAAATGTAACATGGAAAGGATGTCCAAAGGATTATTTTTTATTTCATGTGAGGTCTTTAAGATAGGGAACATTGTTTCTAATGTCTCCAAGAGAGGACCAATCAAAGAATAGAAAATTCACAAATTAGGGGACGTAGTGTGCTGCATCAAGCTGCTAAAAGGAATGTAATATGCTAAAAGATAGACTACACTCATGAAATACATCACACCCAATGTCATCCACAAAGAAAAAAACACATTGTATGAAGTAAGAAGGCTGCAATAAAAACCAATAAAAAGGAAAAATGCAAAATAATAATGTCAATGTATGCCCCCAATTTAAAGGAATTGCTACACACCATACTACGAGCAATTACTTTAAAGTAGCAAATGATAATTGCAAAAAGAAAAAAGAAATGAGAGCCAACTTGGAGACCCCCTATGCCAAGTCATATGTTTCTAAGTAAGGCTACTCATGTCAGAGAAAAAGAGAAAAGAATGGGTTTCCTCCAAAATGAAAACACCAAACACATAGGGGATCTATGGATTTGGGGTCAATATGTTCTTTGATGAAATGTTGTTTAAAGAGATCAAAACTATCATCATCCCCCAAATACATAGAACTAGAAGAATGAGACAAAGAGAGCGAAAAAGAAAAAGAAAAAGAAAGATTTGTTTGGTTCAACATGGAAGAGACATAGGATGTCTCGATGCTTTGCGTCATCCCTAAAAGGAAAACACAAGGAAATGAAAATGAGAAGGAAAAATTAAATGGAAAAATTATTCAATCAACATGAAAGAGACATTTTGATGTCAATTCCTTGTGTCATTCCCAAAAGGAAAACATAAGAAAATGAAAAATAAAAGGTGAAAGTGATGTATGACATATAGAAGAATAAAGGTACAAATAGAGGAATGTCACAAAGAGGGAGGAAATCAAATAGAACATCACAGGGGAGGATATTATGCACATGCAAACACATAAAATAAAAAGAAAATGAAAATGAAAAAGGGGATTCAACCATCAAGCAAGTCATCTACCTCCTAGTCTCAATTAGTATAAGCGGAAGATGAATAATGTTGCTAAGGGACAATGGAAAATGTATTACTAGGACAAGGCTAGCAACTTCTTTCCCCCACTGAGTGCAAGGAAAGAATGAGCTAACGTAGGTGATGGGAAGGGTCATGTAATAGTGAGAAGGGAATTTTCTACAACTATTACGTAAGGAGGTGTTTGATGGTGGTTTATGGAATTATAGGATAGAAATTATTTCCATTGAAGTGATACTCAGTATTTCTTTCAGTTGGCAAGATTCATCACTTATATGTCCATGAACGTGATGATATGCACAATGTAGAATGTTAGCATCTTTAGGATATATTACCAGCTTATTCATAGGTGGTAATAGTATGATTCATTTGTTTTAAAGTATTTGAAATTTCCTTTCATGCATTCAGGTGGTGGATGAAGAGGAAACTTGAGTTTTTGTAACTTGTAAGGCCTCTTGCATTTCCTAGATTCACCCTTTTCATGAATGGAAGGAGGAGGACCTAAATAGGGATCCTCTCATCTTTGTCATTGTTACTAGGTAAGGTTTGTTCTCGAGGAAGGACATTCAAATCAGGAGGGGAATCAAAAATCACCACGCCATCATCACGAAGTCTCCAACATTCTCGAGGATGATCTTGATATCCTAACCCTATTGTGTTTTCATCTTTTGTATTTTTCTCTAAGATTTGATGAATGCCATGTTCAGTTGTTGTGGCACATCCTTTTTTGCTTAAAATGGTAAAATCTTTTTCATAGGTTTCTTCAAGGTTGATTGGAGTACTAGTGACTTTGTTATCATAGAATGGTTGAGCAGTTGCTTGTTTAGAAGAACTAGGTTCACCTAATGAAGGGAACTGAGGTCCTTCATTTGTTTTAGGATGTAAATACCCAAACATATCAAGAGATTATACTATAGGAAGGTATTTTTGTTTCATAGATGAATAAAAGGATGCATTAGCTTTGAGGTTGTCAAGGAATTCATTGAGGAACTTATTCATGCTATCATCATCTTCTCTAATGGTGTCAACATCACGACGAGGACATTCATGAGGATTTAAATGAGCATGAGGAAGCTCAGTGCCATTAGGATCAACTCCAAAGGCACAACTTGACATGTAAACTAAGGATTTTAATGACATCCAAAGATTTTTAAAACACATATCCATGATGCAAGGGTATGTGCAGGATCATGATGGGACAAAAAGTGGCAATATGATAGGTATGTGGCTAACAAATTTTTTTTAACCCAAAATTGATGAAATGAAAAGGGTTTTTAAAGGATATTCTCAGGTTTCCACCAATATAAATTATGCTTTACTTTGAATTTAATAAGTAATTATTATTCATGTTCTATTCAAATTACAACTAAAGTCTTGATTGATAGGCTGATTGAATAATATCAATAGATTTCAAATGGTATCACATGTTTTGAATCCAAAACATGCGTCACATTCTATGCTTCTCATAACATAGGATTAAAAAAAAAAGAATTGAATTTCATGAATTTTTGACCAAGTTAAGGTGGTTAGACATATGAGTTTTATATTTTTAAAAGTTGTAATAAAAAAATCATAATTAATTATTTACTTGGAAAAAATTACAAAAAAATATGCATCACATTAGGACATGAGTCCTCTACTTATATCTAAAATCTTATTAAAAAATATTATCATTTTATTGTGGTTAGGGTGGTCAGACAAACACCTACTTCTTATTTTTTCCCTAAAATTTAACTACTACTACATTGAAATTTCAAATTTTCACCATTTACATTTTATTTTCTTTAAAAAAACCTAGTATTTTAAAAACTACATTCAATTTTCTATAAATTTTATTCTTACTTATTTTTGAAATAATATAGATAACTTATTCAAATTTTTATGTCAAGTTGCCTAATTCTGATTTTTCTGAGTTTTTTGCCACTTAAGAGCCTATTTTTTCCATGATGATCCTACACATACCCACAAATGTATGAAAGAAAACTAAATGCAAGAAATTGAATAAAAAAACAAATCTAGAAACTATAACAAAAATGTAGAAGATGATCTAAAAATGATAGAAATAACAATGCAGAATGTGCATGTGGACTAAGTTGCCCATTGTGGTGAATTAGTCCAAGTAGTGATTTTTAAGAATTTTCACAAATTTTAAATAGAATTTTAGGTTTTTTTTAGGTTTTTAGATGCATATATAATATGAAAATGTAGATTCTTTTTTATTTGCAATGAAATGCAATGCAATAATGCAAGCTATAAGAGATTTTCACTAATGATTTTTTTTTAAAACCCTAGGATGCAAATTAAACAATGCAAGATGCTATGCAATGTTGATGCAAGGTATTCCTAGGATGTAAATGCACTCTAAATCAGAAATAAGATGTTCTAAATGTAGGTTCACCAAAATGAACCACAATATTTTGTAGGGGCTTCTCTCTTGCACTTCTAGGAAAGGTATCATACAAAAACTTGGGGGTTCACTAAAAAATAATGCAATTATGAATGAAATATGCCTAAATGCAATGTTCTAAATGTAAAGAACTAAAAAATGAAATGAATTATTAATGCAAAAATAATGAAATGCAAATTGTTTGAAAATACATTGTGATATGCAAAAATGATCTAAGAATGCAAACAAACAATAACATAAATGAATAAAACTGTAGAAGTGCACCTAGAAACTGGAATATGATGTAGAGAGTCTCTAGAATCCTTCAAATTTTTCTATTGTAGCCAACTAGGGCACTTATTCCAACTTGAGCGAATTAGTCTTGTTTTAGGGATATTCTTCTATAATAGATTTTAGCCAAAAGGGTACCTAGAAATGCAGAAATCACTGAAAGTGGGACTAATTCAGCACAAATGGTGACTTAGTCCACTTGTGAATCTCGAGAAATTTGAGAAAGGAATTTGTAGCTCTCAGTCTACACTTCTCTTCTTCATAGGTGTCCGGTTCTAAATCTGCAAAAAATGGGCTAAAAAGGATCTCCAAGATTCACTTAGGGATTTGTTGACTTGAATGACTTTGATGGAATGAAAACACCTTTTAACACCTTTCTCTGTAACAAATCTACATACAATATCGAACCCTTGATGTAGAAATCTGAAGATATGCAAGTAGATGCTCCAATATATGCTTGATAATGCCTAGAATGCTTGAGAATGATTAATGAGTGAATGTATGTATGAATGAATGTATTAGATGAATGGGGGGTAAAAATGAGAGTAAAACCCTTTATTTATACATGATTTTACAAAATTTCTCAAAAATAACACATCATAGGCCAATCTTAAGGTTAAGAGAATAATATCTTGTCAGAAATTTAAAAAAATAATTTTGATTTTTGTGCCCAGTGGGACTAAGTCACCCCAGGTGGTAACTTTGTCCCACCAGGGAAATTTTAATGGGTTTTGGGAATTAAAGCATATTTAATGATTTTTAATGGGATTATTCTCCAAAACACACTTAATTAGGGTTGGAAAGTGCATTAAGTTGTTATTTAAACATAAGAAAGGATCAAATTATTGAGGACAAACCTAGAAAAGAGTGAAAGTTTGTTGCAACTCTTTACAACACTTTGAAATAAGACTTGGTAAGTGATAAAAAGAAGTTATTTAAGTGAATTATAATGAAAGGGTCCTAGAAAAGTGTGAAAGTGGGTTACAACACTTCACAACACTTTTACAAGACATCATAGAATTCTTAATGATTCACAAGGGTCCAAGACCTATTGTGAATGTGTTGACCACATTACAACATTAAATCTAGGAAAAACTAGGCCAACATCCATAGGAAAGACTCAAATGAGCATAAAAATGTCCAAGTATACATTTTTGTGACATGTACATAGAAGCGAAAGAAAGCACCACAATTTTTCTTCATTTCAATGATAATCCTTTCTATAGGAGCACTGGTAAATCACCATTCGAGATTGTGTTTGGGAGTATTCCAAGAAATTCTTCTGGACTAAGAAAGATGGACAAGGTGGAGAAGAGTAGTGCTGAGACTGAATATTTTTCTAAGCACATGAAGAATTTACATGAAGAGGTGAAGAAACATATCAATAACATAAACTCACAATATAAAGCTCAGGCAGATCAAAAAAGGAGGTATAAGGAGTTCCAGGTAGGAGATGAATTCATGGTTCATTTGTGAAAGGAAAGGTTTCTAGTTGGTACATACAACAAGTTAAAGATGAAGAAGTTTGGACCATGCAAGATGCTAAAGAAGCATGATTCAGGAAATGCTTATGAGGTAGATTTTCCTAGTGGAATAAAAATTTCTCCTATGTTCAAAATTGCTGATTTGATAGAGTATCATGAAGGTGATATAGAGGAGGCGCCAATAAAAGAACAGTGGAATATTCTAACACCTACTTCAAACAAGGAAGAGATAGAGGAAATCTTGGATAGTTGTGTGGGTAGAAGCATAAGAAATAGGCAATATGAAAAGTACTTGGTGAAATGGAGAGGAAGGCATGTTGAAAATTCATTATGGTTGTTTGAGGCTGAGGTTAACCATCTTGGTTTCCCTTTAACTCCTAACAAGTGACAGGGTCACTTTTCAAATTACCCTATGTGTCTGATGTCAGAGCATCTAGTAGTGTAGGCAAATCTTGCATCACCCAAAAAAATGTTTTCTTTATTTTCTTTTGTTGTTTTGAGTCCCATGATGGCACTTAAGGGGTGTAATACAATCAAGCATCAAAATAGCAAAAAAATAGGCACTTAATATTTTTAGTAAGTTAGCCTAGACAAGCTTGTATGGACCTAAAAATTTACCTGAAGGAGCAAAACTAAAAAACATTTTTGTTCATGAAAGAATCACCTTAATACCCTAAACATTTTGGGAGATATTAAAGTTTTCATCTTGAGAAATTTCTTCAATGCAACTTCAATTTTAGATATGAAGAATTTTGAGGCCCCAAAATAACTCAAAAAGTTGAAAAAATGACCTACCAGGGGTTTGTGTGTTGTAGATCTCTCAAAGAGATTTCAAATGATATGCAATAATAGAAAACCACACTCCCAAATCAAAATTTATGGCCCCACAATGTTGCCCCTCTAAAAAGTTAATTTCATTAAAATTTCTTCCTAGGTCAGAAATCAAACAGGGAGACTCTTGACACCAAAAAAAAAGGAAAATTTGAACTTTCTAGAACATTCTAGGGTTGTTATTGGGTAAAATAAAAATGGTTAAGTGGGGGTTGTAGAAGGTGGCTCCAATAGTGGATATTGTGGCTCTGAATAATATATTTTCTTTTTAGAGTTAATTTTGTTGTAATGAATCAAGCCCATGAGGTTGTAGCATGTAATTTTTGAATCTGTAATTTCATTATCTGAAAATAATTGGAAGTGGGTTATTTTTCTGTCTCACATCTTCTATGTTGGTATCTATTGTTGTGATTTGTGTGGTTTCTGGTGGCTTGGCCCTCATCATAGCTAAAGGGTATTGTGGCCTTAACAATAGCTACTTGTTTATTGAAATTCAGAGTTGTTTGTTGAGTGGGGTTGAATTGAAGGAAACCTTTATTCTATTTCCTAAAAGGTTGAGAATTTTTCCTGTTTGTGGGCTCCGATTTCTCATTTCGATTAGAAGTGGATTTTGTATGTTGACTACTAATAGAAGTTTGATAATCACAGAGGACAATACACATATGCATAAAGGATGGAAATTTCATCATGGTAAGCTTATCTTGTATCTTGCTTTACAAATTTTCTATGAACATCTTTTGGACGTGAGGGTTGGGGACCTTGACATCAATTTGGGAATAAAGCGATTGGTAGTGTGAGATAAAGTTAGATGTCTTTTTGTCTTCTTTTTTCTTGCATCTCATCAAATCATCCAAGGTCATATTAGGGGTTATATGCACTTGGAAATGGTTGAAAAATACCTCAACAAGTTCATTGAATGAACAAATTGAGTTCTTTTGTACAAAAGAAAACTATTCCAAGGTAGTATCGTTCAAGGACCTAGGGAAAATCTTAGCCAAGATTTTATCAACAAAGAAAAAGTCACCGCATAAGGCGATATAGGCATTGACATGGTTAGAAGGATTTCCCTTTCCTCCATATTTCTCAAATATAGTCACCTATACACCTTGTGGAATCGATGTTCGCAATATCTCCAAGGACAATGGACTGCTATTAACATAATATGTAGGTGGAGAAATTTGATTTTGGTTGATGGTGGAAACTTTCTTTTGAAGGGATGAAATGGTTTTCAAAAGTTGATTTATGGGAGGTCCATTTCTTGTGAACTATGAGATGTAGGTGAAAAAGGTGAGGGGGTGTATTTGTTCAAGGGACAAGTGAATGGAATGCTTATAGGTGGTAAGGTGCTAGGAAATATGACATGTGACACCACAAAGGAACTAGAGATGCTAGCGGAAATACCCAAGGAAGGAAGCACACTACTAGTTGGTTGTATTTTTGTTGTGAATTGAGGGTTGGTATAGGTAGGTATTTAAACAATTGTTGTGGGGGGAGGAATTTGAATTCCTCCTTGGCTTGTGAGACTAGTTGTAGGTAAAGGACAACTAGTGGTTGAGGTGATATTTTTCCCAAAGATTTGAATTATTTTTTTCACAAGGTCAAGTCCATCTTCACTTTAAAGCATGTGATGAATGTTATCTATAGTGGGTATTGCAGTAGTTGAAATGTTGTAATTTTTCACTTGATGTTGTACTTGTTTTCTAAGTAATCATGATTTTGGATTATGTTTTCTTGTGGGACACTAGCAACCATGGTTTCAACATGCATCACACTACTTGAAGGTAAAGAGTTATTGAGGGTATTGTCCATACCTAGTGTACTAATGGCAATACTAGGAGTGAAAAAGCTAGATAACCCAAGATCCACAATGATTATGCTATTGTGGGATGACATGAGTCTTGAACTTCATCTCACTATAGTATTAGCAAAAGGAAACCAAATAATCATACAAGGGATACTAAATGCAACGTGAATGAAAATGCACACAATATAAGCTAAGAACAATGAAATGCTTATAACAAAAATTCTAGAAACCGAAACAAAAAGGAAATAATAGAAAACAAAAACATAGAAACAGAGCCCTAAATTCCTAAAAATGCAATTCAAAATATGTAGAAGGATCGATTCACCCAAGGTGGTGAATGAGTCCCAGTAGGGATTTTTTCAAAATTTTCAAAAACTTTTAATTGAATTTTATGTTGTTTTATGATTTATATCTTGGATGAAAATGCAGATTTTATTTCATTTTTAGTGAAATGAGAGGAAAAAATGCAAGTTGTATGATCTTTCACTAATGCAGAATTAGAAACCCTAGAATGCCAATTAACTAATGCAAACCCTAATGCAAAGTTAATGCAAAATAGATCTAGGATGATGATGCATTCCAAATCAAAAAAGAACGTATTCTAAATGTAGTTTCACCAAAATGTTGTATATGGAAATTTGGTATAGGATAATATCATATGACTTGGGACATACCGCATACCCACTTTCCACCTACTACATTTAACGATAACCCTAGAGATCTCAATGAAAAAGAGAAAGAGATCTTACAATATGGCTATCCTAGGGGCTGAATACAAACTAATGAGGGGCTCACCACCAAGTTTAGACTTTGGACAAGACAATGAAATGCAAGATGAAATGAAAAATCCTAATATGATGCAAACTTGATCTAAATGACCTATAAATGCAAGTAAAGAAAAACAAAAAGATGCAAGATAGAAGGTGTGCACCTAGAAATCTAGAAATTACTGATTAGAGGTATAAAACACTATAAAATCTACCTTTAATGTTAACTGGGACTCATTTTCAAAGATGGGAAAATCAGTCCAGATTCTAGAAAATTATGCGGGAACAGGAATCTGCCAAAAGGGTATTTGAATTTGCAAGAATCTAAAATTTGGCTAGAACTAGAACTCATTCACCAGAAGTGGAGAATTAGTACAGTTAGGCTTTTTTGAAGCTTCGATGTCTAATCCTACTCTTCTCTATCTTCTTTGTCCTTCCCGAGTATTTTTCGGATTTGAGACCTTGATTTGTAACCTGTAGATCTTCACCAATGTTCTCCAGGGCTTGATAACAACTTTGAAAACTTTGAATGTTTTCACAACTTTTCTCCAATCTTGTTCCTTAGGAAATCTACAATCTAGACTTGCAAATCACACATAAAGGAGAGGGAAAAATGTTGTTGGGTTAGTGGATAGTGTTTTCCTTGGTCAAACATCGTTTTGGAAATCAATCCTTGAAATGAAATCAAATAAGAATGGGGAATAATGAATGAACAAATGAAAATGTTGCAACTCATCAAACCCTTGCAATAAAGGGTTTCAACTATGCTTGAGATGGCTCTAATGGATGTATACCTTGACTCTTGATTGAAGATGATAAATCTTGAATGCAATTTTTGCTTGAATCACAAAAGCCTACATCACAATTGTTAGCTCCGAAACAAACATGATGCTTGAATTCCTTGACATGATGATTGATGCTTGAATGCTACTCTAAAATGCTTGATAATATTCCCTTGAATGCTCTTGAAAATACTTGAATGCACTTGTGAAAGTTAAAACTTTCTCTAAGGATGAATACTTCAATGCTTGGGTGCAAAATGAATGAAAGAAACTTATATTTATACTCAATTATGCAATAATTTCTGAAATTACAACACTACAAGTCAACATCAGATCTAGGAGGATAAAATCCCACCAAAAATTTGAATTAATTTTGATTTTGAGCCACACAGAACTCATTCGCCCAAGGTGGTGAATGAGTCCCACTAGGCCTAAATTATGGGACCATTTTTAAAAATTCATAGAAATTTGTGAAACCAAGTTTAGGACCCAAAAACCTAGGTGGGACTCATTTTCCCAAGGTGACGAATGATTCCTCGATCACTAAATTTGGGCCATTCAAGCCTAAAACACTTGAATTATGATTGTCTAATGATTTGTGTCGATATTATCCTCAAAAAGATGCATTAAATGAGGCTTGTGGATGCAAAATAGGGCCAATTAAAGCATAGAGAAGCCCAGTTATTAATGAAAACCATAGAAAAGTGTGAAAGTGTGTTACAACACTTTACAACACTCTTGATAAGATAGGATTAAGGTCAAAAATAGGTTTATTAGGTGTAATTAATTACTAAGACCTTAGAAAAGTGTAAAAGTGAATTGCAACACTTCACAACACTTTATCAAGGTACCATTTATTTTCATCAGTTCACAAGAGCCCAAGACCTAATGTGAATTTCTCAAACATATTACAACACTAAATCAAGGCACCATTAAACATAGTTCACAAGGAGGGCCCAAACAAGCAAGGGGAAACCATAAGGGATATTTTTTTGTTACCACACTAACATCTTGATACCTAGTTTTACTAAATATAAATATTTCATGGAAAATACTTGATTGTAGTTAATTTATGTAGCACATAATATGGGCACTATCTCCTTCTCATTAAATCTCCTAATAATCACCTAAAAATAGTTAGTCAAGAAATACCATGTTGCACACTTTGTTCATATTCCAAGACATAAGTATCACAACTATCTATATTATCCATGAACCTTAAAATTAATAGAACCCAACATTTTCATCTACCTACAAGAAATATGTCTTCCATGTATTTTCTAATTATTCTCTATTTTGTATGCACATGGCCACACATAGTGCTTAAAAATATTTAAGATCAATAATCATAAAATATTATTTAGTGGCCTAAACACTTGTTAAATCTATATCCCAAGTGTATCTAATTACATGATATAGCCTAATACTGATTGTACCACCTAAACAAGACACATAACCTACAATCCACATGTCTATCATAACATTCTTTTGTCATGGAGCTATAACTTCAATATCTCATGTGATTATTAAAATGGGAACACTACCTTTAAAATTTTCCACATGGAATCAAGATTTAACTATTCTCACTAAAAATTGATTATAATTAGCCCTCATAAACCAATAAAAATTAATTGGAATATTCAAGCACACGATTTATGACCCACCACCATGTTGATATTGAAACAAACAACTAGTTATGTACTTATAGCCTAATATATTTATTTTGAGATATTAAAAAATATGAAATTCATTGAATGATGAATGTATTGGAAGATTTCCAATACTAGCATGGTGTGATGGTTAAGTTGTGTTTTTATTGTTGCCATCCAGTTTCAAACCCTATTGGGGTGTAATTGTTGAGTGTTTTTGTTAGGGATGAGGTCCCCTATTGTGACCTAACCGCTTCATAGCTCTGATTCAAAAGTGTTTACCCCTCTTTAAAGGAAAAAAGAATATATTGGATGATTTGAGCAATCATAAAAGTGAAAAATTTACAACCCAATGGTACTATGACAACCTAACATTTTATCACTTACTAATATTATCATTGGATACATTAAATCTTGGGATGACCATGTCACTCTTCATTAATGAGATAATTTTAACATCAAACCAAGCATGTGTAAACAAATAGGATATGGGATCCAACATAATTTTCATGCAAAAGAAGTAAAAAATGGTACAATTTAGGTCATATAAACTTCCTTTAAACCATGAAGCTTGTGTGAATCATATATTAGACACTTCATTTAATGGTTGGTGTAATTTGAGGGAAACAAAGAGATTTTATGTAAAGGAGAGTTTAAAAAATATAACCATTCACATTAAAACCAAGATCAATTACACATGTTATATCCAAATTAATATTATTATTCCATCCACCCATTAAATCACTTGTTGAAATAGTTTACACATGCTTAAATAAGAAAAGCGAAATGGGGCCCACCATAACTGACTTGGAGATGAACTATCCAAACATAAAGAATTGTAACAGCCATCCTTCGCCAAGGCTATAGAATTTGTTTAGCTTCCTTGAACAAAATTTAACAAAAAATCAATAAAAGTTAAATTCTATAGAAAAAGCAACTTAATATTCCTTTAAAAAATGAGCACAAATACCTATACCTATTAAACTCATAACACATAAGATCAAATATATTCTCCACTACATAGTACATGATACCATAAGATAAAATCTCAACATGAAAATTTCATGGTTCTCTAAGAGTCAGTATAGAATGCTCTATACCATACAAGATTTGGCTAAAGATTGTAGCCACCCAAGATCTAGGAACTTCTATTAAATCACAAGAGATATTAAATATAAGAGAATAATGGTATTCTATCAAAGGATGCAAATGATAGATTACAATGACAACCCCTTGGTTATATTGACAAAAGTGAGACAAAGGAATGTATAATATTATGAAATGTATCTTAATCTTACAATTTGATACATAAATTGATAACTATCCTATGTGAACCCTTGGTAAATTTAACTAATTATTATGAATAGGACCTAGGCGATGAACTAGCTAGGTGAACTAGCTAGGTAAAACAACACTTTCACATCAATCATTTCTAACATCACAATATTTGTATAATCATAAGATAAACTCAAGTTGATATGCTAGCAACTATGAAGCTCAAAAGAATACAAAACGTGCATAAATATGCATAGGAACTAGAGCATAGATTGTAATGTGTTCTTAAGGCTCAAAAAAATTAATAAGGCCAACTAAATTATATTTCTTAGATCATTTATCATTAGAGGGAAAATAATTAATTAGGAAAAATAAGAGAACATGAGTATTGTAGTTTTTGGTATAGGGTATGTGCTTGGATCATCATGGAAAAATAGGCCCTTAAGTGGCAAAAATTCAAAAAATCAGAGTTAGGCAACTCGACATAAAAATTTGAATAAGTTATCTATATTATTTCAAAAATATGTAAGAATAGAATCTATAGAAATTGAATGTAATTTCTAAACTACTAGGTTTTTTTTTTTTTATATAGTTTGTTTGGTGAAATTTGAAATTTCAATGCAAGTACTTAAATTTCAGTGGAAAAAAGTCAAGTAGGTGTCCGTCTAACCTCCCAACCACAATAAAATGATAATATTTTTTATAATATTTTTGATATAAGAGAGGACAATGTCCCGGGATGTGATGCATATTTTTTATAATTTTTTCCAAGTAAATAATTAATTATGATTTTTATTACAACTTTTAAAAATATAAAAAGTATGTCCAATACCTTAACTTGCGTAAAAATTTCATGAAATTCAATTTTCTTTTTTTAATCCTTTAGTATTCAAAGCATAGAATGTGACGATATTTTAGATTCAAAAATCTGATAATATTGAGCTATAGATGTTTTTTCAATCAACCTATTAATCAGACTTTAGTCATAATTCAAATAGAAAATCAATAATAATTATTTATTAAATTCAAATTAAAGAATAATTTATATTGGTGGAAAGCTGAGAATCTCCTTTAAAAACCCTTTTTTTTCATCAATTTTGGTAAAAAGTCGCCAACCACATACCCTACAAATACCCATCATATTGCCACTTTTGGCCCATCATGATCCCAAGCATACCCTATAAGAAAATAAAACCTACATCACGCTACACGGCATAATGGTTTTTTTTTTAAATTATATTAAATTTTATAGGTATCATAATTATATTTTCCCTAGAGACATAAGAATTTATAATGAACAAATAGTAATACTCTAATACGTTAAAATAATGGTTGGATTCCAGTTTTATGCATGATAGTTCTTAGTAAATTTATTATTTGCTTATGTAGAATGTTCCTTATTCTTGGTATGATTGTAGGGTCAGATTTTGTTTGTAGCTAAGTCATCAATGTAAATAAAATAATATTCTTGTGGAATTACTGAGAGAACCCAAAATAGTTTTAAGGAAGATTAGGTCAAAATTAGAACTAGTAAAATGTTACAAGAATCATACAACTCATATCAAAAGTTATCTTATAATTTATGTATTTGATAAAATGAGGTAAGTGAAGTGACATGTTATTTAGCTTAGTTGACAGACTATGATGGTTAATATATTTTTTAAAATTTTACCACTTAAGGTATTGTGCATGTAATTGGGGTAAGTGAAATACCCTTCACTTTAGTCCTTGATCAATGTCCTGTAACAATAGGTCTTATACACATCAAGTACCAATAACTAGATATGTCCTAGGATTAAAATTTTAAATGAGAAAGCATAACAACTATACCATGTGTGCTTCTATTTCTCATGTTTCTATTTTCCT
The DNA here is from genome assembly GCA_007258455.2 of Sequoia sempervirens. Classification (NCBI taxonomy): domain Eukaryota; kingdom Viridiplantae; phylum Streptophyta; class Pinopsida; order Cupressales; family Cupressaceae; genus Sequoia; species Sequoia sempervirens. The sequence continues at coordinate 815,264,866 of VDFB02281492.1, forward strand.
TGGCCTATAAAGTGGGATAACCACTTGATACTTTGTTCCTTAACCATTATCTTGATGCAATATAATTCAAATAAGATGAATCGTGACCAAATGAACATGTACATTTTTATCAAATTTAGTTGATATGATATAAAAACAATTAATAATCATTAATGACCCATTTTAAATTCACATTCATGGGATAATACATCTTTAGAAAAGTCATTGATAAAAAAAAGAACTAAAAATTAATGATTAAAGAAAATAAACTATGTGGCATGATTTATTTTGATTCATTGCAGCCTCCTAAATGGTTTTTTGTCTCCCAAATACGCTTCACTTTATTCCTTGACCGATGTCATGTCACTCTAGATCTTGAAAAAATCAAATCCAAATCATAAGGTATCCTCTCAATTTAACAAGTTTCTATGAGAAATCTTAACAAGTATATTGATAGGATTTCTATGTGTCATATTTTATTTGTCTTGATGTAATGAATGGGATAATTACCCCCTATATATTTCAAATAAGGATAATTATGACCTTGAATATGTCAATGTTTAAAAAAGATAAGTTATATTATTTAAATGTGAATATTGCATTATAATTAGTCATTTAACTATTGGAATTAATGTGTCTCAACCTTTGCAAGTACTAACATTAATGTTGTTAATTAATTATTTATTTTAGCCTATGTATTTATTTTTTCATTCTTGTGATGTCACTTTGTGGGACCTACTTTGGCGAGGTGGAAACTTACATTACAAGTGACATGAATGACATACATCCTAAATTGGTGGAAATAAGTGTCCCACTTTGTGGATCCCACTATAATCTATTTTAGTGGTATTTGTCATAAGTTGTATGAGTTGGACTATGATAGTTGCTATGACAGATTATGACAGAACTATAACATCTTGTATGATAGTGTAAGATTCAAGACTAGTAAAATTTTGGCAGGTGTTAGTCTTGCATGTTGAGAGGACTAAAAATTTTCATAGTAATTTATGATACATGGGTTGCATGTTGAGATTTTATGACAGTTCAATAAGTAGGTGAAGATTGGCACCTTCCATGCTATCCTTTCTTTTTGCATGCATGTGGTGAAGAGGATGTTGACATGTGGCATTTTTAGGTGTCCATCTTGGTGCTCTATAAATATGGTCTTTTGCTAGAGGAGTTTTATGAAGAGAATTTTTCATTGCATGGTTATGTTATGATATTTCCTCCAAAAGAGCAAGATGTAGTCTCCATGTTAAGGCCGCAAGCTTGAAATGTAATGTAACTGTATTTGTTGTAGATTAATACATTGGTTTGATGCTTTAGAGTGGGGTTTTTTAATTGAAAGGGTTTTCCCCACGTATATCATGTTTTCTTCTCTTGTGTCTAATTTTTTTGTTCTTCATGTTTCTCTTTCTTGAAAATTTAATTTATATACCATTATGTTGCTGAAATTTTCCTAGCTCTAGAGCTACATTATCTTTCCTCTAAGGGTTACTGTATGGGAATTTAACTACATGTCTATTTTCGCTTTAAGGAATAGTAGTATGTTCTTATATCTACGCGTTGAAATCTCTTTTTTGTAAAGAAACATAAGATATTGAAGGTGCATACTAGTTCTCAAAATGATTTATGAGTTCTTCATTCACTTTCATTTGGTATCAAAGATTAGTTCTAGAATTGCATGTGTATGTAAGTTGCATGTACTTGCATGAGTGTTGTGTCTACTTGCATGGACGTGCATGTCACTTGCATGTGCTTGCATGTGTATGTTTGTAAGTTGCATGTACTTGCATGTACTTGCATGTCACTTGCATGTGCTTGAATGGTAATGCATGTGGTGTTTGGTGTTATGGGTATTTCTTCTATTATGATTTCTTAGTCTGGCAAGCTTGAGGGAATTTGTTTTGAAGGAATTGTCTAATTATTAATCCTTTTTTTAGTGGAAGTTTTGTTAGCTGATCTTGTTTTTTGGAAAAAGCGGGAATTATGAAGAATGGAGGGAATGGAGTTTTATGGAGTTGATCATGTGGGTACATTTAATATGTTATTGATCTAGAGCTCTTAATTTGGTGCAAGTGCACCCAAGCAAGGACATGCCTCTAAGAGGCAATTTCCAGTTTTGAGCTTAAAATGTTGATCACATGTTGTCTTAAGACATAAATGGCCACATTCAACTTATTTTAGGTTCTAGATGGTCAATTTAAGGTCATTAAGCATATAAAGTAAAAGTTGCAAAATATTCACAAAAGTTGTCAAGCAATATTGTAAAAATGCAATAAATTGTAAAAGAGAAGAATGTGAAGAGACAGGCAGTTGAAAAGGTGGTTGTAGGAATTATTTTTGTTTATTTAAGGAGTTTTGGACCTTCACACACTTGGAGGAAGGTTGGAGGTAGATGTATGAAGAAGAAATTTAATGCAATTCTCAATTTTTCTGTTATTTTTCTATAATTTATATGTTTCAGGCCATAGTACGGCCATGATTTGTTCATAAAACCCTTCCTCCTCCATGATAAATGTTATCCCCATGAATCTACTTTAGAATTTTTTTGGTTTCATGAAAATCCAATTTTTTTTTGAAAGATAACTGCAATTTACTTCATCTAGGTTAAAACCCTTAACTAGGGTAACAGTGTGCAAAGAAAATTGTGTTTCTTCAAATTTGATCAGTGGAAAGCATATTTTTTTTCATTTGAGAAGATTGTAAAGGTGTTATGGTTCCTTCTTTAAAGTAGGTTTGGTGATGTATAAGGTTTTGAGTACATTTTTTTGTATACTATCCTGATAATTACAGAGCTATGACAGTGCTCTATGGAGATTAAATGAGTTTTGAATGTGGTTTTTGAAATCCTCAATGGTGTCATTGTTTTCAAAAAATGTTAGAATAATTAAGATTCATCTCTTGATAGGTTTTGGTGATTTTAAATGTTTGAGGCCTTTGATTATTGACTGACCAGTGATGGAAAATTACTAACAGTCATCTTTTGAAATCCAAAGTGAAGGTTTAGGAGTGGAGTTTGATAAAATGTCATGAATGAAGTATGGTAAATGGCCTAGCAATTTTTTACAAGTATCTTTACATATGTTGATGCCTTGGGTAAAGAGAAATGGGTTGGGAATGGTGTAGCTATGATTTGATGGGGCCTAAAAGGGCCTAATTGTTGTTTTGGATAGTCAACTTTGTAAATGCACATGTTTGAGAGTTCAAGTGTTGGAAATAGAGTTTGAGCCCATTTTCTTTATGATGTCAAATGTTTTTTGAGGAATCTACAAGTAGTTCTATGCCTTAATCTCAGATTGGTTGTGTGGAATCAAGTGTTGTTTGTGAAGTGAATGTTGAGTTGAGGCAATTTTTGGTTGAGATCTTGTCAGGTTCAGTTTGGTTCAGAGTTTTGGTTGCTCCTGAATTGCATCATAATTTGATAGCTAAATAACCCTTATGTATGGTGGCTAATTTTCATTTTTTGGTTGTGTGTAATAGAGTTTTCATATTGGGTGTCTAAGATGGACTCTTTGTTCATATGAAGAGACTCATGTTGTGATGACTTTAGTTTGGTGTGCCTAGGTTGGATGTTTGGTATTAACCCCTGACATTAGAAGGAATTGTTTCATTAACCCCAAATGCATGTAGGCTATGGAGTTGATCATTAGATGATCTAGAAGCTTTTGGAATAGCCTAATTCTCTCTTGGATGCTTGTACATGATGGTGGTTGTGGATTTGGCCTACAAATGGGCCTGCAATTCTTGGACCTCTTCTTCCTTTGATCTATGGATGAACTATTTTTCAAATTATGTTTCCATTAGGTTATCTATATGTAAGGTAGTTATAGATTTGCATGTATACTTCATGCATGTTTTGAGGAGGCTTGCGACTTTCTAATTGAGGAAATTTCAGTTCTTTGTGGGTTGTGAAATTGGGATATTTAATATTTTATAAGCTTTTCAACAACCTATTTTATCTGAAGGTTTTACAGTTTTCCCTATTTTCTAAAAATCTACGGGTTCCTGTAGCTCTTGAGTATTCACTTGTTCAAATGAAATATGTGATCTATTATTCTAGATGTTTAAGTGGATTTAGATTTACACAGAGATGGTTTTTACATGTTTTCCATGTTAATAAAAAATATGTGGTTTGTAGATCTGTGGAAAATATTGTGTTCAAACTCTTAGAGTTTTCTAGATGAAAACTATTACTGATATAAAAGAATTCTTATTTAGTTTGTTGGCTATGGTATTTAGTTTTGGATTGTTTGGAAAATCATGTCTAGTGGTGACTTGGTGTTTGATTCTTGAAATCTACAAGTTATCTTCTTTGATATCCTAGTTTTGCATGTTACTAATGTGATGATGAGTTTGCATGCATCAATGTTTGGGATCTATGAGTTATGCAATTTGTGGATTAGCTACCCATCAGCTACAATGGGATGACTCAAATCTGGATAGTCTATATCCATGAGATCATTTCAATGTTGATGTAGATTTCATTAGTTAGCCTTGTCTCTAGTCTTTTGTGCATGTGCATGTGTTGCATTGGGATGAAAGGATGGTGTTGAGTACCTAGATAGTCATTTGCAGGGACATGTAGCAGGCTATTTATCTTCTTGGCTTGGAGATCTTGGTTCTACTTATCATTTGATATTGTTGAATTTTCATTTTATTGTTTAGAGCCATGGAGGATCTTCATTTAGGAGATAGTCACCATGATGCTTGGAAAGTTGTGTATCACTGATTAGTGGGAGTTTTGGAAATGATGTGTATTCATCACCCAGTGATGGATGATCTTCTTTAGTGTTACATATTTTACTAGGAAGAGCTCTTATATCCTATTGCTATAGAAGGGTTCTTTTGCATTTGCATGGGTACTATTTTGGAGATGGTCATCTTCATGAGATTGAATATGTTGGATACCTTGGATCCATGGAGGGCTCTTGGAGTCTTTGGTAGGGATTTTTTGATAATTCTCTAACAAGTGATGTTGCTTTAGAGTATGTTTTTGGTATGTCATGGTATACTCTTGATTAGCGCATTAGAGTTTTGGCATATTGCATTGCTCTTGAGACCATGATTTGTTCACTTGGATTTTATGATCTTGTTTTGAGGAGATGTGAGATCACAATGTCATGTTTTGGGTTCCTGATTTCATTGTTGGAGCTTTTACAATGGTCTGGTTAGTTCTCTTGGTATTGAGTACCTTGGTCATGTGCTTGAGAGATTCATGTGAGTGAAACATTACATTTAAAGTTTAGCATGGATTAATCAATTATAGATGATCATGGATACTTGGAGACTTGGGTGAGGTAGTTGTTTTGTTTCAACAAAAAGTTTGAGGAGACTTTCAACTAGATATAGATGTTAGTTCATGATGGACCTAAGAGGAGTTTGTTCTTAGATAAATTCTATGAGACTTGGTATATCCTGGAGGAGGAATCTCATTCTCCACTCTAAGTCTACTTGGCATATCAGGTTGTGTGTAGCAAATTTTTCATATCAGGTTTCTAAAATGGACTCTTTGGTCATATGAAGAGACTCATGTTGTGATGACTTTAGTTTGTTGTTCCTATGTTGGTTATTTGGTTTTAACCCTTAACATTAGAAAGCATTGTTCCACTAACCCCAAATGCATGTAGGCTATGGAGTTGATCATTGGATGATCAAGAAGCTTCTAGAATAGCATAATTCTCTCTTGTATGCATGTACATGATGGTGGTTATGGAGTTGGCCTACAAATGGGCCTACAATTCTTCAACCTCTTCTTCCTTTGATTTGTGGATGAACTATTTTTCAAATTATATTTCCCTTGGGTTATTTCGACGTAGGATACTTATAGTTTTTCATTTATGCTTCATGCATGTTTTGAGGAGGCTTGCAATTTTCTCATTGAGGAAATGTTGGTTCTTTGTGGATTGTGAAGTTGGGATATTTTATATATTATAATCTTCTAGAAAACCTATTTCATCTGAAGGTTTTATAGTTTTTCTTGTAGCTCTTGAGTATTCACTTGTTCAAATGAAATATGTGATATATTATTCTAGATGTTTAAGTGGATTTAGATTTACATGGAGATGGTTTTTTACATGTCTTACATGTTAATAAAAAATATGTGGTTTGTAGATTTGTGGAAAATATTGTGTTCAAACTCTTAGATTTTTTTCGATGAGAACTATTGCAGATATACAAGAATTCTTATTTAGTTCGTTGGCTATTGTATTCAGTCTTGGATTTTTTTGGTAAATCATGTCTAGTAGTGATCTGGTGTTTGATTCCTTAAATATACAATTTATCTTCTTTGATATCCTAGTTTTGCATGTTACTAATGTGATGATGAGTTTGCATGCTTCAATGTTTGGGATCTACAAGTTGTGTAGTTTGTGGAGTAGCTACCCATCAGCTATAGTGGGATGACTCGGATGTGGATTGTCTATATTCATGAGATCATTTCAATTTTGATGTATATTTCATTAGTTAGCCTTGTCTCTAGTCATTTGTGCACTTGTATTTGTTGCATTGGGATGAGAGGATGGTGTTGAGTACTTGGATAGTTAGTTGTAGGGACCTGTAGCATGTTATTTATCTTCTTGGCTTGGAGATCTTGGTTCTAATTATTATTTGATATTGCTTACTTTTCATTTTTATTGTGTTAGAGCTATGGAGGATCTTCAATTAGGAGATAGTTGTCATGACTCTTGGAGAGCTCTGTATCACTATTTAGTGGGAGCTTTAGTAGTGATGTGTATTCATCACCTAGTGATAGATGATTTTCTTTAGTGTTGTAGATTTTACTAGGCAGAGCCCTTAGATCCTATTGATACAGAAGGGTTCTTTCACATTTTCATGGGCACTATTTTGGAGATGGTCATCTTCATGAGATTGAAGATGTGTGATACCTTAGATATGTGGAGGGCTCTTGGAGTCTTTGGTTGGGATTTCAATAATTTTCTGATAGGTGATGTTGGTTTAGAGTATGTTGTTGGTATGTCATGGTATACTCTTGATTAGTGCATTAGAGTTTTGGCATATTACATTTCTGTTAAGACCATGATTTGTTCACTTGGATTGTATGATCTTCTTTTGAGGAGATGTGAGATAACAATGTCATGTTTTGGGTTCCTGATTCCATGGTTGGAGATTTTATAGTGGTCTAGTTAGTTCTCTTGGTATTGAGTACCTTGGTCAACTGCTTGACAACTTCATGTGAGTGCAGCATTGCATTTGGAGTTTAGCATGGATTGATCAATTGTAAATGCTCATGGATACTTGGAGACTTGAGTGAGGTAGTTGTTGTGTTTCAACAAAAAGTTTGAGGAGCCTTTGAGTTGGATATAGATGTTAGTTCATGATGGACCCGAGAGGAGGTTATTCTTAGATAAATTCTATGAGACTTGGTATATTCTAGAGGAGCAATCTCATTCCCCACTCTTGGTGTACTTGGAAGATAATCATCTGAAAGGTATAGCCCATTTTATTTTTAGATGCATTATGTTTTTTTTTTCTTTTCTTCTCATAGAGATGGATCTTAAGCTATGATTTATTGTTTTGGAGGGTTCATTTGAGAAGCGTTCAGCATGTTTATCTCTCTAGGCATTTGATTTGTTTCATGAGAAGTTTTGGAGATGTTATTGGGTTGTTTTCCTAATATGGGAATGTTTTTTGAGTTTGATCTTCATTATTTTGAGAGAGGCTTACATCCATTTTGGTGACATGATATATATATGTTATGTTTGATCTAATGAGATTGGATGTTTAGGTGTTATTGAGGCTTCTTTTGGGTTGTGAAGAAAATCTTACTTGGAAAAGCTTGGAACCTTGAGGTGTTGCCATAAGAACATGATTAGGATATTATTTTCAGGTTTTTCTCTTTGTTCTATGGCTTCTTCTTAGAGGTTCATGACCACATGGTTCAGTGTGGTGGACTTGGGAGAGCTATGGTGACAATTTTTTAGAGACTATTCATCAATTTTTGTTGCATGTGTAGATCATTGTGATTGTTCTTTCTTACTACATGTTTTTTTTATTAAACCAAACTTTAGCATAAGTGTTGATTGGTAGACTTGATATGCCATGGTATATTTTCAGATTTGATATTACCCATGCAGTGGGTGTTCCTGGATGTGTATTTTCTTCATTGATAGTTTTGACACAGGGAGCTTGTGTTTGTAGTTTATGGGTTGCATATGTTGTTGACATAAGTTCTACTAATGTTTTTAATACCTTGCAATATGGTAGATTGGATGGATAAGCATTTGTTGTGGGTGTTATCTTTGAGCACAAGGGTTTATTAGTTGGATGAGGGAAACCTATTTTGGTTGTTGTTTTTTCTAATGGTTTATCTTGTTCTCTAGAGGTTTCTTTGGATTCAAAATTGTGTTATGGTTATGAGTTTGGAGTTGGGTGAGCTTCTATTTAGCTCATGAGCACAGTGGAATTGTTGTAGTAACTTGCAACCTTTGTTATCACTTGGATTTGATGCTTGTTCTCTTTGGATTGTTGCATATACACCTTTCCTTGTTCCTCTTCTTCCACAGGTGGCATGTTGGAGGATGACAAGAGTTCTTGCTTGATATGGTGGACATCTTGGATGTTGATGCAAGTATCTTTTTAGTGCACAAGAGCATGTTGGAGATTCATGTGGTTTCATAGATGGTTGTGATGATGTTGTTTGGCTCCTAGCGGTTAAAATCCTATTTTACTTTTGGCTCTTGAAAGGTTTTCAAAAAGTGGGAGAATGTATTTTATTTTAGCCTATGTATTTATTTTGTCATTATTGTGATGTAACTTTGTGGGACCTACTTTGGTAGTTGGAAACTTACATGACAAGTGACATGGATGGTATGCATCCTAAATTAGGGAAAATAATCATCTTACTTTGTAGATCCCACTATAAGCTATTTGAGTGGTATTTATCATAAGTTGTAAGAGTTGGACTATGATAGCTACTATGAAAGATTATGATAGAACTATGAAAACTTGTATTATAGTGTAAGAGTCAAGACTAGTAAAATTGTGGCAAGTGTTAGTCTTGCATGTGGTAGGCATATTGCATGTTGAGAGGACTGAAATTTGTCATAGTAATTTATGACTGGTGGCCTGCATGTTGATATTTTATGATAATTGCATACATGGGTGAAGATTGGTGCCTTGCATGCTATCCTTTATGTTTGCATGCATGCAATGAAGAGTATGTTGACATGTGGCATTTTTAGGCATCCATCTTGGTGCTCTATAAATATGGGCATTTGCTAGAGGAGTTGTATGAAGATAATTTTTCATTGTAGGGTTATGCTATCAGATTTCCTCCAGGAGAGCAAGATGTAGTCTCCATGTTAAGGCTATGAGACTAGAATGTATTGTAACGATATTTGTTGTAGATTAATGCATTGGTTTGATGTTTTGGAGTGTTGGGTTTTTTACCCGACAAGGTTTTACCCACATATATCATGTTTTCTTCTCTTCTATCTATCTTTCTTATGTTCTTTGTGTTTCTCTTTCTTGAAACGTTAATTTATATGCCAATATGTTGCTAAAATTTTCCTAAATCTGGAACAACATTATCTTTCCTCTAAGGGTTAATGTATGGGAATTTAATTGTGTCTATTTTTTCTTTCAAGCATAATAGTATGTTCTTGTATCAGGGCATTGAAATCTTTTTTTTTTAAAGAAACATAAGATACTGAAGGTGCATACTGGTTCTTAGAAGGCTTTATGAGTTCATCATTCCCTTTCATTAACATCATAATTCTAAGATAATACATCTTTAACCGAGTTCTTAATGAATCAAACCAATAAATAAAATATCGACCAAGGGAAATAAGTAACTTGATGTGCCATTATTGATTAGTTTCAATCAACCATGTATCATGGTTCTATTTGACATTGTCAACCAAGTAGAAGAAACACGCTATATTTTATGCCTCAACTATTATACCAACAATATAGATTTAGTATAAGATGGACCATGACCATTGCACATGTCAATCTTTAATGAAGTTAAATGATATGATATAAATGTGAGTGTAAATTTATAATAGACTATCTTTATTACATAATTTTGAGATAATACATCTTCAATTCCACTAAATATAAAAAGATTGATATTTAATCATAGAATAATAAATGCATCATTTATTTGTCCTTTAGGAACTTAAATGTCAAAAAAAATATTATAATACTTTAAAATTGAGAAAATAATAAAACCTAAGAACCAATCACAACTTCAAACATACTCATTCTTTTTAAATATTGCACACTTCTCTATATAATAGACTCTTTAGAGAATTTGGAAAATCATGTCAACCACCAACAATAAGAAAAAGTACAACAATAATAAAAGCCACACCTAATGTCTAATGTTGTCACTAAATAATTTCTTGAAAAGGCCCTAATAAGTACAGTAGGAAATGCTACGCATGCACTCCAAACACTTTGGAAGGAACATATTCCTTTCTGAAGAGGTCCAAATAAGTGGAGTAGGGAATCTTGTGCATGCACTCCAAGTGCTTTGGAAGGAATACATTCCTAACTATATGGTCCCATGGGGGGGCTTAGGCTTCTATTTTCAAGGATCAAGCGGACTTTTATTTTTAGGATTTTTTTCTGCTACTTGCTTATCACTTAAAATTTTAAATTCCTTAAGAAAAATGAGAGAATTTTTATTTATTTATTAATTTTTATCAAAGTACTCGAGTTCGTTCCTTAAATTTTGGAGCTCAAACTCTTAAGCTGAATTGCAAAATTGAATTCATGAGACCACCAGCTTTAAAATATTCCTAAAAAAAATCAGCAGCACCCACTGAATTTTTTTAGGAAGCCCTTCTCCATAAGAGATTATCCACCAATGTACAATGCTATTTAATGTATAAAAACATAAAATTGAGAAAAAGAAACAGAAAAAGGGGAGGAGATGTGGAAAACTCTTCAATATAAATGCAGCCGGATGGAACGGAGAAAAAATTGGAGAAAATAAATATGCTCAATCATTTGGTGAAAGTTTGTTATAATTCATTAATTAAAAACATGGACAAGCATCTTCTATTAAAAAGCATTGAGAACAAACTTCTACAAACATATATTGAGACGACTGACAGGATGCAGCTCAATCCTATAATGGGCTGTTTGCCATTACATAAATCAGCAGTGTGACTCGCCAACACCCTGATATGTTTTCTTATTTTAAACTACACACGAGATTCTAGCATAAGGTATGATTGGAATGTGAGAGAAAAGTTCAGATCTTTATTCCAACACTATAGCCATTGGAATGTTTTTTCTTATCCCTCAACTTCTTGTCCCTGGAGAGTCGTTCCGCCATTCTGCCATGTTGAAATAATACAGTAAGAGATCTTATGGTGAGAATAAATGCTACAAAACTAGACTATCGAAACACAAGGAAACGTTAGAGTAGTAGGAGATACTTAGTCAATGCCATCCTGTGTGTGTAGCCTTGTTTCACTATCTCAGGACGCCCAGTCTCTAAATCCAAATGTCTAACAGGTTTATCCAACAACTCTTGGCCTTTCTTCACAAGATTCCGCAGGTTTTCATCTGTACTGAGGTCCATTTGTGCTTCGGCTCCTTTTAATTGCCATTCCTACAGTATGAACGACCATATCTTAACCATGCAGAAAATAAAGGAGAAATAGGATCTGTAAAATTATAAATCCAGACACTTTCTTATTTCAAAAAAAATTATTGGAAACCATAAGAAAAACCTGGATTCTAAGATAATTTTCTTTGCAATGATGAAGCATCAAAGCCGTATGAAGGTTGACCATGTCTGAACTTGCATTCATAATAGATTCTATGAGAGGTGTCCTTCCATCGTTAGTAATCCACTTCAAACTCCCCCATGTGGCAGCCTTTTTCGCGTCCCATGCAATACCCTCTTCTAGTCCCGTTCCAAGAGAAAGCACAATAAAGTGGTCAATGTGTGCCTGTAAATAGATAAAACTCTGGTTACATGTTCGCGCTTAATACTTTCCCATCATTGAACATTCATTTTCTATGAGCTGTACAGATGAGATGTTTATTTCAAATAGACAAGAATAAAATACCTTTTTATCTTCGATTGTTGTATCCCGATGAACTGCTCGAGTGACCAAATTCATTGCTATCAAGGTCTGCATTATTAGGAAATTGTTATCAGACCCTTAAAATATATCCATGTCAAATGTAAATTTAATCAGAACCCCTACTCATAATACAGGCATTACAGGATTATTAGCCGCTACTCCTCCGTCCACCAAATTGAAAACTCTACTTTTTCCGTCACTGGACTTTGTAGTAAACTGGTGAGATGGAAAATAGGTAGGAGCAGCAGTTGTGGAGAGGCATACGTCCATTAGATGTGGATTCTTCAGCTCATCTACTTTCGCCTGCATTTGTATATAGCAGATATTAAGAATCCTCGTCTATTGTTCATCTGCATAATTCATGTATTAAAGATCATTATAATAAATACCTCATGACTTGCGAAAATTGTTGGAAACTGCGTCTTGATATCGAAGGTGGGTATAACCAGGTTAGTTATCGTGTCACACAGACGTGTTTCGTGAAATTTCTCTTGTTGTAAGATTTCGACCAGATGTTTGCCATTGAATTTGGGACTAAAAATGCCGTGAAAAAAATTCCATTTGCTACAAGTCCAACAACAAGACAATTTGTGCATAAATACAAGTATTGCGATCACTTTCTATGAAATATAAGCTTAATACAGTACTTAGAATAGCATAATACTATTAGCACTACTAACCTTGCCTGAGGAAAAATCGATTTCGCATTCTTGAAATAAAATTCTTCAATTTTCTGGGTACTATAAGGACGATTGTTACGGTGATCATTTGGGTCTGCAGTGGCTAACATTGTGGTGATAAGACCTCCAGTGCTCGTACCTGCCATTATATTGAAATAATCTGCTAGTCTTGCATCTTCCCCATCCAGTTTCTGAAGAAAGCGAAGCAGAAAGCTACATTTCAGTGATATATTTGTGCGAATAAAACTATGGTTCACTCGACTAATTTGTCAAAGAATTTATACTAATCTGTCGAAGAAGAAGATACCTGCAACTCTTGCTCTAAGAATTTGAGTAATTGCACAGGAATAAGGCCCCGAACACCTCCTCCATCGACACTCAGGATTCTAGTACCGACGTCCGACGAGACATCGATTGGAAGAATTTGCTCGGCAGCCATTGGAAGAATTAGAAGAATGTATGGAGAAACAGCCTTTAATAGGTGCTTTAACTTATGAGGAAGTAGTGCAGAATAACTAAGCGTTAAGGCTTATTTATATAGATGGAGCTCGTGAGCCGATGTTATATATTAAAGTTATATACACACATGTCAATAATGCTTTTCCCTCACATTATAGGATGGTTGGTGAGGAGAGGCAAAAACGACATAAACAGAAGTATCAAACCACGTGTCTGCCTCGTCACCTTCGTTATTTACGAAGGTGCACAAATGTTTTTTATTACGTTATGTTCCATGTGCCATTACAATATGTTTCATGTTTCAACGTTGAGTATGTAAAATTGATGGGTTTCCATTAGCATTAGGCCCTTCAACGTTGAGTATTTTTTTATCAATTATATTTTATGTACCTTATTCTCAAGACTAAAGTAATTTCATGTAGTGCCCCTTAACTCTATAATAGTTGACCATTATATAGTTGTGAACATGGAAGTTAGAAAGATTAGATATAATTGAAATTGACAAACAAATCAAACAAATGACCTAGCTAAACCATATTCCCAATTAAATTATTGTAAATATTAATTAAGATGTCATTAAAATATGAAATAAACTAATAATTCAAATGAACACCTAATTAAACATGTGCAAACCTCATCGCATTAGGTGATTAGTACTAGATTGATGTGGAATGCTCAACCTTTTCCTAATCTATTGTTCATGCAAAGATTTAATAGTGGATTTGATGTTAAATGAGGTATAATTGATTCACAAATGGTGAATGATCTCAAAAGTGAGTATGAAAATGGTTATAGTGCAATTACCAGAAGGCTTGTGAATAAAATTCTCATAGAAATGAGGACTATTTATTGGCTAAGTTCAATTTGGATAATCAATGGATAAAAATGGATGAGAAGAAATGGCATGGATCAAAGATCAAATCAATGGATGAAATTGAATAATGACATGGATCAATTATTTTAATCAAGGGAAAAAATTGCTTGAGACAATTGCAATCCCATGATTTTAGGAAGATGGAGAAGATATTTTGATTTGGACCCTGGGAAAGTTTGAATTCAAATTGGAGGAATATTTCATGAGAATATTCTTTTAATGATTGGATGAATTAGAAGAAATTAGTCAATTAAATAATTGAGAAATAAGTTAATTGTGCAAGTGGGGATAATTTAGGAATTTAATTAAACAATTAGAAAATCATTTAATCAAAGTGGGATTTAAGACATTTAATTAAATAATTTGTATTATTTAATCAAATGAGAAGAACTGGGAGATTTAATTAAATAATTTAGATTATTTAGTAAAATAGGATGAAAATTAGCATGAAAGAGTGAATTAATCAAATAATATTAATTACCCAATTAATAGAGGAAAATATTGAATTTAATTAAATAATTAACATTATTTAATTAAATAGATAAAAATGGACCGAATTAGAGTAGAAATGATGTTAGTAATTGAATCAAGTGTGCAACAATGATCAATAATTTTTTGGATGTCTACATTTTTCCTTTTTTGAAGTGAGGTACTTGTTGCATTGCTTCAAACAAGTAATGGTACTTGGATTGACAATACTACTCAGATCAAAAAATTAAAAAATTCCTACTTTTTTGGATGCCTCACTATGTCCCAATGGAAGAAATGAATGCTAGTATGCTAACCCCCTCAAGAGATCAAGTGGAAAAAATAATTTTCAAGTCAATCTCACAATAAATATGCAAGATTGGTTCAATTGCAAAGAGGATGAAAAACAAGCCTTAGGATATTAATAAAACAACCATGATAGATCACAGAGTGAGAAAAAAAGAGATTCAAGGTTAAAACCCTAGGTCTAGCAATGCATCCAAGATGAAAACCCTAGGTTTTCCATGTATATATAGGATTTTGTGTCACTTTCAAGCTTATTTGTACACCTTGCTTTGAGAAATTTGAGAGCTTAGAGTGATTTCCTGAGAGCACCTATAAAGCACATAATGGAATGGTTAACCATGTGCTTCCCCAACACCATGTAGATCGATTCTAAGACTTCCAACAACTAGCAGGTGTAGGACCACTAGTATGTCCCTTAAAAAACTTTCCTTGCAGTCTTTTTGATGTAACAAAATGTAGGCTTGAATAGGAAAAACAAAGGTATCATTTCAATGATGCTTCTGTCACAGTTAGTGATGCTTTTTTTAGATATTATGATGCCTTTATACCAAGGAATTTCTCCAAATCATATGTGTTGGGGTTTAGTATACTCTGATGCTTTTGCAGACATGGCCACATAGTTGCATTCAACATTTTGACACATTTGCCTAATTTTTGACCCACACTTTTTCTTAAATTTAATAATGCTTTTGCATTTTAGCAATGCATATGCTAACATGATAGAGCAATACCTTTTCCCTAAAGGATCACTTGTGCAATTTAGAGGTTTTGAATTAGATTTTTTTTTCTTAAGTTTTAGAAAATTGATATTGTGCACCTTATGCATGTAGGAGGTCTTCTACCTATTTCTTTCATGTGAATAGAGACCACTTGGATTCTAGGGTAGATGGATAGATTTAAGGATGAGGATGACAAGTTCTTGGGTGCGATCATCCTTTATCATATTTTCTACATTCCGGAGATTAGGACACACTTAGTGAGGCTAATTGTGCTCATAGAGCGGTGGCATTTGGAGACCTCATCATTTCACCTTCTAATAGGTGAGGTGACTATTACCCTCATGGATGTGGTGCATCTTGCAAGTTCCCATCCATGGAGTGAGCGATTTATGATGTGGACCTCAACATTGGTGTCATGTTCTAAATACTAGGATTTAATTAGCTAGTAGTAGAGAGTGGTTGGATTGACCTAGGGAGGTACCATAGATGTGTTAGCAACCTTACCCTAGTTATTGTAGGACTTATCATGGGAGTTTAGGTTCTTGACAAGAGGAATAAAGGATTCAACGTATGTTGGAGTGTTGTATTGGAGTGCATCCTAGAGGATCTTTGTATTTACACCTGGCCTCCATGCATTTTGGCTATATTATACCATGACATGCATTAGGTGATCTATATGAGAGGTGTGAGCTTATCTATTGGGGTTACCTCATTACATATTTGGGCTTGGGAGAACATGGTAGTGCTTTGACTAGTTATTGCATTAAGTGACATCAATGAGGAGGATCTAGTAGCATACAAATATTTAGGCATGACTACCCTTCACCACATAAGAGTGAAAAATATAACCTACAAGAAGGGGGATTATCAATGATATGGCAGTATTTAGATGGAGACCTTTACTATAGGCATAGCCCTAGGATGATGATCAAGATTAGTTTTTTATGCTCGACAAACATGATGGATTATGGGTTGCTAGATTCATAGTATTAAGAGATATCTCCTCAACCAAGTAGAAAGACAATATGGGGACCAATAGGATGTACCACAACAAGGCTATAAGGGTTTATACGCACAAACCTATTGAGAGGTCATGATTTGGGGAACTCAAATAATTCCACAAGTAGCCATAGATGATTTTGCATAGTTGGATCATTTTCCTTGGCCTTAGATAGGTGGTGCAAATGATCATGGTATGACTCTGACATATGATGCATGGTTCACCCAACATTAGCTTGTTCAATTGATAGACCTAGTAGGGGTCAATGGAGGAGGTTGTGGTTGAGGTAGGGGAGAGGTAGAGGATAGGTTCTAGGTCAAGTTTTGAGATGGGTAGATCAAGTTTTAGTGTAGGTTCCCTAGCAGCCTCCAAATGGTCCACCATCACATGTACATATTTTGTGGATGACAATAGTTCTAGGGGGTTCAAATCCTTAGGTTTTGTTAGAGTAGCATATATTAGAGTGGGATACCACTATATAGGAGAGATTTTTTTTTCATCAAGAGTGAGAAACATTAGGAAAGAGTGGGATCATACCCATGCCAAGCTAGTCCTAGGAGAGACAACTGCGGTAGCAAGTTAATTTGTAGCTAGCACATGAGACTTCCCAGATGCAGTAGTTAGAGGCCTCCACCACTTAGTAGAGGACCATGGTTACAACTACATTATATGGATAAGTCATGGTAAAGGCATCATATTATAGGACTTTGTACCATCACTTAGTGCCTTTATATTGGCAAAAACTAGATTTTTCACATAGGAGAGCCCTTGTGCCTAGTAGATCAACAGGTAGACCCTTCAATAGGCCAATCAAATAGGGGAGGTACACCACCCTGGGATGAGGTTCAAAGGAGCAAAGGATAGCCTCCATGTATGTACATATTTTACATAGTTTGATTATATGATGCATATTCATTCATTAGCTCATTTTTTATGGCCTCATGTGTATTTTGATGTATATCACACATAGTTTGATATGTATCATGATAGTCATTTTTTGATATATATATATATATATATTTATATATATATATATATGAGATGATTGAATATGAAATTTATACTTATGATGTCTCATTTCATGTGTATGCTCATGTGATGTATGTATAGATGCATTATGATTATGTATGGATGAAAATGTTGTGTGATGTCGATTCATGTATGTAGGATGTATGCAAATGTAATAGATATTTATGACTTCATTTTTTATGTATTTTCTCATGATATGAAAATATTATGCATGATGTTTGCTATGAGATATATATGCTAATTTTTTTTGGATTGAGGATGGATGTATTTATGTTAGTTATTTTTGTATGACTATCATGATACTAGGTGGGAAATGTTAGCATGGATAGAAGAAGATAGAAGAATGAGATGGATATTGAATATTCATTATTTTTGTGATTGATTCATAACTCTAAAAAATCCATGATTATTCAAAACTTTATAGGATATGTGATAGGATAGGATAGATGATACTACATTTCTTCTAGGATTAGGCTAAATTCATCATAGAATTCCTTATTTTTGATATAGTAAATAGACATGATGCACCAAGGTATGGACAACCAAGATGACTTTCTATCTAATTCATGTAATTTGACTCTACAAACAAGTAGGAGTATCCTTGTTTATACCTAACATAGGGAAACATTGTTTGATCATGTAAAAGAATGAAGCCATCAAAGAAGACTAACACAAAAAAAATATTAAAACCTTAATATGTCCTAGCCATTTTTTTACTTGAGACTATCCCTACACATGCAAGGAAAGTATTTGCCAAGGTTGTTTTACAAGAATATCCAAAAACAACAACAAAAAAAAGTCATGAGTAATGCTCCATTTATTTCTCTCTAAATCATTTCAGTAGACATCATCGAGAGATCATCAAAATGGACAAATAATATAAATCATAAGAAAATATCATAATGAAAAAATAGTCAATGTTATTCATATCTCTTGCTAAAGTGATATGGTTAATGTGATTTCAAATGATGATGTTCATTGTAGGAAAGATGCATCCATAAGACATGTTATCAAATATTTGACTAATTCTAAATGTTTAATAGGTCATTGATACAAATTTTTAACCATGATCAAAACTTAATAATTTCACCCTTAAAGTTTGTGCTTTACTAATTGGTGTACTTGTTTCCATTTGTCTTACCAAAGGTTGAAGGTGATGATTAATTTATTAGAGATGAAAGTTTATTGTAGAAGAAAATGAAATGTGATGCGTGATTTTGTTTTTCAATATGTTAATGTTTTAGAAATGTTTTTAGGATTTTTGAAAATGAAATGTGATGTGTGATTTTGTTTTTCAATATGTTTTTAGGTATGGAAAAAACAGGCCCTTAAGTGGCAAAAAATTTAGAAAAAATAATGTTAGGCAACTTGACATAAAAATTTGAATAAGTTATCTATATTATTTCAAAAATATGTAAGAATAGAATTTGTAGAAAATTGAATGTAGTTTCTAAACTACTTGGTTTATTTAAAAATAAATAAAATCTATTTGGTGAAATTTTTGAAATTTCAATGTAGTAGTACTTAAATTTCAAGGAAAAAATAAGTAGGTGTTTGTCTACCACCCTAACCATAATAAAATGATAATACTTTTTATAAGATTTTAGATATAAGTATATAGGACTCATGTCGGATGTGATGCATAATTTTTTTTTTGTAATTTTTTTCCATGTAAATAATTAATTATGAATTTTTTATTGCAACTTTTAAATAATATAAAACTTGTATGTCTAACCACCTTAACTTGGTCAAAACTTCATGAATTTTTTTTTCATCCTATAGTATGTGAAGCATAGAATGTGACGCAGATTCAAAAAATGTGATACCGTTTGAAAGTTATAGATGTTTTTCAATCAGCATCAATCAGGACTTTAGTCGTAATTCTAATAGAAAATGAATAATAATTATTTATTAAATTCAAATTAAAGAATAATTTATATTGGTGGAAAGCTAAGAATCTCCTCTAAAAACCCTTTTTGTTTCATCAATTTTGGGTAAAAAAAAGTCATCAGCCACATACCCTACAAATACCCATAATATTGCCACTTTTTGGCCCATCATGATCCTGCACATACCCGTAAATATAAGAATATAATCCCAATGTGATGTGATAGACTACTTTAATAGAGGGAATAAATTGGATAAATATATGGAAGACGAATATGGTAGATGGAAGATGTGGGATGCTAAAGAACCAATGATATATATGGGAGATGACGCTTATTTACACAAGGCACCTATTTTCCAAGTTTTCACCAAGGTACTTGTCCAAAGTGCCACCAAAGTGGTTTTTTGTAGAGAATAATTTTTCTATTTACTATTTTGATCCCTTTTTTAGTTTTTGAATTTTGTTTCTTTTCTAATGTTTTTGGATTTTGGGATTTTATACCCATCACAAGCTAGGCATTTTTTTTTTTGAGATGCATGCTCTTGATGGGCTCCTATGAGGGTTCTCCTTTAGGGATAGATAGTTGTTAAAATGAAAGGTCCTAACTAATCTAGCTCAATATTACCCTTGCTATCTTGATCCAACATGTTATTTTTATTCTCTTTCAAGACAAAGTCTCTTACATGTGGAAGCATTGACCCTTGATCCTTTTGTTATAGCTCCTTCTAAGTCTATTTTGATAGTCCTGTAGGTGATTCAATACTTCAAGATGATGTTCATCCAACAATTCTAGCTTATTTAGCCTCAATACTGTGTACTCTTCATCAGTGATGAGGTGTTGCAATGAAAGTCTTAGGTATAGAAGCTCAACATCAATAGGAAAAATGACTTTAGTTTCATAGATAAAGGAATAGGGTGTAGCACATGTGGGTGTGAGAATGCTAGTTCAATAAGCCCACAAGAAAAGGTTCAATTTTAAGTGCCAATCATAACCAACTTCATTGATTGTCTTCTTTAGGATTTTAATAATGATCTTGTTAAAAGCCTCAACTTGGCTATTTCCTTGGGGGTTGTAAGGAGTGGAAAAGGGATGTTAGATATTGAATCATTGACATAGTTAATAGACATCTTGGTTCTTAAAAGGTGTTTCATTTTATGTGATAAGGGCTTGAGGAACACCATATTGACAAATAAGCTAATTCAGGATAAACTTAGATATCTTCTTTCCTGTAATGTAGGTCATTGGTATGACTTCTATCCACTTTGTAAAGTACTTAATGGTTGTGATGATAAACTTATGAGCATTGGAAGAGGTAGGGGTGATTTTTCCTATGAGGTTGAGTCCACATTGTGAAAAATATCAAGGTTTAGCAATAGTCCTAAGCTCTTCAACTAGCGCATAAATGAGATCTCCATGTTTTTGACACTATAGACATTTCTTCACAAACTTATTTGTTTCTTGTTCCATTGTGGGATAATAGTATCATATCCTTAACATTTTTTTGGCTGTTATTGTGCCACTCAAATGTGATCAAAAAATACCGTCATGCATTTATTTTAATGTAGTCAAAGATTCATATTGGTTAAGACATCACAATAGTGTTCCTTTGAGATTGCACTGAATAAATGGTATTGCCTAAATGGAAAAATCAGGATGCTCTTCAAGTAAAATTATTTTTTAGGTTAGAGGTAAGGTCGAATGAGAGGATATTTTTATGAAGGTAAGTGAAGATTTCATGATACCATGAGGAACTGAGACCAAACATTTCACACACAAATTTAGATTCAATTACCTTGAAATTCAATACAAGAATTTGGTCAATGAGGAGCTCGCATTTCAAACTATTATGAGGCATATCCAAAAAGGATATAATAGTAGCCATGGTATCTCCTACTTGGTTTTTGATTCTATGAATATGATTAAAGGTTATATCAATTAAATAGTTCTTAAAATTTTTTGCCATCTTCTTGTAGGGTGTTAGTTTTTCATCCTCAGTTTGATAGTCATTATTGACCTAGTTTACAATTAGCTAACAATATCCATAAACTTTTAGCTCTTAGATCTACAATTGTAATATAATTCTTAACCCTATTATGAGGGCCTCATGCTCAACTATGTTATTTATGCATGAAAAAGCTAACCTATATGATTTGGGAAGGCAATCACCTTGTAGGGTAATGAATAAGATTCCTCCTCCAACCCATGCTATATGTAAGAACCATCAAAATACAACTTCCATTGATTTTTTGTGATAAGAGTGAACACTAATTCATCAAGAAATCCTACTAGCAAAGGATTCTCTGCATAGATTAGTGCTTTTTCTAGTTGATTAGCAATTACTTGTTCTTTGATGGCTTCTTCATCAACATTTTCTATGTCAAATTCTATAAGGATCATTACCAATTTTGTGTACCACCTATGATAGTTGATTTGATAATAAGTACTTGATTGGATCTACCATGGAGATTTATTTAATTTTATGGAATATCATGTAGTGCCTAATATTTTAGGAAGAAAAAAACATTGCTAGAGAAGCTTTTTCGATGGATGTATAATTTAGATCATATCCTACCAATTTTTTTTAAAGGAATATATAGCTCTCTCATTTCCTATTTCATCATGTTGAGCCAAGAGATTACCTAGGGCTACTCAGGTAGCTAAGATGTATACTATGGGTATGTGCAGGATCATCATGGAAAAATAGGCCCTTAAGTGGCAAAAAATTCAAAAAAAATTAGAGTTACGCAACCTGGCGCAAAAATTTGAATAAGTTATCTATATTATTTCAAAAATATGTAAGAATAGAATCTATAGAAAATTGAATGTAGTTTCTAAACTACTAGATTTATTTAAAAGAAAAAGAAAATCTATTTGGTGAAAATTTGAAATTTCAATGCAATAGTACTTAAATTTTAGGGAAAAAAATAAAAAGTAGGTGTCTATCTAACCACCCTAACTATAATAAAATGATAATATTTTTTATATGACTTTTAGATATAAGTAGATGACTCATGTTTGGATGTGATGCATATTTTTTTGTAATTTTTTCCAAGTAAATAATTAATTATGAATTTTTTATTACAACTTTTAAAAAATATAAAAACTCTTATGTCTTACCACCTTAACTTGGTAAAAAAATTATGAAATTAATTTTTATTTTTTTAATCCTATAGTATGCGAAACATAGATTGTGACACATGTTTTGGATTCAAAAAATGTGATACCATTTGAAATTTATAGATGGTTTTCAATCAACCTAGTAATCAAGACTTTATTCATTAATTTGGGGTAAAAAAAAGTTGTCAACCACATACCCATCATATTACCACTTTTTGGCCCATCATGATCCTGCACATACTCGTATCAAAGGCTTCTTTACTATTGGTGGAATCAAGATGGGTGGTGTTGATAAGTAATACCTTAGTTAAAATACCTTCTCACAATTTTGATCCCACTTGTAGACCAAACCCTTGTGAAGAAGATGAAACTTTATATAGGTTAAAGTTTCCCTTATACGGTTCAAAGTTGCTTGAGGGTCTATAGTAGTTGTATGTCCACAATATACTTAACTTTGGTTGGGTCCAATTCAATTCCCCTTTGTGACACAATTTTTACAAATTTTTTACCTATAGTGACTCCAAAAATATATTTCTTAATGTTCAATTGTACCAAATACTTCTACAATCTAAAAAAAAAATTGTAGCACTTCTAGATGCTCTTTCCTTGTTATAGACCTAGCCAACAATTCATCCACATAGTACTCTATGGTCTTATGAATCATGTCATGAAATATTAAGGTCGTGGCTCTTTGATATGTTGATATATTGTTCTTGAGACCAAATGGTATTACGTTTTGGAAAAAATTTCCCCACGAGCACGTAAACAATGTCTTATGCTGATCTTCCTTATCTATCATTATATGACTATATCCTAAGAATCCATCCATGAGAAAAATAATTTCATGTCTAGCTATTAGGTCCACAATGATTTCTATGTTTCGGTATGTGTAGGATCATGATGGGCCAAAAAGTGGCAATATGATGGGTATGTGGATGATGACTTTTTGTACCCAAAATCGATGAAACTAAAAGGATTTTTAAAGGAAATTCTCAAATTTCCACCAATATAAATTATGCTTTACCTTGAATTTAATAAGTAATTATTATTCATTTTCTATTTGAATTACGACTAAAGTTTCGATTGATAGGCTGATTGAAAAACATCTATAGCTTTCAAGCGGTATCATATTTTTTGAATCAAAACATGTGTCACATTCTATACTTTGCATACTATAGGATTAAAAAAAGAAAATTTGAATTTCATGAAGTTTTGACCAAGTTAAGGTGGTCAAACATATGAGCTTTTATATTTTTTTTAAAGTTGTAATAAAAAATTCATAATTAATTTTTAATTGGGAAAAAAATTACAAAAAAATATGCATCACATTGGGACATGAGTCCTCTACTTATATATAAAATATTATTAAAAACATTATCATTTTATTGTGGTTAGGGTGGTCAAACAAACACCTACTTATTTTTTCCCTGAAAATTAAGTACTACTACATTGCAATTTCAAATTTTTACCAAATATATATATTTTAAAAAACCTTGTAGTTTATAAACTTCTTTCAATTTTGTATAGATTATATTCTTACATATTTTTGAAATAATATAGATAACTTATTCAAATTTTTAAGTCAAGTTGCCTAACTCTGATTTTTCTAAAAAAATTTCCACTTAATGGCCTATTTTTTCCATGATGATCCTACATAGACCCATTTAGTAGGGTAAATTTTTCTTTAGGATATTCCTTATTCAAGATTATAATGTGTGTGCATATCTTGATTCCCCCAGTTGGTTTGGAAACTATAAATAGGTTTGAAACCCACTCAAGATAATCAATTAGTGTGATGAACCCTATATCAAGAAGCTTTTGTAACTTGACCTTGACCAATAATGTTATTTATGGATGCATTTTTGTAACTTTTGTTTTACTAGTTTTTCTTGAGGGTGAACTATGAGGTGATTAGCAACCAATGATGTTTGTAGCCCTGGCATGTCTACATATGACAAAGTAAACTTAACTTTTTGTTCTCTCAAGAATGTTGCCAATTTTTTTTGTTCTTCATCCTCTAAGGAAGAAGCATTGAATGTGACCGATTGTGCCTCATTCATTCCTTCATTGACTAGATTAGATGCTTCTACCAATACTCCTTACTTTTACTACTCTATTGCAATACTTGGTAGATTGAATCCTTTATCCTTGGGTGTACCTTAGAAAAAAATGTATAGTCAAATATGTCTTTTATTTTGATTATTTTGTAATTATAAAGTGTCATAGTGTGGTTTTCTCTTGGATATCGAGTTTATGGTTTTCATATTTTTAATTTTATGATTAAGATATTTAATCTTTTCACTATAGTATGCTTGGGTATCCAACTCAATGTCAAACCTTTCTTTATGATCTTAAAATGGTATGTGGTCTTGAAACCCCATAAATTTAGAGATAGCCTCATCATTTTTGAAGGAATAAAGAATTAGTGGTGCTCATTAGATCTAGTTAATGAGATTGGGATAAACAAGTCTCAATTCAGTAATTTGGCTTGAAGATTAAAAGGATGTGGTGGTAATCATAAAAATGTAGGTATCCTAAAAAAGGTTTGTAACATCAAGGGGTAAGTCATCAATGTCATCATTGTATGACATGATTAACCAAGAGGAAGATTCAACTTCCTTTAAAATAGAAGAATCCTTGCAAAGAATGGTCACTTTGCTAGTGTTGAATCTAAGACTTGAATAATTTTAGGACATTTCTTAAGAACAATAGGTTCTCACAAACCATGATGATTTAGACCAATCTTTTCATTATTGTTATTTCTCATGCCTTCCATTAGTTAAATCCCTTTATTGTTTTAATCCATGGAAAAGGGAGGTACTTCTTTCTCATCTATATATAGCTACTTTGATGTAGTATCCTCACCAATGAATTCCTTGTTTAGATATCCTCTCTTTGTGAAAGTGGTAGGTGTTACTCTTATTGTTTTTTGTCACTTTGTCAATATGCTAAGGTTTTACATAGGATTGAGGAGAAAGAGGAAGTTCTCTCACAACAAAAGAGACTTTTAAATTGTAATCTCAACAATTATTTTCCTTGATAATTGCTTTAATTTCTAGGACATTCTTCAATGTTGATACCTCAGACTTAGATGTAGAGGCTAGGGTAGATGGGTCCACATAGGATGAGGGTACTAATACTTCATCATTCTTAATAATTTTTGGCATCTTTTTCTAGTTTAGAAAAATGCATACCCTTGCATTTTCACACCTTTTTTGGCCTACCTTACTTTTTTTATCCTTATTTATGTCTTAATTGGTCCTATTTTGCATCCAAAATCCTAATGAACTACATATTTTTATGGCTAATCTTGAAAAACATCAGAGGGGAAATGATAATTTACTTATTCTATTTGTGTGTCCCTAATTTTTGGGTCAAGACTAAGATGCCAACTAGGGCATCCTTTTCCCCCAAAAGTCTTGGGACCCTAATTTCAAGCGCACCTTAAATGGGCCTCTGTTTTTAGTTTGTGCCCCAAGTTTTTAATTCATGCAATCAATTCAATTCCACATCTATCAAGCATTCCTTTGATTCAAGATCTATATCCAAGTTAGCCACTTCACACAAGTTTGTAGACTTCATAACAAGGGTTTGAGGAGTTGCAACATAGTATTTTGTTCATTCATCATTTCATTTCATTCCAAGGTTTAATTTCCAACAAGGGGTTTGAACAAGGTAAAACCCCATTTACTAACGGGTATGTGCAAGATCATCATAGAGAAAACAAGTCCTTGAGTGGCAAAAAATTCAGAAAAAATAGTTAGGCAACTTGACATAAAAATTTGAATAAGTTATCAATATTATTTCAAAAATATGTAAGAATAGAATCTATATCAAATTGAATCTAGTTTCTAAACTACTAGGTTTATTTTAAAAAAATAAAAAATATATTTGGTGAAATATTGAAATTTCAATGCAGTAGTACTTAAATTTCAGGGAAAAAATAAGTAGGTGTGTGTCTGACCACCCTAGCCACAATAAAATGATAATAATTTTTTATGATATTTTAGATATAAGTAGAGGAATTATGTCCCGATGTGATGCATACTTTTTTGTAATTTTTTCCAAGTAAATAATTAATTATGATTTTTTATTACAACTTTAAAAAAATATAAAAACTTGTATGGTTGACCACGTTAACTTGGTCAAAACTTCATGAAATGCATTTTTTTTAATCCTATAGTATGCAAAGCATAGAATGTGATACATGTTTTGGATTCAAAAAATGTGATGCACTTTGAAAGCTATAGATGTTTCTAAATCAACCTATCAATTAGGACTTTAGTCATAATTCAAATAGAAAATGAATAATAATTAATTATTAAATTCAAAGTAAAGCATAATTTATATTAGGTGAAAGTTGATAATCTCCTTTAAAAACCCTTTTTATTTCATGAATTTTGGTTAAAAAAAAGTCATCAACCACATACCCTACATATTCCCATCATATCATCACATTTTGGCCCATCATGACCCTCTACATACCCTAACAATCAAGAATGTTTTCCCCTCTTTTTTGTTTCCAATTGCAGATTTAGGTTGAAGACTTGAAGATCATTTGAAGTGAAAAGTTGTAAAGTTGCATTGCAAAGTTGTCATCTTCATGGAAACTCACCTACAAACTAGATCTAGAAGTTTTAAGACCTAATATTCGAGAAGGAAGAAGTTTAGACCTTGAGCATGAGGACCACATTCGAAGATTTTGAAAATTCTAGACAAGACTAAGTTTCCACTTGGGGAATCTTAGTCCTCCTGAAGGTATTTGTAGAGATTCTTTCATATCCTATTCTAGAATCCAAATATTTTGCATCTACCCCAAAAAATAACAGTGGGACTAAGACAACAATTATGGTTTCTTAGTCCTCCATAGCATATTTTGACAGCATTTTTTGCATTTCTGGAATCCTCGTCACATTTCTATACTTCCTAGGTACACACATCATAAATTTTTGTTGTTTAATTTCATCATTTGTATCCATCATTTAGCTTGCATTACTAGGTTTTGTGAGATGAATGTCTACTTGTCTTTTCCAAGCTTTTGCTTGGTAGTGAACCCCTAAAAGCCTAAAAGAACCCCTCTTAGGTATTCCTTGTTGAGAATTGACTCACCCTTTGGGTTGATAGTCAATCCAATTTGGGATCTAAGGACATTATTGGTGACCAAGAGAAAATAAGGTGGGCACATACCCCACCCTATTTTATCTTTGGTTCACTTTTAATACTTCTCCAATGTTTTTCAATAGGAAAAGGGCACTCAATCACCGTGAATTGGTATTTCTCTATTCTCATATAAAAATTTGATCATTGATGATAGATTGATACCACAAATTGCATAGAATGAATCCATGGTCAGCCAAGAAGTATTTTATAAGGTAAATCAAGATCAAGGACTTGGTATGTTGTTTCTACAGTACTTGGTCATACTTGGATAGGTATCTTGATTTTCCCCTCTAAACTTTGTTCATTTTCATCATAAGCTCTGATAGTGGCACCTTTTTCTTTCTCAAATACATATTCAAAGTAGACTAGGTTATTTATTAGTTGGAGGATACATATTTTTAGGCCAAAACCTCCATCTACCAAGACTCTTTTGAATTTATTCTTGTGAATGTAGACCTCAATGTGTAAAGTGTGGTTATGAAATGGTTGTGGTGGGAGCTCATTATCATCAAATTTAAGTTAATGGGTGGATGTGATGTGTCCAACCATAGCTTGAAATTTATGAGCATCAATTTCATTAGGTATAGATCATGATGAAAGGGATTTCTCTAGGATATACTTATGTGCTGGAGATATTTTCAAGAGTTCCAAGATGGAACCCGAGTAGGGGTTTTCTTTAATTGATCCAAGAGACTATAATCTATGGGATTAGACTTTGAAAATGTTATAGGTTGTGACAAGGCTCCTTAGAGAGTTACCTTCCCTCTTCATGTGGTGACTCAACACTCAACAATAGATCCTTTTTATCATGATGATGGATATGTGATGATCACACGATACCATGCCATTTTTGTATACGTGACTAACTTAATGGTAACCTTTTCCCTTTCCATTATCATTTATCTTATTGATCGAGCATTAGGGTATTATATATTCAAAGGTCCTAGTTCCTAGGTTTTTGGTCAATACTTACCTCACTATTATCAATAAGGTCTTGCATCACATTCTTTATTCCCATGCAATTTGATGTCTTATGTCGCTTAGTTTTGTGAAATTCACAATGATCTCCATCTCTATACCATGGAGGTTTAGCTTGAGGTTCTTGAGAGTGCTTGGTATCTTGGAGCATGATGAATTTGACTTAATTATATCTATAGACATCCAAATTTGATCACTCCCATACGATCAAATTCACCTCCTTATTCATCCATTCCATCAATATTAATTTATTTAATTAATATTACACTATCTCTCTAAGGTCCTTTAAGTATTTAATTTAACAATTAAATGCTTTAACTTACATCTTTTCCCTCTCTAAATTAAATAAATGCATCAATTTATTTAATTTAGTCATTTAACCTTTTTGAATTAAAATCAATTTAAAATTCTTCATTTTTCTCTCCTTGTCACATCCTCCATAATCCCTCTCTAATCTGGATTAATTTAATTAATTCATGATTAGGATGTGCATCCTCTTAATCGAGGATTAATGTCACATCCTCCTACATTTTCCACTTTCTTCTAATCTTCCATTAATTATCCTAATTATGTGTTTTCACAACCTTAATTAATATCATTAGCCACATTTAGCATCCTTTTTTACCCAACCTCTCTATTTACCTTTCTTGGCATTGACCCTCTTTTCCATGTGAATTTTTAATTCACATTTATTTCTCCAACCACATTCTCTTTTCCCATGGAGATTTTTGAGGAATTCCAAAATTCCTCAAATATCACTTTCATCCTCACTTGGAGACAAGACGTTCCTTTTTGAGGAAATCTTCTCAACCCCCAAGGTACTTGTCCTTCCTCCACATCATGTACCTCTCTTCCACCTCACTTCCACATCATCTTATCCTAGGCCATCTCACATTCCATATGTCAAAATGTGAGGGATTATGGGTCCTCAACTCACCATAGCTCTACATCTTGACCTTGGTGGCTCAATCTCAACCATTGAATTCTCTAGAGAATTCAAATTTCTCTATAAATACCCCCTCCTCTAAGGTATTTTCAACACTTGTCATTTTGTACCTACATGCTACCATTTTGAACACTCAACTCACAAGCATTTCCTCTTACTTAGGCAAGCCATTTTGGCCATTTGCATTTTCATCACATCATATAGTCAATCTTGCATTTAGTCATATCAATAGCCATCCAAGGAGCACACAAGTACTCAAAATCAAGGGTCAACCAAGGAATTTTAGCTACAAAGAGAAGGTATAATCATTTGCAATCTTCTTACATCTTATCTCTTTGCGTTAACAATTCCTTAGGCTAATATTTGAGGTGTTCTTTGTGTTTTTACATTACGTTTTAGTTGTTTTGCATCATTAGAATAGGTAAAAACCAAGGATACACATTTCTAGCATACTCTGTGGGACCCACAAACGAGTTCTTTTACTTTTCATTCACTATTGTTGAAATTGTTTGTAGGTACAAGTAGTAAAGGAGCGGCTACTCCCTTTGGTTCACTGCAGAGGGGTGGCTACGCCCTCTGGTTCATTGTAGAAAGGCGGCTACGCCCTCTGGTTCATTGCAAAAAGGTGACCATGCCCCCAGATAAAAATATGATTTTTGACATTTTTTTGTAGTTGTGCAACCACACCCCTAGATAAAAATATGATTTCTAACATTTTTTTTGCAGTTGGGCCGCCACGCCTCTGGTTTAAAAATCTAATTTGTGACATTTTTCTGTAGTGGGGCGCCACACCCCTAGATAAAAATATGATTTCTAATATTTTCTGCAATTGGGCGGCCACACCTCTAATTTAAAAATCTGGTTTCTAACATTTTTCTACAGTTGGGTGGCAACGCCCCTTGTTAAAAATTTGACTTCTGACATTTTTTTGTAGTTGGGTGATCACGCCCCTGATTTAAAAATCTATTTTCTAACATTTTTCTACAGTTGGGCAGCCACGCCCCTATTTAAAAATCTAATTTTAGACACTTTTCTATAGTTGGGTGGCCACGTCCTTAATTTAAAAATCTAATTTCAAACACTTTTTTGTAGTTGGGCAACCACACCCCTGATTTAAAATTTTGATTTTTGATGTTTTTCTACAGTTCGGAGGCCACGCCCTTAGTTTAAAATTTGATTTCTGACATTTTTCTACAGTTGGGTGGCAACACCCCTGACTTAAAAAATTTATTTTTGACATTTTTCTGCAGTTGGGCAATCATGCCCCTAGTTAAAAATTTGATTCCTAACATTTTTTTGCAGTTGGGCAGCCACGCCCTTGATTTAAAAATCTATTTTCTAACATTTTTCTGCAGTTGGGCGGCCACACCCCTAGTTAAAAATTTGATTTTTGACATTTTTCTACAGAAGGGCGACTGTGCCCCAGTTTGAAATTTTCTTGCTAACATTTCATTGCAGAAGTTCAACTATGCCCTTCTGATTACTACAGAAGTTCAACTGCACCCTCCTGCTTATTGCAGTGGGGTGGATACACCCCAAAACAACACAGTTTGGAAGGTAAAGCAACCATTTTAGCTTCATTTTTTCTCTTGTTTTTTGTTTTTTTCAAATCCTAACCCCTTGACATTGTTTTTTGCAAGGTTATTTGTGTTTTGGCTAACATTTTTAAGCATATCATTGTGTAATTGATGAATAATGAAGGATAAAACAACTAACAATTGCTTGTAGGGCTATCTGTTTGCTCAAATTTTAAAAGCTATTATTATTGTTTTCGTTAATCTAAGAACATAGTTTAATTAGTGGAAGTAATATTCATTGCTTTTTTTGTTTGTTTTGTGTCACCTAAGGGGGCATTAGTTTTTTTTCACTTTCCCCTTGCACTTCGTGTGAGCCTAGCCTGATTAGTTGGAAATGATTAGTGCCTTCTTTTTAGTGGGACCTGCTTGGGGATTTCATCACCCCCAAGTGATGATTCCAACCACTCGTACTAGTAGGGTATATAAAGGGGGGAGAGTGAAACCTATACCCCAATCTAGTCACGTTATAATTGGTAGAGTGTCAAAGCTATGGTGATACCTAGATAGATGTGAAGAGTTGGTATGAGCCCTTCAGTATCTCGTTGGGGTTCCCAACTCATGCTTATGACGGACTAGTGTTCATAGTTGTTCCTCACGTACCTAGAGTATATCGAGGACTTCTTAGAAGCCTTGTGCATCCTAGATTAAGGTCTTTGTTGAACATACCCTTAACACTAATCATAGGATTATGCTTGTTTAAAGTGCCTTCTTGTGAGAAACCTGTGAACTTTTTGACAAATTAGCCTTATTATCATCATTTTGATTTCTTTCCATAGTAATTTCCATCTAAACCAAACCCCGTTACCATAGAAAGATAGTCACGCCCTCCTATTTACCGTAAAAAGGCAGTCACACCCTCTTGTTTACCGCAGAAAGGTAATCATGCCCTCCTGTTTACCGTAGAAAGGAAATCACTACCCTGCAGCCCACTACAGAAGGGTGAACTTGCCCCGTTTAGTTTTTTCAAGCCTCCAAACCTCTTTTTATCCATCCCAAACCTCCATTTAATCATTCTACACTGCCATTTAGCCAATCCATACCTCCATTTAGCTATCCCAAAACCTCGTTTAGTCATTTCAAGCCTCCATACATTTATTTTCCCAATTTTCCCCCTCATTTTGAATTCCTAATAACTCATTTGGGAAGCCCACATCATCACCTAGTGAACTTGTTTCACCCAAAATCTTTACATTTGAATCACCTAATTTGTATCATATAAACATCACTCATCATCAAACCACCTAAACCTTGTGATAAAAATTGCTATCTAAATTGACCTTAGTGCTTGAGTTCAATCATTATCCTTCATATTAATCATCAACTTTGACCCAAATCAATTTACTTCCATCTTGAGGTGAAATTGGTGTCATAAGTTATCATCCTTGACCCAAATCAATCCATTTCTATTGTGAGGTGGATTTGGTGCCATGATCATCCACTTATCCATCAATTTGATTGATCAACGCCATAGGTCACTAAGGGTGATTTTCTAACTGGGTTTAGGATCCCTTACATATTTTATCATTTAATCTCAATCCAATCACACATATCCACTAATCTAATCATCCAATCAAATCAATAAAACTTATTCAATCATCTAATCAATCCAATCACATACATTCAATCAATCCAATATAATCTATCTCAACAATCCCATACAATCAAAATTCTGACATCCTCCAATCAAAATTTTATTTCATCAAAATCCAATCTAAACCAATCAAAATCCAATTTCATTCAATCAAAATCCAATATAGTTGAATTCAATATTATACAATCATCCAATAAAAGTACAATTAATTCTACTTATGCCCTTTATCCAATCAATCAATCTTCATCAAATTAAATTGTTCATCAAGGACATCTTTGTAATCCACCCATAACACATTTTCATTCCCGTTCAAACTAGGTCACAAGCCAAGAAGAAAATGGCACAACAACAAGTTCCAAATTTCCAAGTTAACATGTCTCAAGATCCTAATAACAGTGCAAATCCTACTAATGGTACAAATGTCTCTCAAGATCCTAACAATAGAGTGAACATCCCCCAAGACCCTCATAATGACACTTCATCACACTCCAACACCAAAAATTAGAACAACTCGCCACATGGTGAAGAGAGTATGGTTAATCAACCTAAACTCACACTTGGGGATCATTTCAGTAATCTCGCCAATGTGCAAATGACAGACTTCCTATTCAAAAAAAATGGGGAAGAAATCTTGGCCCACCTAATTGAAAAAGGTTTCAAACCTCCACTAGGTGTCAAATTATCCAAATATAGTAGTTCTACACCTAACATACCCCAAGGTTCACAACACACACCAGATAGTTCATACATCCCCAGTGTTCCTCCAGTAGAGGGTTGGCATCAACCTGAATTTGGAAATGCCATTATTTATCATGTTAACCATCCTCCACATCCCACAATCTCAGTCATAGAGGCTCAAGTATCTGATCCCAATAATCCTTTCACCTATGACATGCCACAAAATGTTCCACAACCTTTTCCAATAAGGCTAACAACACCACCCCTTTCAATTCAACCTCTAGTCAACACTAGGGGCAACCCTTTTACCACATTACCTCCACCTCCAGGGGCCACACATCTACCATCACCTATGTACACATCTCAAGAAGCTCCCTAATTTAACCTACAACCTCAATTACCTCCACCAGGTACATCCCAACCAAATGTTCCCATTGGTACCCAACAACCTCCTTTGTGGAACACCTCTATCTTAGCTACCTCATCAACAACAACCCTAGCATAATCCTTTGATTTCTTCACAACAACCACCACACCAATCACAAGGCAATCCATCCTCACCACTCACCTAGACCATATCCCTATTCCTCGTATCCATTTTACATCCACAAGTTCAACCACAACACAACATCCCATCTCAGCCCATGCAATAGTCGACATCACATTAGCAACCTCCTCAGTATTATTACTATCATAACCAATATCAATTCTAGCAACAACCACCCTATGTGGCCTCCCAATAGTCATAGCAGTAACTTCAATACCAACAAACCAATCCACAATATCACATTTAAGCTCCTCAGCATTTAGTCGTGCATTCTTATCAAACAAATCCATACTATACCTCACAACAACCCCAATACCAAAAAAATCCCTCACCATATCAACAAGGGATATCATCGTCTCACTACCAAAATCCATATGCCAACCTTCAGACATTGTCTCAATAGGATCCGTCATCATCCTACCACCAATATCCATCCAACCCATCTGTCTCGACTCCTACACCACCAATCAACACAAATCTATTGGAAATGAAAGCTGCTTTGAAATATTTCCAAGTGGGGACTAGTAAACAATCCTTTAAATTTGAAGATATATGTCCCTATCCATTTGATCCATCCATCTCACTAATTCCCTTCTCAAAGCACTTTGAGATACCAAATTTTAATAGATACAAGGGAAACAATGATCCTAAGGCCCACTTGCAAGAGTTTTACTCCCAGTGTTAGGAAGTTATGCATAATGACAACTACCTCTTGTGTTTGTTTCCATGAAGCCTGACAGGAAATTCCCTAGAATGGTTCATGAGTCTAGAATGAGGATCTATTAAATCCTTTGTAGATCTTTAAGAAAAAAAAATTCTTACTTCTTCAATTTGGAAAAAGACACTGATACTTTGGACCTTCTTAAGGAGAAGCAACGTGAAGGAAAAACCTTTGCTAGCTACCTTCAAAGGTGGAAAGCACTAGCAATCCAAATGAAAACCCCTCTCAAAGAGAAAGACATGGTCACCCTCTTTGTGGAGAACTCACATCCCAACATGGCTCATAATTTTAGGTTGCACTATGTTACCATTTTCACTAAAATAGTGGAGAAAGGACCCATCCTTGAACGTGCCCTTATTTCCAAAGGGAACATCAAGATACACAACTGTGACAAAGAAAGGTCATCCAATGCTAAGTCATGGTTTTGGAACAAGAACAAAAACGTAGTGAATGATGGTGTCACTAACACTAAACATGTTCAGGTGGCTAATACATCCTAGAGGCAACAACCATCTATACCTAATTCCATATCCATTCCATAAGGGGCATCTCATCCTCCTCAACAGTCGAACCAAAAAATTCAAGGGAATGGAAAATGCTAGTATACTTAATTAGGAGAACCCTTGAGTGTCATCTTCAATAAGTTGTTATAGGTCAACTATCTGATCATGTACCCTGTCACCAAACCACTTGATAATTCCAAGCCTAAACCTACCTGGTTTAGGGAGAATGAATATTGTGAATTCCATAAGATAAAAGGGCACACTTTGAATAAATTTCAAGGTCTTAAAAACTATGTCCAAGATCTTATCGATTGAGGAGATATCAAATTCAAAACCAATCAAGCTTCATCATCCAATGCTCAATTATAGATATACCAAAATTCCTTCCCTAACCATAATCAAGGTGCAATAACCTCCAAAAACAATCACCAAGAAAGCAACACAAATAATATAAGCTATAAAAATGTACCCCTCAATTATGATGGCATTGTCCATTACGTTGAATAGGTAGAACCTCATGTGTTTATGATACATGTTAAGGCTAAAGATCCGCAATGTGTTGTTGCTACCTAATGGGCCCACATTATTGTCCCTACATCCTCCACATCCATCCAATCAAATCATGTAAACTCTTAGTATAACATTCTTGATCACCAAGGAAACACCCCATCTCAAATCTTAATTTTGGATCTACTTAAGTCTTCTCCTGTGCATCAGGAAATACTCAACAGAGCTTTACAATAAACTCACATAGCTAACGACATCGATCCCACATGGTTCCAAGCTTTAGTAGGACACTTGGCTTTATCTTACTAGTTACACTTCAGCCAAAATGGCATGCCAAATATTGATTCCAATCACAACCATCCCTTACACATCGAAGTCTTGGTTGCCCCTCATAAAATAAAAAGGATCTTGGTAGATAATGGCTCTGCACTCAATCTATGTACTCTGAAGTTCATAAAATAGGTAGGGTATACTCACACAGATTTGAATAATCAAATCATCATGATCAAGGCTTATGATAATGTGGAAAGAAATTCTGAAGGGATTATCAGTCTTCTTATCTAGGTTGGATTAGTAGTTTAGTACACTACTTGTTATGTCCTTGATCTGTACTTACCATATAATTTCCTCCTTAGCCACCCATGGCTCCATCCCATGCAAGCCTTCCCCTCCACATACCGTCAATGCCTAAAGTTCTTGGTTAATGGACAAGAGATCACCATTTATGCTGACCCACAACCATTTGAATACTATTGTTCTCTAGAAGAATCATATCCCCATTTATATTATTTTCCTAGGGTCGAGATGGGGGAATCTCAATCATCATATATCAATCTATCATCCACCATGACAACCACGCCATCTCCTACCACCAATCCTTCCATTACCAAAGTCCAAATCATTAACAAAGGGTGTGGTGAATATGAAATGCATATAACTCTAAATGTGGCAACCATGCCACCATCACCACACATGTATGGCCAACCTTCATAGTCTACACTAAAAGAAGATAAAACCATCACCTGCAGTGCTAAAAACATCCCCACTACCAATTTTTGGTCTCCTAGTTTGAATACAGATGCACCAGAAGAGGGTATCAGTCAGTGGGTATACCATGAAGAACCCGAACTAGATCCTCCTCTAAAGGAATACTTTCAAGAAGTATACCCCTAGTCAACTAAATTCATGGAAAAGCATAACTACCAAGATAGGGGCCTGGATAAGGGAGAACAAGGATGATTGTAACCTATTGATGTATCAAATATTTCATGGAGTATAGGCCTCAGATATGAAAAAAAATATAAAGGCCCTACAACATCATCAAATACTTCCAATCGTGTTAATGTGGACGATGGTCCCTTGGAAGACATACCTGAGGAGGAATCTGTCAGTGTAGGATGATGTCGATCACATAAATTTGTCATCCATGTTTGACTGTTTATCCATATTTACCATCAACTTTTCTCTTCACCATCCTAAACTCATTGATTGGGACCTACATGATAGCACACCTATCAATGTCTCCCTAGATACATATGTAAACATCATGGGATTGAGGGAGGATGAAAACTCTAGTTGCAAAAATAAAAACAAGAAAGAAAAAAATGGTCATATAGTGAAAACTTCCCCAAGGCACTTCTTGACCTAGAAAAAGTAAAAATAAATGATGCATCTGATAGTGAAAACCTCAAAGAGGCACTAGAGGATGGAGACGCTCATCTTCCCCTTGTGGGAACTCAATTATCCACATGGTCATCCATCTTAATTGATGAAACTCAAGAAGTAAACCTGGGTACTACTAAAAACCTGAAGATCACCTATGTAGCCAAATCACTATCAGAGCATGAATATTCAGTCATTGTTTAGCTACTCCAAGATGGAATCATTAAATTTTCCTAGTCATACTCAGACATGCCAGGCTTAGACCCTACTTTAGTAGTTCATCATCTCAATGTTCACCTAGATGCGGAGCCTGTCAAGCAAAAGCTCTAAAAGATGCATCCACAAGTAGCATTATTATTCAAGAAGGAATTGGAAAAACTATTAGATGCTAGTTTTATTAGACCCATTGACTACTCTAGTTAGATCTCCAACATAGTGCCTATTTCCAAACTGAACGAAGACATTTGGATTTGCATAGACTTCCAGGATCTTAACAAAGCCTATCTAAAAGATGACTTCCCGCTACCCAATATTGACATGTTGGTCGACCTTACTGCAGGACATGAGATGTTATCCCTTATGGATGGTTTCTTTGGTTAAAATTAGATCTGAGTTGCACCTAAAGGACAACATAAGATCACTTTTACAACACCTTCGGGTACTTTTTGCTACAATGTTATGCCCTTTGGTCTTAAAAATGCAGTGGCAACATATCAGAGGGAAATGACTGTCATTTTCCATGACCTCATCCATATTATCATGGAAGATTATGTTGAAGACTTGCTAGGAAAATCCAAAACTAGAGTAGAGCACCTTGCCATCCTAAAAAATATCTTTGAGCAGTTAGAACATTATAAGGTATGACTAAATCCAAAAAGGTGTGTCTTTGTTGTTACATCAGGGAAATTTTTGGGTTTCATAGTCTCTTGAAGAGGCATTGAGGTTGATCCCACCAAGGTGAAATCTATTTTGATTATGTCACCCCCATGCAATCTGAAACAATGAAGATGTCTCCAAGGAAAGCTACAATCCATCTGCTGAATCATAGCCTAGCTTGCAGACAAGTGTCAGTCATTCACCCATCTTCTAAAAAAAGACTCCACCTTTAGATGGAACCAACAATGTCAAATAGGTTTCGATAAGATCAAGGAATACTTGGCTCATCCACCAATATTAATGCCACTCATTCTAGGGAAACCCCTCTTTCTTTACATCTTTTCCACTTCATTCACGCTGGGGGCATTATTGGAACAACATGATGAGTCCTCAAAAGAAAGAGAAATCTACTACATAATCGAAGACTGGTCGGCTATGAATTAAACTATTCACCCATGGAGAAATACTGCCTTGCAGTGGTCTTCAGTACACAAAAACTCTGACATTACATGCTAAGCCATCCAGTCAAATTAATAAAAAAAATTGATCCACTAGATTATTTGTTATCTAGAACCACTTTAACTAGTTGCATTGTTAAGTGGGTTATGCTCCTAAGTGAATTTGACATAGATTACATGGATCACAAATCCATAAAGGGACAAATCATAGCTGATTAGTTGGTTGAGGCATCCCTAGTGGATGCTCACCCTCTAGTCACTAAATTTCTAGATGAAGAAGTTTTCACAGTAATAGAAGCACCTACTTGGACATTTTATTTTGGTGGATCATAAACTCATAATGGATTGGGAGTAGGAATTCTATTTTGTTACTCCTCAAGGTGACTACATCCCAAAATCATTCAGGTTTGCATTCCCTTGCACCAAAAACATAGCTGAGTACAAAGCCCTCCTCACAAGTCTTTGAATTGCAAAGTAGTGGCACATAACTCACTTGAGAGTCTTTGGTGATTCATTCTTGGTCATTAAGCAAGTTAATGATGAATTCCTAAAAAAAAATGATAATTTTCCCTATAAATGCATGGTGGATGACTTCAAGAAATATTGCACCTTCATACAATTTGACCAAATTCCTAAAGTACAGAACAAAACAATTGATGCAATGGCTACTATTATCTCCCTAATTGACATGCCTAAATATCGAATAGAATGTGAGTTCCTTGTGGAACAAATTTTAATCCTAACATATGATATCCCTAAGACTAACATGGTGTGTGACATTGTAGGTCATGACTCCCTATGGTACCAAGACATATATAATTATTTGCATGATAAAGTTTTACCCCCAGACCTCACACAAAACCAATGAAAATATTTTATTCAATATTCAACCTGATACATTATTGTTAGTGATACACTTTATCGTCATGGGTATCATCATGGGTATGATGAAACCCTCCTTACATGTCTGAATGAAACTGAAGCCCATACTACACTAACGGAGGTACATAGTGGTGTTTGTGGGACCCATTCAAATGGTATGGCTTTGGCCAAAAGGATTCTATGAGCTGTATATTATTAGCCTACATTAGAGCATGATGCTTGTGAATTCATGAAGAAATTCCTTCTCTGCCAGCAACATGCAGATTTGATTCATGCTCTAGCATAGGACCTTCAGCCCCTCGTAGCACTGTGGCCCTTCTCTCAATGGGGTTTTGAATTGATTGGAAAGACTTACCCACCATCTTCTGATGTCCATACATTCATAATTATTGCCACTGAGTACATCACCAAATGGGTGGAAGTAATGCCACTCTCACAAATCACCGGTACTCAGATTTCAAAATTCATCCTTTACCATATTCTTTGTAGATATGGTATTCCATCCACTATCCTCTCCGATAACAGAAAACCTTTTAAAAACCAAGCCATGAAACATCTTTTTGACACCTTTCGCAGCCAAAATAATTAGTCAACACCTTATTACCCCCAAGGTAATGGTTAGGAAGAAGCGGCCAACAAGACCCTTATTTGCATCCTCAAAAAGGTTGTCAATAACACTAGATGAGATTGGAACCTCCATATTCATCCTACTCTTTGAGTGTATCACACCTCCATCTATACCTCTACAGGAACCACTCCCTATTCTTTAGTGTATGGTGTTGAAGCCATCTTGCCAATTGAAGTTGAGCTCCCATCACTAAGGATTTCTCTGAAGAACCTTATCAGTGAGGATGATGCTTGTGTCGCATGGCTTGCACAGCTAGAGTTACTTGATGAAAGATGAATCAAATCCTATGATCATCTAAAAGCTTACCAAAACTACCTCAAGTGTAACTACAATAAGAAGGTTCATCCTTGACAATTCCAGATTGGTGATCTCTTCCTTAAAGAGAACCAACGTACTTAGTAGGATAGTGATAAGAAAGGAAAGTTTGAAGTAAATTGGCTAGGTCCTTATATTATAATTGCTAAATATGGATCTAGGGCATACAAACTTGCTACCCTTGAAGGAGAACACCTAGAAGAGCCTATCAATATCATGCATCTGAAGAGTTTTTATGCCTAAGTTTGCTTAGTAACCATACTTGTAAAAATAAATAAAATAAAATAAAAAATCCAAAATAGTAAAGAGAAATAAATTCATCCTATGGTGAAAACCACCTTTCATGGCACCTTGGATAGGTATGGGTGGTGAAAAACTGGTAATGAGCATCATCTGTAGAGGGTTTAATCATTATCTACCTTATGTCCTAATTACTTTATGACTCCATCCATCCTATCTTGACATCCTCTCGCATTCCATCTTTGGCCGCTTGGTATCTTCTGATTAAGCATTGGATGATTATATGATATCTATCATCCTAAGCTTTCTATCCTAGTCTAAGATTTTTCCATCAGTTTGTCTGTCTATTAGTTTGTGTCACCATCTAGGATCATCCATTGTGTCAGTCTCACCTAGGTTCCATCTTGTTCTAATGGTCCTTTTTTTTTAGTCGAACTACATTTCCCCTATGCTTTCAAGTAGGCAAGGAAGGTCATTTGATCTTCCCCTAGGGCCTTTTGGACCAACCTATTTGGTCTTCCATCATTTGTCTCCATCAATCCCATTTCACTTTTATCTATGGTCATTTATCATTCGTCTTTTCTAAACTACATTACCCTTGTGCTTTCACGTATGCAAGGTTGATCATTTGATCCTCCCCCAGGGCATTTGTGTGTCATGTCTTGTGTCATTCATCATCAGTCACCATTGTCTTCTTTTTACTTTATCCATGGTATTTTTGACAACTATGAGGGCTCTGCACTTTCACATAGGCAAGGCTAATATATGATCAGCCCCCAAGCCCCTAGGTCTATAGGGTGTCTCATATCTTGTCTCCCTTGTGTCGTGTCATCAAGTTATGTCCTTACCTAGCTAGTTCTTAACAAACTAAATCCACTAGTATCTGTAGATTTAATTAGCTCCAAGTATCCCATGTCATATCAATCTTTTAGTTTAGTATCCATCATTTTTCTTAATAGGATGCATCCTTCCCAATAGACCTCGTCAACCCCATCCACCCCCTTGATCCTATGGAAAAGGATATTTTGAAATTGATTGCGATCTTTTGATACTTTTGGTTTTTGTTTATCATTTGAGCTCCCTATTACAATTAGTTAAGGTTTCCATAATCTATCATATTATAGTGTGTTTTGACTAATTCATATAGGGCCATATCTTGATCTTTTATTGTTGTTGTTTGTTGGGTTGTCCCACGTAGTACCCACCAAGATACATGTGATCTTGTGTTACATTGGGGCATCCCTTTGTGCCTGTGGTTATCCCAATACCTGCCCCAAGCAAATTATTTGACACTTTGGGGTGTTGGGATAGCCTTCTTGTATGTGTATTTTTTTCATGCATTCGACACTCACTTTCCTTGGTTTCCTACTTCCCAACACTAGGTGTCTTATGCTATAGCAAAAATCAATGCTCTAAAGATGGAAAATTGTATTAGGATTGCATTTCATGATCATGATTGCTACATTGCATTCACCCTATGATTTTGGTTGTGCAAATACTTCCCCCTCTATCCCCTATTCTTCTCAAGATACTAAAAGGTTTGTGATAGGTACAAAATCACACTATGCCCACACCCATCTTCCATTATCATGTATGTCCTTATTGACACTTATGTTACTGTTGGTTTACCATAAATTAATTACACTTTGGATCCATACATTTGCATCATTATGTTAAGTATCCACACATAACTAGGTCTATACATACATACATCGTCACCTGCATCACAAAGTGTTAGACTCATAATACATCACATCTTACATGTATAAAACATTCATAAAAGAATCCACATAAGCCATCATAAACATATACATACACATCAATAAATCAAATAAGCATTCATACACAAACATCTACATAAGCCATCATAGATAAAACATATGCATACATCATATCATCATATAAGCATCCACATATGCATCAATAAAATCATCTATAGTCCACAAATTCATAATCATGATCACTCATCCAACACATGAACATGGTGTCAATAAGGGTTATCATATATCATATATAAATATACCAAAAGTCCAAAGTGCATCTCATAATCATGACTATCATGACTATCAAATGAATAACATCATAATAATGTTGTCAATGTCATCTTGAAATCTATGGCCATCGTATACAAAATAATCAAATAAAAATACTAGTACAAGGTCTTGTAAATAAGAACTGCAACTCTATACTATCCATCTACCCTGCACCTATCAAAAACTTGGTAACCTATCACTTGCTCAATGAACTTCCCACATCTGATCTCTATGGAGAATCAAGTATTATCCCCCTACCTAGAGAAACCCTTTGTAACTCACTGAAACCTCGGGTCTATATCGCTAGTGACTGAGATGGCGAGGGCATTTGAGGTGTCTGTCGAATGTAACAGACACCAGAATCGAGAACTGCATGTTGATATGTAGCCATCTAAAAATTTCCTATCATATTCTCCTCTCACTCAACAACTTGGACCCAAGCATAATTTCATTCCTAACAATACCTATCTTAGTCCCTAGTAATGCATCTCCTCTCCTACTCCCGTGCCTCCTAAGACAATCATCGTTGTGTCAGCTCTTCCTATATTCAATCCCTCATCTCCTCCATTGCCACTACTCATTCCACTATTGCATCTCTCTCCTTCCACAATACCTATATATATGCTCCTAGCATACCACCCTCACTTTGTACTACCTGCGCCTGAGCCACTACATCATCCCTCTCTACCTGTAGCATTTGCATCTATACCTCTGTCACATCCTTCTCCCTCTATGCTACCTATTCCTAAGCCACTATGGCATCCCTCTCTACCTATAAAATATGCATTTGTACCTCTATTGCATCCCTCTCCCTCTAGGTAGCCTATGTGCGACCCATTGCTACATCTTTGTCTCACTGAAAAGCTTACAATCTCAACTCTACGAAATCTTGCTCACACTAGAGAGTTGATACCTCTAACATTGCCTCCTCTCTCCTCCTTTGCAGACATTGTACTTGTGCCTCTATCAATTCTCTCACTCTGTAAAACCTGAACTCGCGCCTGCACCACATCCCTCTCTACCTCCATAGCATGTACCTACGTCTATTCAACATCTCTCTCTACCAGCATAATATGTTCCTGCTCCCATGCCTCACCCTCCCTCTCATGTATCAACCCTATATCTCTGAATATCTCTTCTAAACAATGCACTATATCATGTAGCTCATCCCACTCCCGCCAAAGATCATCTATTTATTTCCCAATGCCTACTAAACCTTGATTTGTCATCCCCTCTAGCTCCCCCCTAGCATGTAATATGATGACCTCTACCTTTAGCCTATCATGGTCCTAGCTCACACTAGCCAACTCATCCCGCACTCCCTATATTTCTACCTCCAAGCTATCCCTCTCCCTCTCCACTATCTCCATCTCTAAATATAGGCGAAGAACAATGGCCTCATAATCCCTCTAACTCTTTGCCTATACTCTCACTAGCTCAACCTCAAGTGCTCTCACTCTCTACTCCGTAATCTAAAGCCTTTCCTCGGTACCTCTTAGCTATATAGTGGGATCCTTTGGGGCCACATAAGGAACCACTACTAATGGCTCTACATCCAAAACATCCATATCTAAAACATCTCCATCTATCTTCTTAGCATCATCATCCCCCCTATACTCCTACTCCTGCTGAGTTTTGTAGTCCTCCACAGTAGGGAAAACCCAAACACTCTATGGATGACTGTGCCTCTCCACCATGAACTATCATCCTAAGGGTCTCCTCTCCTCCTCTAGTGCCTCCATCACTCCCAACACCTCCACATTCTCCACCTCCTCAACCATGCTCTCCCCATGGGATCTCTGTGGTTGGATTCTCCCCTATGCTCTCCTTCATTGTCCAATCATCATCCCCCTCTTTGGCTCAACTCTCTCCTCCCTCACCTAAATCTTGGCCTCCCTATGTTGCTTATCATCCCTCTCCCTCTGGCCTCTCCTACATTATCTTCTTTTCCTCCCTGCCCTAACCAACTGATTTGCAACTACCTACCCAACCTCCTCCTGGTCCAAATCCTCCTAGTCCACCCCTCCTATCCTCCATGACCTACCTCTTTCATAGCTCCCCTCCTC
The DNA here is from genome assembly GCA_007258455.2 of Sequoia sempervirens. NCBI lineage: Eukaryota > Viridiplantae > Streptophyta > Pinopsida > Cupressales > Cupressaceae > Sequoia > Sequoia sempervirens. Next base: position 815,309,822 of record VDFB02281492.1, read on the forward strand.
TACTAAGCTCACACCCTCATCTCCACCTGTAGTCTCTACTCATCCTCTAGACTAAAGCCCAATGCCCTAATAATGGGCTCCATAGGAGTAATCCTCTCCCATCACATATTCCAGAACCACCCCAAATATCAACCTGTCACCCCTGGCTACTGATCTTGTCTAACCCTCCCTAGGTAGGGCTCCCATCCTATTGTCATCCATGCCTCCCCATGGGACCTCTCTATTGTACTGATGAAACATGGTAGGCATTATCAGAATATCCTGTCTCAGCCCAAACTGCCTCACCACTCTGTCTAGTCGATGCACCTCTACTATGTGTGGTAGAATCCCAGTCAAGAAACATCTACTCATAAAGTACCCTAATGTCTCTCTTGGTCATCCCATCCCCTAAAATATCGATACATCTATGGCAGCCACTCTATGTCTACCACTTGCAAATCATCCAAGACTCTCCTCCACCTATCCATATCCCCCTGCATCTCATATCACAATACCCAACCTCTAGCCTCCTTGTACTCCCATGCAACTGGCTCTCTATCATCCACTATCGCTCTCTTCACCACTATTGGACTCGTCACCATAATGTGCTCCCATGCCCAAATCTGTAATAAGGTCATGTGTGCCAAACTCATAGACCTCTGGTAATAGATCCCATGCGTATCCCTATATAAATGAGCTAATACACACGATCCCCATGAAAACTATCTGTCTCGCCACTTGGCAATGTGTCGAATCACCTCCATGTATCGTAGACTACAAGAGCACCTACCCTGGTCTAGCAATAGTATCCCACTAATCAATTCACATAGGTACAATGGTAGGGTTGGCATCCTCAGTGACAAACATCTATCTAAATCCAACTACCCCTTTTGAATGGGTAGATCATCACATCTAAACAACACCAAGATGGTCTCATCTCGCTCCAACCACTGGACTCCACCTCACTCACTAGCTTCCCTACTATAGGAAACTTCAAGATGTGCCTTATATCCTCTAGAGTCACTGTCATCTACCCTATAGGGAGATGAAAAGTGAATGTCCTTGAACTCCATCTCTTTATCAATGTCGTCAACATCATTCAATGAGCTCTTAGTGTCAAAAACTACAAAAAATGCAATAACCCCACATGCTCTAATGTTGTGTGATCTACAATGGTCACTGATGCAGTCGGCATCACTAATACATCTGAATGACACTCATAAGTCTGTACTTGGTCCAAACTCTAGAAACAAATTCATCCTCTTGTTAGCCCATTTTATTCCCGGCCTTGGGATAATCCTTTTTTTGTCACCCCCTTTTTTTCTTCTTTTCTTTTATTTTTTCCCTCCCCCTTCCTTCCTTGTTGGGGTGGATTCACCCTATAGCAGGGTGGACCCACCCTACCTCCTTGGGCGGTCCTGCCCCAGTCCAGGATGGCTGCACTCTGCAGGTTGGGGCAGACACACCTTAGCTTGGGGTGGCCCCACCCTTGGCCAGGTCAGCCCCACCCTCAGGCAAGGTGGACCTGCTCCAACATGAGTCAAATGCGCCCCACAAGTCAAGGCGGCATGCCCCACCCTTGGGGCAGACTCACCCCAGCCTAGGGCGATTGCGCCCCGCAGGCTAGGGCGGACATGCCCCACCCCCCAAGGTGGACATGCCCTAGCCTAGGGAGGCCTTTCCCCTAACCAAGGCAGCCATGCCCCATAGGTTGGGGTGGCTCTTCCCTAGCTTGGAGTGGTTGAGCCTCGCAAGCTAGGGTGGCCCTGCTCTCAGCTAGGGTGGACACACCCCAACTTGGGGCAGCTGTACCCTAAAGGGCAAGGAGGCTCTGTCCCAAAGGGAGGGGTGGCCATGCCCTTGCACAGGGTGGTTGTGCCCCAGCCTAGGGTGGAACCACCTTGACATGGGGCGGCCACGCCCGTGCCACCCTCCTGTTCCCCCTCTAAAACTACTAAATTTTTGTTTTTTTCAAAAAATTGACTCATACCCATATTTCCATCCCACCCCATGAAAAATAACCATGTGTTCAAATTTTGAAAAATTATTCAAAAACCTATTAAAAATAATTCAAACACATACACAGAGTTTTCATTGTTAACCTGGCGGGGCACTACATATTCGTAGAATCTCCGCAGCTCATTCGCTTGGTGGATGATCTCGATCTCATTACCTGTCAGCATCATCACTCCTCGCTTTCTTCCTCTCCTCTTCTCTCAACTGCTACAGTAAAAATGAGATGAGGTAATTTAAAAAAATTACCTTTTAACCCCTCTTTTTATCCTTTTAAAATAAAAGGTATTTTTTATCTTTTATTTAACTTTTTTTTCCAACTAATTTCCTAGCTTTCTAGGGCCACCATTTACAAACCGTGTGTCTGATCAAATCTATTCAAAAACAAAAGTTGCTCAATTTTTTGAGCTCTATCCAATGGACCTTCCATTTCTTCCTATCGATAAGTCACTTGGGGCCCCTTTTCTTCCCCAACCACCCTCTCGAGGGGGCATACCCTAACATTATTCCACCATCCCTTTATGGTAGTCACTGGGGTATCTCCCTCCTTTTTCCCTCCATTTGGGTAGCTCATTCAACCTCCTTCATGCTGGGGCATCAAGCCCCATCACTTCCTTCACCATCTACATTTTATTTTTCTTCGAAACAATGCTATTCTAACAGTATTTCGAAGAGGGGAAAATGTAGACATTCAAATTTGATCACTCCCATACAATCAAATTCACCTCCTTATTCATCCATTTTGTCAATATTAATTTATTTAATTAATATTACACTTTCTGCCTAAGGTCCTTAAAGTATTTAATTTAACAATTAAATGCTTTACCTTACATCGTTTCCCTCTCTGAATTAAATAACTACATCAATTTATTTAATTTAGTCATTTAACCTTTTTGAACTAAAATCAATTTAAAATTGTTCATTTTTCCCTCTCTTTGTCACATCCTCCATAATCCCTCTCTAATGTAAATTAATTTAATTAATTCATGATTAGGATGTACATCCTCTTAATCAAGGATTAATGTCACATCCTCCTAAATTTTCCACTTGCTTCTAATCTTTCATTAATTATCCTAATTATGTGTTTGCACTACCTTAATTAAGGTCATTAGCCACATTTAGCATCCTTGTTTAGTCAACCTTTCTATTTACCTTTCTTGGCATTGACCCTCTTTCCCATGTGAATTTTTAATTCACATTTATTCATCCTAGGTCATCCTCTTCCCCATGTAAATTTTTAATTCACATTTTATCCTTCCAAGACTTCTAGAACATTGTACTTGTCACCTCATCCACATGTGACCAACTCCCACCTTTTTGGAGACCCTCTCTTATCCCTTAGATTCTCCCAAGCTTGTGAATTTTTAATTCACATTTATTTCTCCAACCACATTTTCTTTTCCCATAGAGATTTTTGAGGAATACCAAAATTCTTCAAATGTCACTTTCATCTTCACTTGGGGACAAGAAGTTCATTTTTGAGGAAATCTTCTCACCCCCAAGGTACTTATCCTTCCTTCACATCATGTACCTCTCTTCCACCTCACTTCCACATCATCTTATCCTAGGCCATCTCGCATTCCACATGTCAATATGTAAGTGATTGTGGGTCCTCAACTCACCATAGCTCTACATCTTGACCTTGGTGGCTCAATCTCAACCATTGAATTCTCTATAAAATTCAAATTTCTCTATAAATACCCCCTCCTTTAAGGAATTTTCTACAGTTAGTCATTTTGCACCTGCATGCTGCCATTTTGAACACTCAACTCATAAGCATTTCCTCTTACTTAGGAAAGCCATATTTGTCATTTGCATTTTCATCCCATAATATAGTCAATATTACATTTAGTCATATCAATAGCCATCCAAGGAGCACACAAGTACTCAAAATCAAGGGCCAATGAAGGAATTTCAGCTGCAAAGAGAAGGTATAATAATTTGCAATCTTCTTTCATCTTATCTCTTTGTGTTAACAATTCCTTAGGCTAATCTCTTAGGTGTTCTTTGTTTTTTTACATTACATTTTAGTTGTTTTGTATCATTAGAATAGGTAAAACTCAAGGATACATAATATCTTGTAATACCATTTCGATAAGCTGCATCATTATGGGTAATTGTTTTTCCTAGGTGGTGGTCCTCTTGAGGTTTTGTTTTGTTGATAGTTTATTATCATTTGGTGGTATTTTGTTTTGTTTTTTTGTATTTACTTTTTGTGGAGAATTTATCACAACTTTTGCATCAACTATGTCATTGTTAGTAATGTTCTTATTTTTGGCACATATACGAGGTTTGCCATTTGAACTAGATGATGAGTGATTCTATTTGTATATTTGTATTTCTCCTTTTATAGTGATCCCTCTCAATGTAAAGTACCTTGGATATGAGTTCCTCATATGATGACACACATTGCATCCTTAATTGGAAGGCTAGATCAGTTTCCACATTTTCAACAATGATTTCTATTTGTTTTTTTGGCATTTCCATTTACATCTTATTTCTCTATATCTTCATCACTATAAAAAGGATGAAAATGCTTTTCCATTATTTTTTAAGGTTATATATGTCCTCCAAGCTTACATCTGCATCAATATTGTATGAAAAATATGCTACAAATTGATCAATTATCTCTTGGAATGTATTAATTCCTAAGGTAAGAGTGAAAACCATTCTATATCCTAGCCTCCCAAACTTCTTGGGGAGACATGCATCAAGTATGAATCATTATGTGCTACTTCCATCGATGCTACATAAAATATTGTAATGTTCTCCTGGGTATGTGTAGGATCATGATGGTCCAAAAAATGGTGATATGATGGGTATGTAGCTAATGAATTTTTTTCCCAAAATTGATGAAATGAAAAGGGTTTTTAAAGAAAATTCTCAGCTTTCCACCAATATAAATTCTTCTTTACTTTTAATTTAATAAATAATTATTATGCATTTTCTATTTGAATTATGACTAAAGTCCTGATTTATAGGCTAATTGAAAAACATCTATAGCTTTCAAATGGTATCACATTTTTGAATTTGAAAAACGCATCACATTCTATGCTTCACATACTATAGGATTAGAAAAAAATGAATTTCATGAAGTTTTGATCAAGTTAAGGTGGTCAGACATACAATTTCTTATATTTTTCAAAATTTGTAATAAAAAATTCATAATTAATTATTTACTTGGAAAAAAATTACAAAAAAATATGCATCACATTGGGACATGAGTCCTCTACTTATACCTAAAATATTATAAAAAATAATTATCATTTTATTGTGATTAGGGTGGTCAGACGGACACCTACTTATTTTTTCCCTGAAATTTAAGTACTATTGCATTGAAATTTCATATTTTTTCCAAATAGATTTTTTTTTCTAAAATAAACCTAGGAGTTTAGAAACTAGATTCAATTTTCTAAATATTCTAATCTTACATATTTTTGAAATAATATAGATAACTTATTCATTTTTTTATGTTAAGTTGCCTAACTCTAATTTTTCTCAATTTTTTGCCACTTAAGGGCATTTTTTTTCCATGATGATCCTGCACATACCCTCCTGTCGATTACCATCCCCCTTGTACTTTTCAAATTTAGGTATGTCAAAGCCTGGAGGGAATGGTATCATTGTGATATTGCAATCAAATGGGTAAGGACATAAATATTGCACTACATATGACTTTTTCATTTTTGCCATTTGAATATCTTGAATTTTTTGTGAGTGTCTTTAGTTTTTAAGATATGTCATCTTCAAGATTGTTCAATGGTGGATTATATGTGGTGAATTGTGGAATGGTGGTCAAATTGTAAGCTAGATTTTGATATGATGATGTGTTGTTGTATGTGTTATATGGTATGATATTGTGGATTTAAAGGTGATGAAGGTGGTGGTGTGTTATATGCTCCATATGAATGTTTATTTGTGACATTTTATTGATAATTAGCATTATTCTTTTGTTGATTATATTGCAAACCTTGTCATTGTACAAGCAACTATTGTTCAACATATTTTTGTTGAGAGCTTGTAAGGATTGTTGATCTTGCAATGCTTGTTGGGCTTATAAAGATTGTTAATCTTTTTGAGATTCTAAGGATTTTTGAGCTTGTTGAGCTTGTTAATCTTTTTGATCTTTCAAGGCTTTTTGTTTTGCAATAGATTGTTGTCAAGCTTAACAAGCTTTTTGTATTTGGGGATATGGAATGATGTGTTGTGGAGGTGGAATGATTTTTTGATTTGATGTGATGTATTAATTTTGGGGAATGTGTTGAGTTTATGAAATGGTATTATGAGTCTGTTGTGATGAGGAGACACTTTGATTTTGACATTAGAAATATTTGTATTGTTTTCTTGTGGAAGGGTATGTGCAGGATCACCATGGAAAAAATAGGCCCTTAAGTGGTGAAAATTTTAGAAAAATTAGAGTTCGGCAACTTGATGTAAAAATGTGAATAAATTATATATATTATTTCAAAAATATGTAAGAATAGAATCTATAGAAAATTTAATTTAGTTTATAAAATACCAGAATTTTTTTTTTAAATCTATTTGGTGAAAATTTGAAATTTCAATGTAGTAGCACTTAAATGTCAAGGAAAAATAACAAGTAGATGTCTATTTGACCACCCTAACCAATAAAATGATAATATTTTTTTTATAATAGTTTAGATATAAGTAGAGGACTCATTTCCCAATGTGATGCATATTTTTTTTTAGTTTTTTTCCAAGTAAACAATTAACTATGAATTTTTTATTACAACTTTTAAAAAATATAAAAAACTCATATGTTTGACCACCTTAACTTGGTCAAAACTTCATAAAATTATTTTTTTTAATCCTATAGTATGTGAAGCATAGAATGTGATGTATGTTTCAATTTCAAAAAATGTGATACCATTTGAAAGCTATAGATTTTTTTTAATCAACCTATCAATCAGGACTTTAGTCGTAATTCAAATAGAAAATGAATAATAATTATTTATTAATTCAAAGTAAATCATAATTTATATTGGTGGAAAGCTAATAATCTCCTTTAAAAACCCTTTTCATTTCATTAATTTTGGGTAAAGAAAAAGTCGTCAGTCACATACCCTACACATACCCATCATATCGCCACTTTTTGGACCACCATGATCCTGCACATACCCGCAACTAAGTTTTTTATTTTGTGACACTTATTGTTGTAGATTTTGATTTGAGATGTTTTGAATTTGATGAGAGGAAACTTGACCTTGATGTTGGGATGCTTGATTTTGATGTGATATGAGACTCCACGAGATTTTATGTTATCAAGGAATATGATGGTGTGAACCCATTTTGTTTTGAGACCTTGATGTTGGAGTAATTGTTGTGCACATTGATTTTATGTCAATTGATGTTGGGACATTTGTTGAAGACTTCCTTGATTTTTTGTCAATTGTTGTTGGGAAACTTTTTTAGGATTTCCTTGATTTTATGTCAATAAATGTTGGTACATTGGTTGATGTTGTGATGTGTTGAATACCTTGAGATTCTAAAAATTTTGTGATATTTGATGACCTTGAATTTGTTGAATTTTAATTTTAAGACCTTGGGGTTTTTGTGATACTTGATGACCTAGATTATACAAAATAATTTCTAAAAGGCATTGTATTAAAAATTAATTTTTAAAGTCACTTTTCTAGGACCATACCATGCACATGTATGTACACCATAATTTAACCTAAATAAAATTATTTTTCTAATTCCTTTTGAAAAAAGATGTATATTATATTGAAGTCTGATGAGAATATTTTTTATAAATTTTCCTAAATATTTTTTTTTATTAATTTTTTATTGGACCATGATTTGACCTAAACTAATCATTTTTTTTTTATTGTGTAAACAATTTTTTGTAGATTGATTTGATTTTTTTTTACAAGAAAATTAAGAAATTAAAAGTTATTAAAAAATACAAAAAACTTGACGTTTAAAGTTTATTGAACATTTTCCTAAGAAATTGATTAAAAAGTAGAAAAAATAAACTAATAATTGGGTATGTTCAGGATCATCATGGAAAAAACAGGCTCTTAAGTGGCAAAAAATTCAAAAAAAATAGAGTTAGGCAACTTGATGTAAAATTTGAATAAGTTATCTATATTATTTCAAAAATATATAAGAATAAAATATGTAGAAAATTTAATGTAGTTTCTAAACTACTAGGTTTATTTTTTAAAAAAAGAAAATCTATTTGGTGAAAATTTGAAATTTCAATGCAGTAGTACTTAAATTTTAGGGAAAAAATAAGTAGGTGTTTGTTTGACCACCCTAACCACAATAAAATGATAATATTTTAGACATAAGTAGAGGACTCATGTCCAGATGTGATGCATATTTTTTTGTAATTTTTTCCAAGTAAATAATTAATTATGAATTTTTTATTACACCTTCTAAAAAAATATAAAAACTTGTATGTCTTACCACCTTAACTTGGTCAAAAATTCATGAAATTTATTTTTTCTTTTTTTAATCCTATAGTATGCGAAGCATATAATGTGATGCATGTTTTGGATTCCAAAAATGTGATACTTTTTGTCCCATCATGATCCTACACATACCCAATTAACAGAATTACATATTTGAAAACTATACTTCATCATCTATAATAAGTTTTAATTTTACAAAATAATTATAAAAACCGTTCATTAGCCATATTGCCAAAGTTATATTTTTCTCATGGAATTACCACATGACCTTGTACTTGTAGGTCCAAAACTAACGATTGGCTTACCATGCCTTTTCTAAGCCTAAATCCAAATGAAAAACATGGATTGTGAGTTTCAAACCTTTTGGAATGAGTACCCACTTCAAAATGGGTACCTATTTTAAAGCTAGAAAGTTAAAATTCCCTTAAAAATGGACCCAACTTCTTTCACATACCTAGTTTTTACTATCTACCTATGAATAGATAGCTAGAGATCACTACCCAATAGAAAAGTGTAGTATTCCTTATTGAAGGTGGCCAAAGAATTTACCTTGGTTAGATGTATTTCATCACATGGAAGTGTGTTCTATGTAACTTCAAGTTATGATCCACATCCCTTGCACCACACTAGAATATGGCCAAAGTACTCAAACTAGGGTATATAGGTTATCTAGTGGAATCCTTGATATGTAAAGAAGTCAAAAAACAAGGATAAAAGGGTAACCCACCTTTATCCTTCAAATCCATAACATATAAAGTTGTTGGGGACTTAGCTTGGATAAAACATTCACAACTATCAAGAGGTGTTTCTTTTGATTCACCCTTCTCTATTTATACTCCATCAAAACATTGGAATCGAGGCCATCCTATTCTAGGGTGATGAAATCCCTAGACAAGCCTCATAAAAAAGAAAACAAGAAGTGGTTCTTTGAATTCTCAAGGTCACACAAGTGTGTTAGAGAAGAGCATACAAAAACACACCCTTCAACATTAAAAGAGTATTGTTCTTTAATTAACCAAATTAGAATATGATGTATTTTTAATCCCAAAAAATAGTAGTTTGAAAATACGCATAAAAAAAAAGGTACACACAAAAAATAAATTATTATTAAAATTATCTTATATGTCAGAATTTTGATATTTTAGCACTTTTTCTTTTGTAAAGATTTGTTTATATGTTTTTGGCTTGTAAAATAAAAGGAATTTGTATTCAATAGTTAATTAAAAATATAAACTATAGTACTTCAAATAAAAACACCAGACACATCATTAGAATTCTTTCCAAATTTTCATAAATCCTTAAAAATCACCAAAAAAGAATAATGTACGTGAAAGATATGCTTGTTTTAATTTTTATAAGAGCATACTCACTTTTAAGAGAATTTACTTGATCTAAAGTAGCTAACAAAAATCCATCTATATGACTACATCTAACTAAAAAAATTATTTTTGATCCCTACAAAAAGTCAAAAATATGATTAGTATGACAAAAGTTATTCACATTTTAGTGAGAGTAGGTTTTTGAAAATTTTCAAGGAAAAGGGCTCAATTATTAATCCCCCTAGTCATTGGGTCCTAGTCACTATTAGAACAAAGCGCTATATAAGAAGTTTCAAAAAAGGAAAAGGGGCTAATATATTAACCCTTGTGACTAAGGGTTAAAATGGGAGACACAAATAGGGGCTAAGTATATAGTTATGTTAGGGACCTTGGTCACTCATATGTAAAAAAACCAAAAAATGAAAAATGAAAACTAAACTCCTACCCAACTATAAATCATGCATGGGAGTTTTATTAGGTGGAATATGTATATGTTGTGTAAGTGTTGGGAAATACATATAATTAATGTTTTTCAATATATATTATGAGTACATTACATTTATAAATGTCACAAAGGTTTGTAGGAAAGGATATATGTAGGTTAAACAAATATATTATTGATTTTATATGGATATTGCAAATGGGGAGTGTATGTAGGCAATGCACAAGAGTGGGAGTATATTCTCAATGTTATGTACATATTTTAAATTTTATGTATGTATATGACACACAAGACTATGTATATATTAGGGTTTTGGTGTGGGCATGGTAGAGGCATATACATATATATGTATATATCACATGAGTTTTTTGGAGGGATATATAGTGTGGATCCAATGTACATTATTAACAAAGAGATGAGTGTTAATATTAGCAGAGGAATGTAGGGAATTATAATTCAAATATCTATACCCTAGTATTCCTTATATAATTAATTTATACCCCAGAGGATACAATGGAAGAAATGAATAATTCTAGTAAAGGAATCTATCTAAAAGAAACCCAAGTATCATTAGTCATGCAATAACCATTCATAACACATATACCCATTGAATCCTTGTAGCATAGAAAAATGGATCTTTGGACATTTGCATTCTCATTTAGGTCTCCCTTTTGGATCTTCACCTAGTTTTCCTTGATTTAATGTTGTAATGTGTTCAACACATTCACATTAGGTCTTGGGTCCTTGTGAATCATTAAGAACTTTATGATACCTTGTAAAAGTGTTGTAAAGTGTTGTAACACATTTTCATTATTTTCTAGGATCTTCTGATTATAATTCACTTAAATAACATATTTTTATCATTTACCAAGTCTTATTTCAAAGTGTTTTAAAGTTTTGTAACAAACTTTCATACTTTTCTAGGCTTATCATCAATAATTATACCTTTATTATGTCTTATTTGGCCCCATTTGATGACTACAAGCCTTAATTAAGTGTACTTTTAAGAATAATCCTATTAAACATCATTTAAAACAAATTAATTTCCAACACCCACTTAAATGCCTTAAGTTGGACCCATTCACCATTAGGGCCGAATGAGTCCCTCTTGGCACAAAAATCAAAATAATTTCAAATTACTCGTGGGTTTTTATTTCTTAAGACCTAAGGTTAGCCTGTGATGTATTTTTTAGAATTAGGGCATAATTGTGTGTAAATATAATATTTTATATTCATTTTAAAACCATAATTCATTCAAGCAATCATTTATAATCATTCAAGCACTCAATCAAGCATTGTAGGCATTTTGAAGTAAATTGGAGCTATTACTTACATATCTTCAAATTTCCACTTCAAGGGTTTGGTGAGTTGTAGTATTCCATGTTGTTCATTCATCATTCTCTTTACATTTTTCATTTAATTTTCAAGGTTTTAATTACCAACTAGGGGTTTGACCAAGGAAAACCCTTATTCTCTAACCCTCCAACCATTTTTTCCTTTATTTTTGTCTTATTTTCAAGTCTTGTGTGCAGATTTATCAAAGAGAAAAAGTGGAAAAGTCTTCATAAATTTTTTAAAGCTCTTCAAAGTGATTGAAATCCTAATTGAAGCTTGGAGAACACTTATAGGTCAGATTTTGTAGTTTCAGACCTAGAAACCTATTAAGAGCAGAAGTGTAGACCAGGAGCTACAAACTTGACTTTCGTTCTTCTAGAAATATAAAGGTGGACTAATTTTCTATCTATGGTGAGTGAGTCCCATTGCTAGGCTAGAAAAAGTGTTTTCTATAGTTCTAATTACCTAGTTCCTCAAAACCTATTTTGGTAGAATTTCCCTGAAGTAGGACTAATTTGACCAACTTGGTGTGAGTACCAGTTAGCTTTTCCAATGACTTCTTTAGGATTCCAAACCTCCATTGCATCACTTTCCAGTTTCCAAGTGCGCCTCTTTATTTTCATTAATTTTTGTTATTGTTTGTTTACATTGCTAGGTCTTTTTGCATACAACACTATATTTTCAAACACTTTACATTCCCTTAATTTTCAGTCATTAGTCAATATATTTCATCATTTTTATGCATTTAGGACATTCCATTTAGACATATTTCAATCATACTTGCATTAGTATTGAGTGAGCCATCATATTTTTTGGTATCACTCTCTCCTTTTAGGTGCAAAACCCTATAAGTGCAAGAGATCCCACATTGCCAAAAATTGTCAGTTCATTTTGGTGAACCGAACTTTACGGCATCATACTTCTGATTTAAAGTGCATTTACATCCTAAGAATAGCTTCCATCAAAATTTCATTAGGTTTTTCATTGTTTATTTTCCATTCTAGGGTTTTCAAATTTTCATTAGTGAAAAGTTCATTTTTGCATTTAAATTCATTAAAAAACATTGAAATTTTGAATTTGGATCACATAGATCTATATCAAAAAACCTAAAAAAGCATTAGATTCATTTTAATTTTTTTGAATTTTTTTTAAAAAACCAATCCCTAGATTCATTGACCACCCTAGGTAAATTAGTCTAGTTTCATAATCTACATTACATTTTCTATCATTTATAATTCATTTTCTAAGTTTCTGGTTTCTATTATCTTTCTATTTTTGTTTCCATATTTTTTGTTTCATTCAATTTCTTGCATAGATAGTTCAATTTCTTGCATTTTCATTATGGATTTTTTTTTTAACAAGCTTTGTATGTCCTTAAAGTCCTTAGTGGATATGTGATTTTTTTCCTTTGGAACTGGTCCTAATGACCTTGAACCCACTCTTGCTCCCTCAACTCCTAATGCATGTCCTCCTTGTGATGTTGACATCATTGGAGAAGATGATGACAGCATGAATAGATTCCTAAACAATTGCCTCAATAACCTTGAAGATAATGCATCCTTTTATCCATCCATGAAACCACATGACCTTCTTACTATACCGCCTCATGAGACATTTAGTTACTTGCATCCTAAAACAAAAGTTGAACCTAAGTTCCCTACACAAGATGCACTAAGTTCCTCTAAACCAGAAAACACACAACCTTTTTATGATAGCAAAGTAACAAACACTCCTATCAACCTTAAAAATACATATGGAAAAGGTTTCACTATCCTAAGCAAACAAGGTTGTAACACAACAAGTGAGCATGCAATAAATCAACTTCTTGAACAAGTACCAATCAATGAAAATACCAAGGGGATAGGCTATCAAGATCCCCCTCATAACAATAAGCCTCCTAGAGAGTATCTAAGGCTTTCTGATGATGCCATGGTGATCTTTTATTCTCCACCTAATTTTAATATCTTTCTTTCTCAAGAACAACCCTTGGACAATAACAATGAAAAGGATGATATGATTCATGCAAGTCCTCCTCCTTCAATTAGAGAAAATTGTGAATCTAGTAAACACAAGTGACCTTACAAGTTACAAAAACTAAAGTTTCCTCTCTATCCACCACCTAATTCTGAAAGGAAATTAAAAATACTTTTAAACAAATAACTCAATATATTACCACCTATGAATAGGTTGGTAATACACCCTAAAGATTCCAACATTCCACATTGTGCATATCATCATGTTCTTGGACACCATAGTGATGAGTGTCTTACATTGAAGGAAATACTAAATATCACTTCAATGGCAATGACTATTATCCAATAGTCCCATAATAAACTCACCCACTCTTTGACATGCAATAGTTTTAGAATTTTCCATTTTCACTATTGCATGACCTCTCCTATCACCTACCTTGGCTCATTCTTGTCTCGCACTCAGTGAGGGAAAGAAGTTAGTCTTGTCCTAGTAATGCATTTTTTGTTGTCCCTTAACTATGTTGTTCACCTTCTACTTATACTGAATAAGATCAGGAGGTGGACGACTTGTTAGATAGTTGAATTGCATTTTCCTTACTAGTCTTTTACATTTTCTTTTTCTTTTGTGTGTTTGTGTGTGCGTAATGTGATCCCCTGTGATGTTTTGTTTGATGTCCTATCTCTTTGTGACATCCCTCTATTTTTACCTTCATTCTTCTCTATGTCATGTGTTTCTTTTTCTTTTATCCAATCCTTTTGGGGATGATCCAAAGCATTGAGACACCCTATATATCTTCCATGTTGACCCAAAATGACCCTTTTTCTTTTCATTTTTCGCTTGTCTTTTTCTTTTCTTATGTTTTCCTTTTGGAGATGATGCAAGGAATTGAGACATTAATATCTCTTTCATGTTGACCCAAAAATATTTTTCTTTCTTTTTCACATTTTCTCTTTCTCTTTTTTTTGTGTTCTCCTTTTTGGGATGATGCAATGCATTGAGACACCTTATTTATATTCCATGTTGACCTAGAAGTATTCTTTTTCTTTTCTTTTTCTCTCTTTGTGTCATTCTTCAAGTTCTATGTATTTGGGGAATTATGACAATTTTGAGCTCTTTACAATACATTGTAGCAACAAACATGCTAACCCCAAATGTATAGATCCCTTATGTGTTTGGTGTTTTCACTTTTGGAGAAACCCCTCTTTCCTTCTTTCCTTTTCTTTTGCATGAAAAAGCCTTACTCAAATACATATGACTTTGCATAGGGCTTTCCAAGTTGTCTCACATGTCTTCTTTCTTGTTTACATTTTTCATTTGCTAATTTAAAGTAATTTCTCATAGTAGGATGTGTAGCAATTCCTTTAAAGTGGGGGAATACATTGGAATTATCATTTTTCATTTTTTTCTTTTTCTTGGTTCTTAGTGCAACCTTATTACTTCATGTGAGGCATTCATTGCTTTGTGGATGATATTGGGTATAGTAACCTTCATGAGCTTGATCTATCTTATCATATTACATTCCTCTTAGTGGCTTCATGTGACACAACTCATCCTCTAAGTTACAAATTTTCTATTCTTTGATTAGTCCTCTCTTGGACACATTAGGCACAATGTTTCTATTTCTTACCAAAATTTGCACCCGATTCTGAACTACACAAGTTTTAGCAATTTTGGTAAAACATTGGATTCACTTCTATGTGGGACACTTGAAATGAAGTGAAACCTCCAAGTTCTAGGTCGGTTCCTAACTAGTAATATCACCTAAGCTACAGACTTGATGGGAAAAGGGTAAGAATATGGTTGTGTAAAACAGAAAATACTAAAAATATGAAATGGAATGGGTGATACACTTAATTGATAAAGAGCTATGGAATACTTCGATTTACACTTAAATATTGATGATGAACATGAGATTACACATCGAATTTATGTAAGTTATGCATTAGTGTTTCACAAGCAGGTTTGATTTACACACATTTTCAAGAAGGAAAGTAATTTCCACAAATTAAAATTCGTGTGCAATGTTGTAAACACAGTTTGTAATATGTATAATGCAACTTTTTCAAAGGAAAGTATGAAAACAAGAGATAAAGTTATCAAGAAATAGAAGAAATTCACAAAATAACTTGATCATTAACCTGAAAATGCACAACACTTGGTAAGAACAAGAAGGAAATTTGAATCATCATCAGTGACCAAGGTAAACTTTGTATATTGTGCTCCAAATGAGTTACAAAACCCACAAAAATATGAAAAGGGACTCTTAAAGCCACAAAGTCTCTATCTGCATATCCAGAAATGAACTCAAAAATGAGTTACAAGATGGTTAAGTAGCCAAACTGCTAAGTTGTTCCCAAAAAATAAGGTTCTAGAAACCTCATTTTCATAAGCACTCATAAAGCCAAAAATTAAGGACCAAAATCTTTACCAAAATAACTCTCCATGGTTGAAAAAGTCAAGTTAATCTTATCAAATCATAAAATGTCCCTAAATATGCTCAAAATGTTTCCAAACTGACTTCAAATAACCTTATTTTACTCCCAATCTTGGGTAACTAAAAATAACTTCCATATATACCCTCTCCTTGTGTCTCAAAACTGAAAAAAATATGCCCATTTTTGCTGCAAACGTTTGCAAACAAACTCTAATTATTCCAAGGCATAAATTTATCTTCCTCTATGCATTGAATGCTTCTATTATTTCTTGCATTTAAAATAAATTCTTAAGCCAAAATGAGTTATAAAATATCATTAGGGCTTAGTATTTTACAATCAAAATTTTATGCAAAATAGAAGAAAATAAATAAAGTCTTTAAAAGACTTAAGACAACATAGAAGAAAATAATAAGTCAAAGACTTAATTTCTATGGGCTTAATAAGTTTATTGCATAAACAAAAATTAAAGGAATAAAAATGTGAAAAGGCATAAAATGCCTTAAGTTCTATCGGCCTCCACTTAGGGTAAAAACCCTGAAGCAAAAGAAAAGAAAATGAAACTGTTATTGAAACTTCACAAGGAAGCTACCTCTGCTACCATAGGCTCTGAAGAAGCATTGCTAAAGATCTCCATGGAAAATTTCATAGTTACAATGACTTTTAGTAGATTTCTTTGAAAAAATTTCAAGGTACACCTCTTTGGAAGTACTTTCACTGAGCCTTTTTTGCAATCTAAAACTTTTCAGGCATGATCTCTACATATTTCTATGCATTTTTTGTGCTTTTCTTTCACCTGTGTGTGCCATAATACTTTGTTTCCTATGAATAAAAGCTTTAAAACAAGATTTAGAGAGTGTAGTAAATAAAGGCATTTTGTAGCTTGTAAATTCTTGAAGATCTTTTATGCATTTTGTATGATATTTCAGTGATCGTGGGCTATGGCCTTATAATTTTTATTGACCTGTCTCATTGGTAACTTCATTTTCAAGTGGTATACCATTCACAATCACCATCATTAGGGTATTCATTATGCAAGTTTATAATGTGAATTGGATTTCATGAGGGGCGAGTAGTTGAAACAAAAGCCATCTCAACTAACTGTTGATAGAAAGAATGCTACCACATGAAAAAAAAGGTTTGCAAGATGATTCAACACTATTACACAACATGGGTATAACTTGAAGGTTGTACAGATTTTTTAATATTCCTTCATGAGCAACAAAAACTACACCCCAGTCATAAATATCTTTGCACATTTTATTTACCAAAAATGGTTATGGTTCAACCTTAAATGAAAAGGCTTAGAAATTTTCTTCACATCCATGGGCTTACACTAACAGACCAATGTAGCATTTTGGGACCAACATTCATGATTAATTTATCTACAATCAAAGCTCAAATTGCCATATATTCAACCTTTTCCATGTATTTCCAAAGTTGTGTTAAGATCTAAAGGATTAAAGTTATAAATATTTTGAAAATAGGTCCAATGTTTTCTGATAACCTTCAGTATTTGGAATCTCTCTGTCTTGAGTACCATTCAATGCTACTTGATTGGGACTATATCATGATGTTATATGCTACTACTCCATTTGTATCAACCATAGCTATTATTATTATCTATGATTATTACTCGTGACTTCACTACAATATATTGCATTTCCCACCTTCACACTTTGTGCTCACAACTATGCTTTGAATTTTATGCAAGTTCCTTCACATCAGTATCACACTTGGCACTAAATTGTGCATGTTTTTAGGAAAATTGTGCATTATTTCTGGTTGTCCTTTATATTACTATAGATCTAAAATTGTACTTATGAAAGTGTACTTGAAACATTCCCTTGAGATTATGATTTAATGCCTTTATCATCATGCATTATATCATGTATAGCAACCCTTTGACTGTGAAATACTATATGCCTACTCACTCAAACTACCTTCATGACTTCCTTTGTTCAAAATAGATTAACTGTTATGTTGTCATGATCACAGTTGCTATGTTCTGAGAATAAAACAATGATCCCCATTTCCTATCTTTAGGAGATGAACATAAATCATATTGGTATTCATTTTCCATAATGTGCATCACTCTTGGGATGGAAAATATAATACAATTCTTTAATGAACTGGTGATACCATGATTTATGTCGTTGAAACTTTGGTTGCTTCTCTTTGTTATACTATTGAACCATGTGATTATTGACATTCATTTTGAAGGACAACATGCTATTTCCTTTCATCTAGATGTTTCTTTGAAACTGAATGTCTTCATGCTATTGTGTATCACTAGATTCATGTGGCTATGTTGTACTTTATATTTGGTCATGAGTTCAAACTGTATCAAGTGATAGTTGGGTATGTGCAGGATCATGATGGGCCAAAAAGTGGCAATATTATGGGTATTTGTAGGGTATGTGGCTGACAACTTTTTTTTACCCAAAATTGATGAAACGAAAAGGGTTTTTAGAGGAGATTCTTAGCTTTCCACCAATATGAATTATGCTTTAATTTGAATTTAATAAATAAATATTATTTATTTTCTATTAGAATTATGACTAAAGTCTTGATCGATAGGCTGATTGAAAAACATCTATAACTTTCAAACAGTATCACATTTTTTGAATTTGAAACATGCATCACATTCTATGCTTCACATACTATAGGATTGAAAAAAGAAAATTTCATGAAGTTTTGACCAAGTTAAGGTGGTCAACATAAGATTTTTATATTTTTAAAAGTTGTAATAAAAATTCATAATTAATTATTTACTTGGAAAAAAATTACAAAAAAATGCATCACATCCTGACATGAGTCCTCTACTTATATATAAATATTATAAAAAAAAAATATTATCATTTTATTATGGTTAGGGTGGTTGACAGACACCTACTTCTTATTTTTCCCTAAAATTTAAGTACTGCATTGAAATTTCAAATTTTCACCAAATAGATTTTATTTATTTTTAAATAAACCTAGTAGTTTAGAAACTACATTCAATTTTCTAAAAATTCTATTCTTACATATTTCTGAAATAATATAGATAACTTATTCAAATTTTTATGTCAAGTTTCCTAACACTAATTTTTTTGAATTTTTTGCCACTTAAGCACCTGTTTTTTCCATGATGATCCTGCACATACCCAGTTCCTAATTAGATGATTCTTATGTAATTTATCCTTCTTGCATCTGTTAAATACATATGAATTTTTCTAAAAAAATAATTATGAGCTAGGCTCAACCCTTGTGGAAGGCACATTTATCTCCACTCATTTGATCTAAAAATAACTGCACATGGAACAAACAAGTTCAAAAAAATTGACTGTCTTTTATGTGTACGTTGACCAAATGGTTTTCCTAGACACCTAAGGAATTCATTGATCTTTGATGCACATGAAGATAACTTAATACATGCATAGGTGAATGACATAAATGATTGTGTATGGTTATGACCTTTCATTGCTTAGAGTATAACTCTAACACACTACTTGACTACTACAGGAACAAAAGCATATGAAAACTAGGAAGGAAAAGCAACGAGGACAACACCGAAGCAAGAAAAACCTCAACTAGTCATAAAGACAATGACTGGTCATCCCTCTTACATGAACATTTATTTTCCTTTATTTATTCATGTATTGATTTATCTTTATTTGTATCAAGGAAAAGTCAGTCTCATGGCTTACTGTGTGAGACACATGTATCTTATCACATTCAATAAAGATTACATTTTTTAGAAATATGTGAATCTTTCTCTATTACATGCATGTGTATGAATGTAATGGTCTGTAGTTGTAATCCTTCAGATTTTTCATTTATACATTTGAATGTAATAAAGGAGGATAATAAAATGTACCTTATCTTCTTCAGTTTAAAACAAATTCTACCCTTTTGAACCAATGGGTGAGAAATGGGTAATAGTTCCCTAAGTCAAAAGACCTTACATGAACTAAGCACTTGAATGCTTTGAACTTTCTTTATTTTTTACATTTTCAATTTTTTATATGGCCACCTTGCATAACACAACTTGGATGCCTATTTTTATTCATAAGTTTTAGGAATACGAAGATTTTATTGTCTCATGAAGCACAAAAAATCATTTTATTTTGTGGTAGCTTATTAAAGTTATCAAGATGTATAACTTTGGTATGGTTGAGCGAGAAGTCCATTTTGAGGCATGACTTCCCCATATCCACCTACATGTGTGTGAGTGCATACCAGCCATGAGTGTATGTTTCTCACCGCTTAGGCCTTCTCACCTAATAGACAACCATGAGTTTCATTTCCTCAAAGTGAGTATGCATTTTCTTTTCTAGACAAACAACCTAGATCTGATCCACATCAGGATGGAAAAATGATAAAATATTGATCTGATTCTCTCTTTCTCTTTTCTTTTATCCCTTTCATCATCACTTTCATGTGTGTTCCTTTGTGCTTCTATTTGTTTTTCCATGGATCTTGATCATGGCTGCTTGATCACCCCTCTTGATCACTGTTGTTTCATCTTGCCAACATAAGTGCATTTGGATCCCTCTTAATGTGCATGTTTGGCTAAGTGTGAGTTTGAAGTAGGTTCATCCTCTCACTAAAGTGGGGGATAAATGTAGCATATAAAAATGGATCTTTGGACATTTTTGTGCTAATTTGGGTCTCTCTTATGGATCTTGGCCTAGTTTTCCTTGATTTAAGTTGCAATGTGATCAACACATTCACATTAGGTTTTGGGTCCTTGTAAATCATTAAGAACTTTATGATGCCTTTTAAAAGTGTTGTGAAGTGTTGTAATAGTTTTTCACACTTTTCTAGGATCTTATTATTATAATTCACTTAAATAACAACTTTTTATCATTTACCAAGTCTTATTGCAAAGTGTTGTAAAGTGTTGTAACAAACTTTCATGCTTTTCTAGGCTCATCATCAATAATTACACCTTTCTCATGTCTTATTTGGCCCCATTTCATGACTATGGGCCTTACTTAAGTGTATTTTTAAGAATAATGTCATTAAAAATCATCTAAAACAACTTAATTTCTAACACCCACTTAAATTCCTTGAGTGTGACGCATTCTCCACTAGGGGTGAATGAGTCTCTCTTGGCACAAAAATCAAAATAATTTCAAATTACACATGGGTTTTTATTTCTTAAGACCTAAGGTCAGCCTGTGATGTACTTTTAGGAATTAGGGAATAATTATGTATAAATATGATCTATTTTCTATTCATTTTCAAACCCCAATTCATTCAAGCAATCATTTCTAATCATTCAAGCAGTCAAGAAATCACTCAATCAAGCATTATATGCATTTGCAAGTACATTGGAGTTATTACTTACATATCTTTAGATTTCCACTTAAAAGGTTTGGTGAGTTGTAGCATTTCATTTTATTAATTCATCATTATCTTTGAATTTTTCATTTGATTTTCAAGGGTTTAATTACCAAGTAGAGGTTTGACCAAGGAAAACCCTTATTCTCTAACCCTCCAACCATTTTCCCCTTTCTTTTTGCTTGATTTGTAGGTCTTGTGTGCAAATTTATCAAAGAGAAAGTGGAAAAGTCTTCATCAATTTGTTAAAGCTCTTCAAAGTGATCAAAACCCTAATTAAAGCTTGTAGAACACCTATAGGTCAGATTTTGCAGTTTTAGATCTAGAAACCTATCAGGAGCAGAGTGCAAACCGAGAGCTACAGACTTGACTTTTTATTCTTTAGAAATATAAAGGTGGACCAATTCACCACTTGTGGAAAATGAGTCCCACTGCTAGGCCTAAAAAAAAATTCTATAGTTCTGAGTACCCAATTCCCCAAAAACTATTTTGGAATAATTTCCTTGAAGCAGGACTAATTGGCCTAGCTTGTCATATGAGTCCTAGTGGGATTTTCCAATGACTTCTATAGTTTTCCAAACCTCCATTACATAATTTTCTAGTTTTCAAGTGCACCTCTTTAGTTTCATTAAGTTTTATTATTATTATTTTTACATTTCTAGGTCTTTTTGTATACATCACTATGTTTTCAAACACTTTGCATTTCCTTAGTTTTCAATCATTATTCAATATATTTTATTAGGATTTTGCATTTAGGAAATTCCATTTAGACATATTTCAATCATACTTGCATTATTATTGAGTGATCCATCACATTTTTTGGTATACCTCTCTCCTTTTAGGTGCAAAACCCTAGAAGTGCAAGAGAACCCACATTGCCAAAAATTATTGGTTCACCTTTTAACTCTCTCTCTCTCTCTCTTTATATATATATATATATAATCATTACATGAGTCTTATTCTCTAATTTTCTAGTATATTCTTTCTTTATCTACCTATGGTTACTTCATATTCTATCAATTATAATTACATATATATTAATACCTAGCTTCTTATAGAGATGTGACCCTTATAGGGCACCCCTTTTAACCTATCTCCCTTATTTTCCAAGTGCTCTACATGTACTTTGTGGTAGATTAAAATAGGTTATTCTTTGTACCTTGTACCCTTCCAACATCATCCCTCCTTGAAAAATGTTCTTTTCCTCAAAAAATGCTTCAATTCCATGAGAGAATGTGTTTATAGGTAACCTTCAACTACATCAGTGTTGTATGCCATTGCTAGCTTTCCTTTTGTAAAAAATTATATGTCCTTTTGTGTTGATTTGATTAATCTCTACCTCCACAAGTTTTTTAGGGATTTTTTTTGTTGTGTGGCAACATTAGCTTCTCCTAGTACTCTACATAGGTGTGCAAGCTTGATGTTTATTGCTTCTCTAAGTTGTTTTACTTGCATTTTTATGGTTTCCCTTTGATCTTGTAGTTGTTTCAGCTATATATGTGTGTTCTCTACTTGGGCCCTTATTTATCCATCCATATCTTTCAATGGTTCATATGGTGTTGCAACTTGTGTTATCTAGACTTCCAATTGTGTTATCTTATCTTTGAGTTCCTTTGTAAGGATAGGCCATTGGAGATGAAATTGATAGAGGATATTATCTTTTGTGATACTATTATCTACATTTTTTATTTCTTTTTCTAGTTGGGAGAGGGTTTCCACATATATTTTTTTAGTCTCTTATGTGTTCTTTAAATTTTATTGTTTGGCTTTAAAATTTATTGTTGGGCCTCTTGTCTGATTCTATATTTGTGTGCCTTGATTTCCACTTGGAGGCCATCTATGAGTTACTATGATAGTAGAAACAAGTCATCCCTTTGTATCTTTGGAATGGAGCTTTGTAACATTTGTACTACTTCTTCCAATTTCTCTATATTATCTACATTTTTTTGTAGGATTTATTCCTTTGCACTAGCATTGAAAAGTATATCCCAATTGTAACTTTTATAGTGGTGAGATATTTTCCAAATTAACTTGGAACCCATTAGTAGAAGTTGTATCAATTATAGAGTGGATGTTGGTTATAGTTGTTTTTGTTGTGCCAAGAAATCCTTAATGGATTAGATAAGTGAAATTGATGTGGTTGATTCCCCATCTTCTTCTTTTTCTTTTTTTTTGTGTTTTTCCTTCTTTATATGCATGTGCAGTGTAATTCTTGTTAGAGAGGGTGATGGTGTGGCCTATTTCATTTCCCTTTCTGCCACAACCATGGAATCCATTATCTACTATGTTATTTTGGTGGTTTCCTCTTAGATATTTGTAATCTCTTCTTTCTTTAACCCATAGTGTATATCCTCTACCTTGTATAAAGTTCTTCAGAATCGTCTTGTATTATTTTCTTTTATCTATAGTAAGGGTTAGCTAGGGCTACCTCATTGGTAAATTTTTCCCTTAATTATTCTTCTTTTAGGGATTTTTATCTCATTTCTCATATTGCAGCAATAATTTATTGGGGAAAATCTTTGATGAATTCCTCTAACCTCTTGTCAAACTTTCTTATATATAGTGTAGTTTTAGAAAAAGTGTCCTTTTTTTCCACACTTTTAATTTGGAAATAATCAATAACTAAATGAGCCTAATGTTTCCTAAATTTAATGTTGTATTATGTTTTTCCTATTCACATTAAGTTTAGGGACATTTTTAATAAAATGGACTTAATTATGCCTTATTTAGGGTCTTGTATAGTGTACCTTTACACTTTCAAACTAATCTAGGGATTTATTAATTAATTGAGGTTAATTTTCCTTAAATAGCCCCTTTAATTCTAATCCAAGCTTAATTAAATGTAAATTCTGAGCGAGAAAACCCAACATTCATAAATTGCATTACACAAACTTAATTTTGGATAGTGTGTGTCCTATGTAGGTGACCTAGGACCCATTCTTCATATGGAAAATGGGTTCTCACTAGGTCCTAGGACCCTATTTTTACATGACATTTCACATTTCCCAAAGTGTTTCTTAGGGGAGTGGCCTAGGACCCATTCGCAATATGGTGAATGGGTCCTCACTTAGACCTAGGACCCCTCCTTGACATATATTTTGGGTGGTATTTTAATGATTTCAAATCCATGATTTGATGTTGGCTTGTGATATTTGAATTTTGGGAATTAATGTTAAGATATGTATAAATATAAGGTTATTTCATTATGTTTCATCCTAGAAATTTTGTGAGACTTCATGAGATCAAGCTAGAGTATTCAAGAGAATTCAAGAGCATTTAGGGTATATTATTGAAGATTATTTTAGAAATCAAGATTCCTATTGTCATATCAATGATGGATTGTATCAAGCATGTTGTTTGAGCTAATGTTGTGATGTAGAATTCAAGATCAATTCAAGTATATCAAAGGAATTGTTTCACATCAAGTTTCATGATCAATATCTACATTCATTGAGGCCACTTCATGCTATTTTATAGATTTTTACCCAAGGTTTCAATTTAGGTGTGGTGATTTGTGACATTACATTTTGTTCATTCATCATTCCTTTCATGTTTCATTTCATTACAAGGTTTTATTACCAAAATGGGGTTTGACCAAGGTAAACCCCTATTCCCTAACAAAACAATATTTTTCTCTCCTTTGATGTGTGATTGCAAGTTTTAGGTTGAAGAAATTTTGGAGAAAAAAATTACAAAAGTTTCCAAAGTTTTCAAATTTACAAAGAAATTTGTCAAATCACATAAATTGAGCTACAAGTTTAATTTCTAGCTTTTCTACAATGCTCGACTAGAACCTGGGAATGCAGACAGAGAGGAATAGAACCCATAAAATAATTTTCTAGAGCTCTATCCAGGACCCATTCACCATAGGGTGAATGATTCCTTCGTGAGGTCCGAAAAAAGTGCTTTTTGTAACAGGTACATGCAACATTTGACCCTTTATAGATCTGCCTTTTTATTGTTATTTGAGTTAGATTTGATTTTTGTTACTCATTTACATAATATAACACACATATTGAATGTAATATAGAAGCATTAGAGGTTCATCATAAGCATCCATTTGGATCACCCCCCATTTTTATATGTTTCATATAGTATTAAACTTTGTATGATTATATGCTTATTCTCTTTATCTCTATCACCATACATAGATAAGATTTTCTATAGCATACCATAATAGATGATGGTGTTGGTAGTTTCTATCATGTTGATAGGGGATTGTGGTAGACTTTCTACTCTCATTTTTTGAATTTCTACTATTTGAGTTTTATTTTTCCTCTTTTTTGGGGGTTGTTGAACTTCAACTTCTTCTTTCTCCTCTTCCATAAATGTGATGATCTTTCTTTTCACCACTTGTTTCAGCCTTCCCTTGTGTCCCTTTTTCTCTGCAATCATTTCCATTAGTACCTCTATCATCTCATGTACCTCCTATACCTTTGGAGTTGTTTCTATTTGAGAAGAAAATGTTGGCTCTTTAGGTTGGGTACTTTCTATTGCATGCAATGTTCTAGACCTCTATGTGATAGGTACATGTAAAATTCTAGAGTTGGTGTTAAAGAGGATGGTCTTGTGATATCTTTTGGTGGGATACCCCACTGCTTGTGTAGCTATTCTTTTTTCTTTGAAAAAACTTCTTCCTTGCATTCTTCTTATGGATTTATTCCATTATCTACTTATAGGTACCAAACCTCTTTTCATTAGGATACTTTGGATTTCTAATTATTATTTTTTGCATATCCATTTACTTCTTTATGTGAAACCTCATAGGGAAGTTTTGGGATCCATCCCATTCATGGCTCTACCACCTCATGTTGGTGTAATCTTTTTCAACTAGAAATGTGATTATACTCATATATTTTTATGGATTCGTAAGGAATCCTATCTCACACTTACATATACTATGGGAAGCTTTTGAAGAAGCCCCAACATGTTGCAATGTAAGTTTTCTTATCTAGAAACCAGTAGGTGTGCATTTTTATCTGAGGGGCTAACAATAAGTGTGTTTATGATACCCTACCTTTGAATCCTAGTAGCTCATTGAGAAAGTAGAATACCTATCATATCAATAAAGTTCCTTAATGAAAGTTGTAGTGGGAGGTATTTATCTTCTATAAATTCTCCATGAGTGGCTCCCTCATAACCTCATAGAAGTTGATATATTTCCCTTCTACCACCCCCTGATATGTGTTGTGGACTACTATTGTGATGGAAAATTCCTCCATATTTGCATAATAGATGGGTATTTGTGAGATCATCATGGAAAAAATAGCCCCTTAAGTGGTAAAAAATTCCAAAAAAATCAGAGTTAGGAAACTTGACATAAAAATTTGAATAAGTTATCTATATTATTTCAAAAATATGTAAGAATAGAATATGTAGAAAATTGAATCTAGTTTCTAAACTACTAGTTTTTTTTTTAAATCTATTTGAAAATTTGAAATTTCAATGTAGTAGTACTTAAATTTCATGGAAAAAAAATAGGTGTCTGTGACCACCTTAATCACAATAAAAGGACAATTTTTTTTTTTTAAATATTTTAGATATAAGTAGAGGGACTCATGTCCCAATGTGATGTGCATATTTTTGTAATTTTTTCCAAGTAAATAATTAATTATGAATTTTTTATTACAACTTTTAAAAATATAAAAAACTTGTATGTCTAACCACCTTAACTTAATCAAAACTTCATGATTTTTTTTTCTTTAATCCTATAGTATGCAAAGCATAGAATGTGATGCAAGTTTTGGATTCAAAAATTGTGATACTATTTGAAAGCTATAGATTTTTTTCAATTAACCTATCAATCAAGAATTTAATTGTAATTCAAATAAAAAATGAATAATAATTATTTATTAAATTCAAAGTAAAGCATAATTTATATTGCTAGAAAGCTGAGAAACTCTTTTAAAAACCCTTTTCATTTCATCAATTTTGGGTAAAAAAAAGGTCATCATCCACATACCCATCATATCACCACTTTTTGGCCCATCATGATCCTGCACATACCCAGATCTTGTAGGAAATACCTATGGTTTCACACCGCACTCCATGGTTTGTGATTACTCAGGAGCTTAGCTTCATCTATCTAGTGTTGCATCTATGAGCTATGTGACGACATCATTTTTTACTATGTTCTTTATTAGGACTTCTCCATCCATGCTTATTCATGTTACCATTGAATTTCCTCCTTTTTGATGCGATATTTTTTCTCCAGATAAATAAAATCATCATGGACTCTATTAAGGACCGATCTAATCCAATTTTCCAATGAGCAGGGTTTTCCTAGCTTCTTGAATTTATTATGATCTATCTCTTCTATGGGTTCATGAATGTATTTCCTTATATCTTATGTGTATACAATATCTATCAAAATTCTTGAGAAAATTCCAACTTAATCAACCTCCATGGCTTCAAATTTGTACCTTTTATATTTGGGTTAGGGTTTCTCTATTTCATCTACTAGAGTTGGGGTTTCTATTTCTTGGATTTGTGTGGGATATTGAAGTAGATATCAAGTTAGTATAAGTGTTTGGAATGTAAAGTGGACTAAGGGAATTTGTGGGGTTGTTAAATAGCCTCATTTTTTTGGTTGCCACTATTGGTGTAGGTTTTTATTTTCCTAGTGGGTTAATTTATTTTCCTTTAGTCCTAGGTTTTTCCTGCACTTTTATTAAGCTTGCTTAGGATAATAAAGTGATTTTATAACTAGTAGATAAGTGATATGGTGTCCCCTTCTTTAAATGGTGGAAAAAAAATTACTTTTGGTGATATTCTCCACTTTTGGTTTTCCATATCCACTTTTTGTGGTTAAGTCTTATTGTTTAGATTTTTCACCTGCATCCTCTCCTTAGTTCTATATGAACTTACTACCTATCTTGTTTTTTCGTTTTCTTGTGATATTTTAATATGCATTCATTCATATATTGATTCATCTTGGAAGCTCTTAATGCAATATTGCCACATCAACATTTGATAATCTCTTGGAGTCATGGTTTATGTTCTTATGTTTTTCTAGTTTATGTAACTTTGGTTTTCTCTTAAAATTTTCCTTGGGTTATTCAATCTATTTTAAATTTCTAACGTGGTATCAAAGCTTTTGTTTTGAAAAATATAACTTCATAGATTCCTGATTGAAAGATTGAGTTTCCATGTAAAGATCTTGTAAATTCCCACATGCTCTTATCTTGCATTTTAAATGATCTAGAGAATTGAAAATGGTTTGCAAAGATCTAATAACTTATTTATATTGTATATGTCTTTTGTGAGATCTAGGTGATTGTAGTATTTTGGTTATACTAGCAACCTTTTTTATTGTTTCAACATGTCCAAAAGGCTTGAGAAAGTCAATATTGGCTTTTGCTTCATCCAAATTGGAGATCATTTGATAGAGTTTCAAACAAGGGTTTGAAGCTCAAATCTAGTGAACAATTTATTATTGGAGAAATTCAACCAAAATGGACCTTTTCATTGTGTTCAGATGGCCAAAAAACCACTATTCTCATTTAATACTTCTATATTTTAGATGAATTTTTTTTTTGGAAAGTTTTTATTTTTCCAAGGGGGTCGTCACTACAGTCTAAATTCAACCAATTTTAGAAAGAATCATAACTTTATGTCATGGTGTTTATTTTTGGAAAATGAGATAT
Organism: Sequoia sempervirens; assembly: GCA_007258455.2. Classification (NCBI taxonomy): domain Eukaryota; kingdom Viridiplantae; phylum Streptophyta; class Pinopsida; order Cupressales; family Cupressaceae; genus Sequoia; species Sequoia sempervirens. The sequence continues at coordinate 815,338,727 of VDFB02281492.1, forward strand.
CATCAAAAGTCTTGAGATAAGCACTTTTCATCCACAAAGCTATTAAAAATATTTTTTTCATTTTCTACTAGATATTATAGGTTGATGTTATTTACTACAAATTTCTTCAAAAAACCATAACTTTCACCTTGGTGCTCTATTTTTAAGAAACAAATAGGCATTAGAAAGGTATTGAAGAGTAATACACATCTACAATGCTACTTTTTCAATATTTATTCTCTAGTTCATTCCATATCAAAATTTCTAATTTTTGTTATTTTGAGCCTATTGAGCACTATATCTTGGGAAAGGATTTGTAAATACACTAAATTATAAAGTGTCAATCTTATAATATTTGGGGGGTTATTTTTTGATACTAGTGAAAAGGGTGGTAGTGTATTGGAGTTATTTTTTGGTTTCATTTACACTCATTCTTGGTGGGATTATACATGCACTTTCCATAATAGAGGGGGACCAACCACGTTCAAGGTCCTAGGTCACAGAGATCCAAGAGAGGAATGCTACCCTAACTTACCTCGGCTTAAAGGTATGTTAGGAGATACAGAATGAGAATGATGAGGACTATAAGGTCCTTAAATCACTTTGCAAACTTGAAACATAGAATGGGGCTAGGTGAGCCACTTTTGGGGTTCAACACTATGCCTCAAGAAGCTCTCTACTTGGGGACAAAAGCACAATTCTGGGACAGCAGTGCCACATGATGGTGTCTCTCAAGTGTGTTGGCATGCATAAAATCAGAGGACTAGAGAGAAAAGGTTAAACATAAGAAAATTGACTAATGACCTAACTGATTACTTCCAAAGGGCCAAAACAAAGCTATAAAGTAGGCAAGATATCCACGAATATGATAAAGTAAATACACAAGAGTTACGGTGGAAAGAATAATCTCACAAAGGTACACATTTGCTAGCTAACTCCAAGAAGCATGTACACCTACACAAAATGAAGAGGAAAATTGTTGGGCATCTATATAGGGGAATTCCTTAGTCAAACCCCCATTTAGGTGTTTCCACCTCCACAAATAGCCAAGATAGTGATAATGGAGAAATATATGATAAAGAAAGAAATGAAGTAAAGAACACAAAATCACTACAAAAATAGTATGGTGCTACCCACCAAATTGTAGAGGAGAGGAGTAGAAAGCTTACCACCTCCACCAAGAGCTCACTAGCTAATGGAGGGGAAAGTGAGAGGACTCAAGCCTCTATTGCAATGGTGTCAATTCCACACTTGCTCTACAATGTTGATGGAGTGTTGTTGCTAATGCTATGGAGTGCAATGTATTGTTTGAAGGCTAAAAGTGAATTATAGAATGCTTGGAAAGTGTGATAAAGGATACAAAGAGATGAACTGAATGCTCAAAAGATGAAAAAGAGATGAAAAGCATGTAGAAGGAGTGAATTTGAAGGAGAGAGTGAAGAAAATGATCATATTTGGGTCGGTCAGTCAAAGGGGGCATTACAAATTAACTTCCAATGGAAGTGTAATGCCTCTACAAGCTCCAGACAGAAGAATCTTCCAAGGATGTAAGTGCATCATGAGGATGTCTATGTGTCATGTGGGAATCCTTGATAGTTATTCCTCTACTGACACACAAAATGACCACCATGTGGAACAAAGGTAGCACTCTTATGTGGAATTTAGCCTTCGAATTTTGTTTTATAAAGTGAAGGGAAAAAGGAGAATTTTCATAAGGGGTGAAAATTTGCTCCTATACATTTTCCCCCACTTTAGCAAGCATGAATACTAATAAGTGTTTTGATAAACTAGATCGAAGAAGTAGAAGAGTTAGAAATGTATACATGAACCTTCAAGGAAGAAAACCACAATCTGGTGAACTTGAGAGTACAAGACAAGAAAAGGACTTCATAGCCCCACAAAACTATGAAGCTAAAGAATGAAAGCATCTTATAGGCTCGCAAACCTGCAAGGAGGAAACCCCCAAGATCTCTCACATGAAGGAAGCCCCATGAAGAAAGTGTCTTATAGACCTGTAAACTTGCAAGGAAGGTGTCCCCCAAGAAATCTCACATAAAGGATACCTAAAAAAGAACCTTAAAGGCCCACATACCTACAAGGAAGTGTCCCTCAAGATCTCTCACATAGAGGAAGCCAGGAAAGTACCCTACAAAATTTTAGACCTATAGGGACGGTTTCCTTCAAGATCTCTCACATGAAGGAAACCCAAGAAAGTTCCCTATAGACCTGTAGACCTATAAGGAATGTGTCCTTCAAGAACTCTTACATAAATGAACCCCAAAAAAGTTCCCTATAGACCTGCAGACCTATAGGGGATCCACCCCCAATATCTCTCACATGGAGGAAGTTAAAAGGAGGTGTCTTACAGGCCTATAGGGAGTTATCCCCCAAGATCTCTCACATGGAGGAAGCTAAAATGAAGTGTCCTACAGGCCTATAGGAGTTATCCCCCAAGATATCTCACATGGAGGAAACTAAAATGAAGTGTCCTACTAGCCTATAGGGAGTTATCCCCCAAGATCTCTCACATGGAGGAAACCAAATAAAGCTAATTCAGTAGAGTCAGGAAGTAGCTACATAGGCACACTTGCAAAGCGACATGTTTACCTATAGATAGGTCATGTCAAAAGTGGCCATGCAGGCAAGTAGGTGGATAGTTGCACAAACTAACGACAATTTGGAAAATTTTCAAAGGGGTCCCTTGGGAACTCTAGTGTGAAGAAGGGGTCCACTCAAGGGATGCACTACTCAAAAGTCTGAAGGATGTGTCTCCTTCTCAAATAGATCTATCATCAAGGAATCCTTTTTAAAGATGTTCACTTCATCAAGGAATTTGAAAGGATATTCCCCAATGCAAGGGGAAGAACAAAGTTGTTCCCACTTTGGAGGAAGGTTCTCAAATTCTTTCTTTGCAAGGCCATGATGGAGGAAACAAATTCCATTAGGGTTTCAAGTCAGGAATGTGATTCTTTCAATAAAGGTTTGTGAAGACTCTTGAGAAAAGATTCATTGGCAACAAATGTGCTTTAAATAAAAATAAAAGTGTTGAAGAAGTTGCATTGTCACACATGAGAGGGAAAACTCTAGCAAACAAGAGAGAAAGATAAAGGAAAAGAGGAAAAAGGAAACAAAACACGAACAAAGGGCATAGAGGTAGCCTAATATTTCAAGTTCAAAATTTCTCAAATATAAATATATATATATATATATATATATATAATAATAGTATATATATATATATATATATATATATATATATATATATATATATATGTATATATATATATAATGTAGACACCTAAAAATGGTCTGGAGAATCCAATTAATCAATACGCCTTATTTGATTAATTAATCTTAAATTCCTCTACTTAGTAAATAAATAGAAATATTTATTTATATTAAGTTCATTTATCAATTCTCCTATTTTTCTCTCCTAATTAAATAAACAAAATTAAAAACTTTGTTTTATTTAATTATTATCAATTTTATCACATTATTTCTCTCTTAATTAAATAAACAAAATTAAAAACTTGTTTTATTTAATTATTATCATTATTTCTTCTATCTTTAAATTGAATACACAATTTTAATAATTCGTGTTATTTAATTTCACATTTCCTCTTAATTAAATAAAGATTGTCAAAAATCTTTTATTTAATTATCACTCTCCTTTAATTTAATAAAACCAAACCCTATAGTTTGATTTATTAAATTATTTATTCCTCATTTTTGCTAAATTTAAATAAATTAAAATTATTTAAATTTATTGCATAAAGTTTGCACTATTCCCTCACCAATAAATATTTATTTCTCACCAATCAAATTAATGGCACTGCCATTCACGGGAAAGCTTCAGGGAAAATCTGCAGGAAGATCTCTCAACAACCTTCCACCCACCTTCCCTCTTATCTTGCCTGGTGTTTTCATGGGGAGAAACCATTCTCCATGATCAGCTCCTTCTTCTCATCCCATGCCTTTGGATTCTCCAGAAGAAATCACAGCCCCTCATCCCGGTTTCCTGTACAATTGTGCTGCCGTGAATGCTATAAATACAGCTCTTGGGCTGCAAGAAAAGGATCCCAACGAATGTAATCTTACTCTGCAGGTTTCCAAAGCACTCAAGCATCCAATTCATCCAACAATCATCCAGCAACCATCCAGCATCCATCCAGCATCAGCATTTGCAGCCATGGCTGCCATTAACATAGAGTTTGCATATTTAGATTAAAATAGAGTAGCATAATCTCATTTCTCATTCTCTAAGTGTCACTTAATAGTTTAATTAGCTTAAGAATCTGAGAGCTAAGTAAATTAGAGAAGTCTTTAGAGTTAGAGAGCAATAGGATAGCATTTTGAAGCTTTTTAGTTTAATTTAGTTTGAATTCATTGAGTTTTAGATACATTTATCTTATTTAGAAGCGTAGATGCATAGTTTAGCTTGTTTCCCACATTCTACAGCTTACAAAATGGCGCCCACCGTGGGGCAATACCCCGTATTTTGCTAATTTTTGAAAATCTTATCGTACAGGAATCGGCGTAAAAGTTTTCGCGGGATCGAGAGTTTTTACAGCGCACCAGGATTCTGTTTTAGCGCGCCCGGTAACTGTTCCAGCGCGCCCGGTAACTGTTCCAGCGCGCCGGGTTTCTGTTTCAGCGCGCCCGGTCACTGTTCTAGCGCGCCTGGTTTCTGTTCCAGCGCGCCATTTCTTTTCATTTAAAGTCATTTCTTTCATCTGGATCCGACGCGTCCGCGGCCAGATTTCATTTATTTCTTTCTGTTTGGTTAAAATTTACCAATCCTAGGGTAGAAACAATAAAATTTACCAATCCTAGGATAGAAATGGATAAAATTTACCAATCCTAGGATAGAAATGGATTAAAAATGTACCAATCCTAGGATAGAAACATCACACTTCTTTTGAGGTTTTAAAAATTGAACATCTTGCTTGTCATGGAGCAATATCTCCATTAGAAGTAAATCATTTGTCTTTTGGGCTTAAAAAGAACAAAATCTTGCTGTGTTTGGGTGACAGGTTTATGCTCTCCCCTTAACTGGGTGCATCAGAATACCAGACTCACCATTTACTTTATGCAATTTTATGCTTTTGTTAAAACCTTTAGACAGGCCTGCCGTAGTGGGAAAAAGTACTCACCCTACGGGAACGACCTGAGTGGGGACAGCCAAAAGCCATGGTATTCCAACCCACTTTAAAATTTATGTGAATTTGGGGAAACCCTCTTTCAACGGAAGTGCGCAGGATAACCATCCCCAAAATCTTTGTTTTAAAGATTGGGAGGTCTCTCGAGGGAGTTTATCCATTTTCCGCTCCGAACGGAAACCCTATCTAAGAACTTAGAACTAGAAGCACGCTTGTCAGTTTCCGAACATTGTAATACTCGGCGGTGCAGGGGCGGGGAAGAATCTACCCTCAAGCACTCACCATATAATTGCCAAGGACTGTTTGCTCAGGGGATCCGGTATCCACTTCCGTCACTCTGAGTACGCACCTGGAAAAGACAAAAACATGGGCGCCCTCTAGGGGGTGACATGGCTGTGTGAGTCGACGCAATTCCAAGCTGTGGGCCGTTTGAGTATATAACGATGACCTTTTGTCTCTAGGAGTGAGTCTGTTTGGATTGTCTTATCTTGTTATCAAACCAGTAAAAATCAAGAAGAATCATTGATTCTTGAGAACATACACTACTTGTTTAGATTCTAGGATTTTAAATACAACCACTCTATTCTTGATTGCTGTGTTTTCTATCATTAAACTCAGATAAGATCATCACAAAAATCCAAAAAATCAAAACACTTGTGGATTTCTCATGATTCGAGATTGGGTATCCACCAAGTTTGTCAAGAAATCTCTTGCCAAACGAATCCGAAAACCAAAGAAGACACTTGCCTACAAACAACTCCTAAGAAAACAGAGGTTTCTATATCAAAGCAGGAAAGTTCTACTCCAACATAGAACTTTTATTCATAGGTATCACGATTTCTCTAGAGGTTATACAGACGACTACGCCATAGCTCCCTTAGACTCACAAGCATACTTTCAGAGAAGAGCTCTTAGGCAACATCACAATCATAGTCAGAGAATTCGTCCTGAATACATCCCACAACCGGCCATCCAATATGATACCAGACCAAGTGAGTTTCATAGAATAAGATAGTTTCTTCTGTCTTAAACCCCTTTAGTCATAGTTTTAGCGCGCCCGGTTTCTGTTTCAGCGCGCTTGGTGTCTGTTTTAGCGCGCCTGATTTCTGTTTCAGCGCGCCTAGTCTCTGTTTCAGCGCGCCTGGTCTCTGTTTTAGCGCCCCTGATTTCTGTTTCAGCGCGCCGAGTCTCTGTTTTAGCGCGCCTAGTCTCTGTTTTAGCGCGCATAGTCTCTGTTTCAGCGTGCCTGGTCTCTGTTTTACTGCGCCTGATTTCTGTTTCAGCACGCCTAGTCTCTATTTTAGCGCACCCGGTATTTGTTTTAGCGCGCCATAAAACCCAAAAAACAGAGAGTTAATAGGGCATTTTGTCAGCTTGCCCATATCAAATACAAGGTTTCTATCAGTTCAAAACAATTTTTTACAGTCCAGAACACAATAGTCATACAAAAAGAAAAGCTTTACCCCTATACCTAGATCTTGCAGCATCTTGCATAGTGTCGTTATCACCAAAATCTGAGATTTTCTGTCAAAATTTCCCTATCAAGGATTCTATCATCCTTTCATCACGAAACTAGACAAAACAAAATCAGATTTTAAAACAACAACCTTGACACTTATCCAATCAAATCCAAGATCAAAGTCTAGGGTAAACCTTTTAACGTTTGTATGCCTATCTTCACACGAGCAGCATATCAAAAACAACAAGAACAAGAAAACGAAAAAATAGCAGCCATGACTGAAGAAAACCCTTGGGGACGATATAGCAACACTGATCCTCTTATTAACTCACATGAGAAGGAAATAACTGCAGAAGAAATCGAGAAAGTGCAACAAGACCCTCATTTCCATAAATTTATGGAAAAGATGCTAGAGCAAGACATGGAAAAGTATCTTCTCTTATTAGCTGACAAAGGTGCTAAGCTTCCTAAAGACTTTGATGTCAATCAACTCAAGGAAGCAACCACACCTAACTCAACTAATATAGAGAATCCAAATCAAATAGATGCTTTGACAAGACAAATCCAACAGTTACAATTACAATTCCAGAATATCCAACAAGGGCCAACAAAGAGGTATCTATTACAAGACATTTGCCCTTATCCATTTGACTCAAACATCAACATGATACCATTTCCAAGGTATTGTGAGTACCCAACATACAACAAATACAATGGGAGAACTGATCCGTTTGACCACGTACGAGAATTTTGAGCTATGAGCATAGAGTTCGCACACGAGGACTCTTACTTACTACGGTTATTCCCAAGAAGCCTAGGAAACACTTGCATGGAGTGGTTTTCTAAATTAGAACCTGGAATTCAATCCTTTGAGGAACTAATCAATAGGTTCATAACACACTTCTCATTCAACATCCAACATGGGGTAACCTTAAAAGAACTTTACAACACCAAACAAGCAAAGGGCGAAAAGTTTCTCTCTTTTCTCCAACGATGGAGAAGGCTATTTGCTAAATACCCTAGATCTATTCCTGAAGAGGAGAAGATAGAGATGTTCATTGATAACTTAGTAGATGACATGAACTACAGATTGGACTTACAATGTCCATCCACATTTGAACAAGTTATCGAAAAAGGGCTTAAAATCGAAGAGGCTCTAATCAAAAGAGGAACAATCAAACATTTCACTGAAGGTTCAAACAATAACCATTCCTCTAACAACAACAACGAAAAGCCAAGATTTTGGCAAAAGAACAAGAATACTGATACCATGATCGATGCACATACATCTAAACCAGTATTCACCTTGACACCAACTACTACAAACAAACAAAACAATGGTTTTAATATCAAACAAAGTAGTGATCAAGGAAATAATCAAAACAGTGGAGAAACGAAAACCCAATCATTCCAACGACCCTCCAATAAACGAAAATTCACGCCATTAGGACAATCGTTGGAATCAGTCCTCAAAGAACTTTTAAACGAAAAACTCATTCAAGTGCAAGAAGCTAGAAATTGGGACCCTCAAGTCAAACCATCATGGTGGAATGACTTACATTACTGTCACTATCATCAAAATAAAGGTCACATGACTGAAAATTGTTGGCAATTAAAACATGTGGTACAAGACCTCATAGATCAAAAGAAAGTATTCGTAGAGGGCCCTCAAACAAACAAGGATCATACAACATTCAAAAATCCTCTACCCAATTATCAAAAGGGAGAATCTTCTTCCGCAAACACCAAAGGTAAGAACATTGGTTATGTTTATGACGCAACAATCCTTTGTTTTTCTACTGCCAAAGAGGATGAAGAGTTATGCAATCAAATCAACCAAGACAACGACATTACATCTACCAATTTGGTACAACATATGGACAAATCCGAAAACCAAATCAATGTAGTCACACTCAAAGGGAAACAAGAGTACCAACCGGTTAATGCCACAACAAGGGCACAATCCAAAGTTATATTGAAAGGAGCATCAATATCATCCCCATCAGTGGATCCCCCCTCCAATCAATATAATCTCATCGATCAATTACAGAAAATACCGGCACAAATATCAATCTTGGAACTTTTGAAGATTTCCCCATCACACAAAGAGGTTCTTGAACAAGCTCTCGTATCAACTACAGTACCTAACAATCTGGATGTGTGTCAATTCCAAGCTATGGTGGGACATCTATCTGCACCTCATTGCCTTTCTTTTTTCGAACATGATGATGTATCACTCACCCATCCGCATAATTCCGCCCTTCACATTGAAGTCCTTATCCATAAACATCGTGTAAAACGTGTCCTGATAGATGGAGGGGCCGGTTTAAATATTTGTACCTTAAAGCTGATTCGTGCACTAGGATACTCAGATGAAGCCATTGATACCAGAAGAAAAATCACAATCAAAGCATATGATGAAGAAGAAAGGTCCTCTACAGGATTGATCATATTACCCATTCAAGTTGGGCCTATTGTCCAAAAAGTGGTTTTCCAAGTCTTAGATAGGGAACTGACATACAACATACTGTTGGGACGCCCTTGGATCCATGATATGCAAGTAGTACCATCTACCTATCATCAATGCCTAAAATTTCCCGTCAATGGACAGGAGGTAACAATCACAGCAGACTACAATGACACCCAAGCTTGTCATACATTGAAGACATCTCAGGATACATTCATACCTAACAATAGAGAAGTTGGCACATCAGATAGTGAGCAACAGCAAAGCTTCATTTCAAAGTGGCTTCCAAAACAACAAAGATCACAAGAGATAAGGGTGGCACAATCTAACCCTTCAAATGTTGAAGAACAATTGGCTCCACTCTCACATCAATTCACCAAAGAAGTACAGATAAGTGACAAAGGAATTAGTGAATATGGTGTTGGACACTCATTCCATCTATCACAAATGTTACCCTCCTTACAAACACATGGACAGCCATCCACAAACACCCACACTTCACAACAATCTACAACAGCATTAGATGGCAGATTTGTAAAAGTTGGGAGCTTAGATGAAGAATCGGAAGATAAGGCCATACTAAATTGGCTTTATAAGGATGAGGAAGCCCCCGCTTCCACAAGTAACATCATAGAGACAACTCAATATGGGAAAGGAAAAACTATTCTTGAGAAGATGGGATATTCAGGACAGGGACCTCTTGGGTTAAGGAAACAAGGCATAACAGAACCAATCCAGCCTCTTACGCTCCAACATAAGGATAAAACTGGACTAGGATACACAGAAAAAGCAAGAGCAGAAATCACCAATAAAACTGTGGAGCGTATTCTTCAAATAAGAGATAATTCTGAAACAGATTCAAATGAGTATGAGTGGGACAACTTATCAGAAGTTTCCTATAAAGATATTCAGATTGATATTATCAAAAAGTATACCCCCAATCACGAGGAGGGTCAAAGCTCAAGTTTTAATCCTATTGTCTTTGAAACGCAAAATTTCGATGACTCAAGTGAAGATGAACGGACATCGATTGAGATAAATGATGTGGAAGAAAATACCTTTGTAGGCCTCGACATAACCATAGACAACCTAGACGACATTTCCGTCTGAGCTTTCACAATCGCTGACCTCAACCCATCTAATGATTCATTGCCTTTACTACATCCCGAACTTATCGAATGGGAAGCCCAACATCCTATTAATCTCCCTGTTTTTGACAATGATTCCTCCATTATTAACTACCTTTGCTGTGAGGAATCCGATGCTTGTTCTACCAATACTTCTTTTAATGATGCTTTTAGGCAGGAGGATGCCAAACCTTCCAGTTGCAAAAATATGAAAGAAAAAAATGGATCTAATGGTGAAAACCATTCTATGGCAGTATTTGATCCTAAAATAGTAAAAATAAAGAACGCATCCGATGGCGAAAACCTCATTGAGGCACCAAAGGATGGAAGGTTTGACATTCTCCCGCAACATTACCATGAAAGATCATCAGTGTTAATAGAACCCACACAGTCTATTAATATTGGCACAGCGGAAAAAGCAAGAATATTACACCTGGCCGCATCCATGACAGATACAGAAAAGCCAGATTTTATCAAATTCTTTGAAGAACGATGCATCAATTTTGCTTGGTCATACTCTGACATGCCAGGCTTGGACACAGATCTCATTATGCATCACTTATCCTTACCAGCTGGCACTAAACCAGTAAAACAGAAGCTGAGAAAAATGCATCCACATGTTGCATTATTAGTGAAAAATGACTTGAAGAAATTACTAGATGCTGGATTCATCAGATCTATTGACTATGCGGAATGGATATCCAACATTGTGCCTGTTTCAAAGCCGGATAACACCATCAGAATATGTACTGATTTCCGGGATTTAAATAAAGCATGTCCAAAGGATGATTTTCCTTTGCCAAACATAGACATGATTGTAGATCTCACAGCCGGCCATAAAATGCTATCACTCATGGATGGATTTTCAGGATACAATCAAATCAAGATAGCTCCTGAAGACCAAGAAAAGACAGCCTTTACATGTCCATGGGGCACTTTTTGCTGGAACGTCATGCCTTTTGGGTTAAAGAATGCAGGAGCTACATACCAGCGGGCTATGACAACAATCTTCCACGACATGATGCATACCTTCATGGAGGACTATGTGGACGACATCTTAGCCAAATCTTACACCAGGGAAGGACATCTAGAGATATTGGCCAAAATATTTGACAGGTTGGAAAAATTCAAAGTCAGATTGAATCCAAAGAAATGTGCCTTTGGAGTAACATCAGCAAAGCTCCTAGGATACATAGTTTCTACAAAGGGAATTGAAGTAGATCCGGCAAAAGTCCAGGCCATTATGGAAATGCCACCTCCTAAGAATATCAGCACATTAAGATCTCTACAAGGCCGACTACAGTCCATCAGAAGATTCATCTCCCAACTAGCAGATCGGTGTCATCCGTTCAACCATCTCTTGCATAAAAATGTGCCTTTCAAATGGGATGAACAGTGTGAGAGTACCTTCAATCAAATCAAGCATTATCTGATGACGCCACCAATCTTGGTACCACCCAGTGAAGACAAGCCATTATTGTTATATATTGCAACAACAGACATTTCTTTAGGAGCCTTGCTAGCACAAGAGGATAAAGAAGGAAAGGAACAGGCTATATACTATATCAGCAGGACACTCAATGGACATGAAGTAAACTACACCTTCATTGAAAAATCATGCTTAGCAGTAGTATTTGCAACACAAAAATTGCGACACTATATGCTTACTCACACTATCAAGCTTGTTGCAAAAATTGATCCTCTCAAGTATTTACTGAGCAAAGCGGCTTTAACTGGAAGGTTGGCAAAGTGGGTCATGCTCCTCAGTGAGTTTGATATTCAGTATGTGGAAAGGCGAGCTATCAAAGGACAAGCCATCGCCGATCAATTAGCAGAAGCTCCATTATCTGACAGTTATCATATGACCATGGAATTTCCTGATGCAGATATCCTCAATATCACAACACAACCATGGCAACTCTACTTCGATGGATCCTACACACAACATGGATCAGGAGCAGGAATTCTATTTGTCACACCTCTTGGGCACACAATCCCGCGATCATACAGGCTTACCTTCCGTTGCACTAACAACGTGGCAGAATATGAAGCTTTGATCCTTGGAATTAAAGTGGCTATTGAATGGAAAATCACAGAACTACAGGTGTATGGAGACTCCCAGTTAATCATCTATCAAGTCAACAATGATTATCAAACTAAGGATGACACACTGATTTTGTACAAGAGGCTGGTGGATGACCTACGAAAGTACTTCATAGAAATCAAATTTGAGCAGATACCAAGATCAGAGAACAAAGCAGCAGATGCCATGGCCACAATAGCATCTCTTCTACAAATGCCTGAAACACAAGATCGTTATCGATTTATTGTAGAACAAGTATCAAATCCTGCATACGCAAATCCCAAATCCCAAACCATAAGCCTTTTAGATAGTGCCCAATCCTCCATTTATGGAGACATTTATGCTTATCTAAAAGATAATATCTTACCACCAGATCTTTCTCGCAACCAAAAGCGCAACTTCATACGCCAATCCGCCAAACATACCATTATTGCCGACACCCTTTACCGTCGAGGCCTAGATGGTACTCTTTTACGTTGTTTAGAACATGACGAATCCGCTTCCGCTTTACACGAGGTCCATGAAGGAATTTGTGGAACACATTCAAGTGGATTATCTTTAGCCAAGAAACTCCTTCGTTTGGGGTATTACTGGCCACACATGGAGCAAGAGTCTTATCACTTTGTCAAAAGATGTTCAAAATGCCAGATCCATGGCAATCTTATACATGCACCAGCACAAGAGCTGCATCCATTTGCAACTACATGGCCTTTCTGTCAGTGGGGACTAGACTTGGTAGGGAAAATCCACCCATCTTCATCTAATGGACACAAATTCATTATCACAGCAACCGAATATTTTACAAAATGGGTGGAGGCAGTTCCCTTAACCACAATCACTGGAAAGCAAATATCATCTTTCATTCTTAATTATCTCATTTGTAGATATGGGATACCCCAGTCAATCATCACAGATAATGGCAGGCCTTTCAAGAACCAAGACGTCCAAGAACTATGTGAAAAGTTCCACATCCAACATCGCTTTTCAACCCCATATTACCCTCAAGGTAATGGACAGGCAGAAGCTTCAAATAAAACAATCCTCAAAATTCTCAAGAAGACTGTAAATGAAGTGGGACGTGATTGGCACGTTCAGCTAAATCCTGCTCTTTGGGCTTACAGGACTAGTATCAGAACACCAACAGGAGCTACACCATATGCTCTTGTCTATGGATCAGAAGCAATACTACCTATTGAGGTAGAAATTCCATCCCTTCGAGTCTCACTAAAGGGACTCATTTCAGATGAAGATTATAGGGTCTCTAGACTTCAGGAATTAGAGCTACTTGATGAACGTCGACAACAAGCTGTTAATCATTTGACAGCCTATCAACAAAGGATGTCTAGAAACTATAATCATAGGGTTAAACCTAGAGTCTTCCAGATTGGAGACTTGGTCCTACGGGAAAACCCTAGAAATCAAGCAGACAGAGAAAAGAAGGGAAAGTTTGAACCTAACTGGATAGGACCTTATGTAATCATATCAGTCTATGGATCAGGAGCATATCGACTGTCTACACCAGAGGGAGACATGTTGGAGGAGCCCATGAACAGCATTCATCTCCGACGATTCTACACTTGAGGATATCTAGTGCACGATCAATAAAGTTGTCTCGATGAAAACCTGGCAAACAGGCGTCATGATGACAGAAAAAGAGGGAAATAAACAAAAATAAAAAAAAAAAAAAAAAAAAAGAAAGAAAGAAAGAAAGAGGACACAATAAAAAAAAGTGATGAAAACCTGGCAAACAGGCGTTACTTGTGATTTTCACCAAAACTCCTCTATCTATTGGGTACAGTGTTGTTACGATTGTTTCCTTTCATATCATTTCCATCTATCATTTGAGATTATCACTATCCATATCATAGCAAGGATACCATGTTTTACCCTAGCTTGGGGGCAACATCCTAATGTTATCTGGTACAAGTAGACTTTCAGCTTGCATGGAAGGGCAGTTAAACATAACAACATCAAGTGGCAACCCATCAAAATCCAAAAACATCAGAAAATCCAAAAATCCAAAAACATCAGAAAATCCAAAAATCCAAAAACATCAGAAAATTCAAAGTCCAAAAATATCAGAAAATCCAAAATCGAAAAAACATCAGAAAATTCAAAATCCAAAAACATCAGAAAATCAAAAAACACAAAAATAGAGTCTGCATCAGTCAAAAGTGGAGTCTGTGTCAGTCGAACTATGTGGTCTCTGCATGTATAACGTAGGCAAGACTAATCTTTGATCAGTCCCCGAGACCCCTAGGATAGGTCTTTTAGGTCGCATCACTTGGTCAAAACATTTGGGAAAATCATGCACACATCAGCACACACATCTCGACAATGATGATCTAACCTAAATAATGATTTGAAAATACATTAAGAAGAATTTGAATTGTTGTGCTTTTTATCATTTGATTATCATTTCTTTGGAGCAACTCAATGATGTATTGAACTAGAGATGTAAGGAAGAAGAATGATATCTTTTCTTTGTCTGCTGTTTGTGAATTAGTCATTATTGTTTTGTGAATTGTCGCGGGAAATGCTCTACCAAGTATCATGGATGACATTTAAATTCACTTAAGAAAATGATTAATTCTTGTTTGTTTACGCAAGAAATGCTCAGGTCATCATTGGTTTATCTTATACCATGATGCTTATGTTCGCTTGCAATATCAAAAATCATGAAAGAAATACTCAGGTCATCATTGGTCTATCTCATATCATTGATGCTTGTATTCGCTTTCAAAATTTTAAAAATAAAGCTCAGTGATGATACAAAGCAGATTAAATAATTATTAAAGTGACACTTAGATTTGCATTGATAAAATAGGCATTTGCATGGTTAACATAGATGGCATTCATGATAATACATCTGCAGAGTACTGATGGCACAAGTTACAATGATTCAATCACAAATGATGTTATCTTTTCTTACTAAAGACTGAGTATACTTGACACATGCATATGGGATCATATCTTCATCTCATCATTCCACAATAAAGATCTCATTTCGTGACATCATATATACACGTTATGTTACACCATTTCATTTATCATTACATATTCATCATACATCATGGCATTCCATCTCATACATTACATATCATTTACATCTCACCTATCATACATCATTACATTTCATTAAAATCCATACATCATTTACATTTACATCTCACCTATCATACATCATTACATTTCATTAAATCCATACATCATTTACATTTATATCTCACCTATCATGCATCATTACATTTCATTAAAACCATACTTCATTTACATTTACATCATTACATATTCATCATACATCATTCAAATCCATTTACATTACACTTCATTTACATTTACATCTCATCATTTACTCATCTATCATTAAAATTAAATCACATTTCATCGTAAATCATTCATTTCACATCTCCTTATTTATCATTTATCACATTTCATTTACATACATCATTACATTTTACAATTCATTTATTCATCATCCATTTATCACATGTCACATTTTACAATTTCATTTCACATATTTCACATATCACATTTTATCTATCATACATATTATAAGAAAAGAAATACATCATCAATATCATTTCATCCATCACATCAATACATCATAAAATCCACACATCCATCACATCAATACATCATAAAATCCACACATTCATCACATCAATACATCATAAAATCAATGCATCCATCACATAAATCATGTCAAAACATATCATGAATCAATCGAAC
Organism: Sequoia sempervirens; assembly: GCA_007258455.2. Lineage (NCBI taxonomy): Eukaryota > Viridiplantae > Streptophyta > Pinopsida > Cupressales > Cupressaceae > Sequoia > Sequoia sempervirens. Next base: position 815,354,733 of record VDFB02281492.1, read on the forward strand.
CGCTGCACATATATATCTCATCAAGTGTCAAGTATACAATGAAGTCTGAAAAGAATAAAAATAACATCATAAAAACAAATAGCTGTATCAATCTCTCAATGAGTACGCATATACATATCAGGTAGTACTCCCACCAGAAGGAGCAGGTCTCGCACCAGTATCTGTACCACCACCAGACGTCCCAGGATCTCTCGGATCTCTCGGAAGAGGCTGTGTCACACCTCTGCTCACTGTCCTGTACCGACTCCTCCCTGAGCGCGACTGTGCGTAGCTAACTCTCTGCTCTGTGGGGAATAGCTCATGGTAGCGGCTCCGGTAGAACTCAATCTCAGCACCGGCTTGCATGGCCTCTCGCATATAATCCGCTACAGAAGTCCCATCTGCCACTCTCTGTAACCTCTCTACAGTCGCCTGTGCTGTCTCAGCTATCCGTCTAATGGTATCCCGCTCTGACGTCAAGGCTGTGATATGTGCCTGGGCTGTGGACAACTGTGCTCGTAATCCTGTCACCTGAGCCTGTGCGGTCGCTGCTGCCTGTAAAGCCCCATCTCTCTCACTAATTAGAGATGTGATCTGGGTCTGAGCAGTAGCTAGCTGTGCCTGCGTCTGAGCCTGGGTCTGAACTAATAAACCCTGCACCTGTGCTAACTGTCCCTGCAATGTCTGCACCTGCACCTGTAAACCCGCAATCTCTAAGGGATCTGCCGATGAGGATGTAACAGCCTGCCTCTTACGAGGTGCACTGGAGGATGGCTCTGATAAACCTGCTACGCTGGGTCCCCTCCCATCTCTGCCATCATCGTCACTGCTATCCTCACTGCTATCAGAACTGTCATCACTGTCAGTCTCTGAGCTGCTCTCCACATCGACATCAACATCCTCCTCTCTCCCCCGTCGCTGACCGACCTGAATACCCCCTGTTGGTGCTGCTGCTGGTGCTACTGCCGGTACGACTGCCGGTACAGGTGCTGGCTCATCTGGAATGGTAATCCGTGGAGGCGGGTGCAGAGCCAGGTACTCTCCGTACTCAGGTGTAATGGGTGCCTCGACAATGTCTCGTTGAACCTCCCACGCTGATGGCTGTAAGGCACGGTAACCCTCAACAAGTGCCCCGTAAGGCAAGCTAGGACCCCAATCAGGCACATTAATCCGTCACCATCCATAGTGGGCTACACCCTGTGGCATGCACTGCACAATACCGTACTGTCTGTACACCTGACGAAACAAGAAACGCTCCAAGACCCTGGGGCTCTTCCCGATCAAATACATGGAATCGGATAAGAACCCCAACTCAATATCATCGTCGTCCCAAACATCACAGTCTAGGTACGGACGCCAGGTCACTGCCTCAATGTCATCAACGATCCGTCTCCAATACTCAAGCTTCCCCATCATATGCTGGGTAGGCCTGCCTCTGTATCGAAAAACATACGGCCTCGTCGCTGGTCTGGCTAACATGGGTACGAGACGTGTAACAGCGATGTGCTCCCAGGCCCATACCTGGAGAAGGGTAGCCCCAGCTGATAGACTGCTGCCGCCAAGATAAACAATCCAATGCAAATCATGGTACAACTGGGCAAGCATGCACATGCCCCAAGCATATCTAGTCCTATGAACGACTAGACCCTCTAACACTCGACCCCATCCAAGAGATAGACCCTTTGACCTCTTATCAGGACAAAGGAATCCACCAACGAAACCTACCAAAACTGAAGGAAGAGGAGCATATGACTCATATATATCTATCCATGGGATCCACTCTCCTGCAATATGGGGATCCTGAAAGACCCTCTGCATGGCCTCTACCCCACCAACCTCCTCCGAGTCATGGACCAAAATCTTTCCTACAAATGGTATGCGAAGGATACGCCATACATCCTCTGGCGTCACTGTCATCTCACCAGTGGGTAAATGAAAGGTGTTGTGGTCACTATGCCACCTCTCCGCCAAAGCCGTCAATAAACCCCTATTAAGTCTAATATGGGGCATATCCAACAATGTAGCTAAACCACATGAAGCAATATGCTGTCTCTCGTCAGGAGACAGTCGCGAAATCATATCAAATGGCCAGGGGAACTGCTCCCGCACCTGGATCACATCCAACTGCTCCTGTACTCATGCAAAACAAAACATTTTAATCAGAATATCAAAAGATCATCAAATTTTCTAAATATTGTGTTTTTACCTATCAACCTATCAAATCATCAGGGAACCCTCATCTAATAATTAGGTTCATTCATTCAGAATGCATAATTATTCCTCGCTTATCATGAGGGTAATTATTATCAATCAATATATCTCGCTCATCATGAGATCAATTCCCCATCAAGATCAAACTGAAATAGATGGAATCAAAAACAAATCAACGAAAATCAAATTGCACAATGCTACCAAAAGCGCTACAAAATCAACCTAACGCGCTAAAATTTCTGGCGCGCTACCAAACCCACCAAGCACGCTACAGATCTGACCCTGTGTGCTAAAATATCTGGCGCGCTACAAAATTTCAATGACGCGCTGTACAACTGACCCTGCGCGCTAAAAATTCTGATGCACTACAGAACTTACTGGACGCGCTACGCTATTGACTGGACGCGCTAAAACTATGACGCGCTACAGAAAATCACGGGCACGCTACACCGCGTTCACCGCGCGCTAAAACTCCAAAAATGCATGAAAAACATCAAAAATAAAGGCGCAAATTACGAGGACGAGTTGAGGTACATACCGGAGGTCCATAGTCGGCCGGACGCTGGTAACGGCGCACACGCTCGAGTTGGTGGGTGTGGTATGGGATCGGCATCCTAGCTCTGATTGCTCTGGAGGGTCTCTATCTCAAAATTTGTAAAAGTCAATGCACAAATGACTTTTGAAAATGACCTTCGGAGCATTTATAGGCTATTTTTTTGGGGGAACTTTATGGGATTTATTTATTTCTCATTCTGAGGAATTAATTCTTGTCAATCACTGGGGCATTTACAATTTTGTCAGGAGATAAATTGTTTCTTCATCAATTCATCATCAAACCATCATAAAAATTCAAAGTTTCTGAAAATTCATAAAATATCCAAAATTCATCAATTTATCTCCCGAGGGGGCATATATCACTATCTTTTCGAAATTCATCATCTGGGACAAGTCTGGGGCATGCTTTAAAACCTTTCGTCAATACTGGCAGCCGAAGCAAAAACATTCTTTGAAACACTGTGTAAACACATCACTTCAAAGAGGGGCAAAATGTAGACACCTAAAAATGGTCTGGAGAATCCAATTAATCGAATACGCCTTATTTGATTAATTAATCTTAAATTCCTCTACTTAGTAAATAAATAGAAATATTTATTTATATTAAGTTCATTTATCAATTCTCCTATTTTTCTCTCCTAATTAAATAAACAAAATTAAAAACTTTGTTTTATTTAATTATTATCAATTTTATCACATTATTTCTCTCTTAATTAAATAAACAAAATTAAAAACTTGTTTTATTTAATTATTATCATTATTTCTTCTATCTTTAAATTGAATACACAATTTTAATAATTCGTGTTATTTAATTTCACATTTCCTCTTAATTAAATAAAGATTGTCAAAAATCTTTTATTTAATTATCACTCTCCTTTAATTTAATAAAACCAAACCCTATAGTTTGATTTATTAAATTATTTATTCCTCATTTTTGCTAAATTTAAATAAATTTAAATTATTTAAATTTATTGCATAAAGTTTGCACTATTCCCTCACCAATAAATATTTATTTCTCACCAATCAAATTAATGGCACTGCCATTCACGGGAAAGCTTCAGGGAAAATCTACAGGAAGATCTCTCAACAACCTTCCACCCACCTTCCCTCTTATCTTGCCTGGTGTTTTCATGGGGAGAAACCATTCTCCATGATCAGCTCCTTCTTCTCATCCCATGCCTTTGGATTCTCCAGAAGAAATCACAGCCCCTCATCCCGGTTTCCTGTACAATTGTGCTGCCGTGAATGCTATAAATACAGCTCTTGGGCTGCAAGAAAAGGATCCCAACGAATGTAATCTTACTCTGCAGGTTTCCAAAGCACTCAAGCATCCAATTCATCCAACAATCATCTAGCAACCATCCAACATCCATCCAGCATTAGCATTTGCAGCCATGGCTGCCATTAACATAGAGTTTGCATATTTAGATTAAAATAGAGTAGCATAATCTCATTTCTCATTCTCTAAGTGTCACTTAATAGTTTAATTAGCTTAAGAATCTGAGAGCTAAGTAAATTAGAGAAGTCTTTAGAGTTAGAGAGCAATATGATAGCATTTTGAAGCTTTTTAGTTTAATTTAGTTTGAATTCATTGAGTTTTAGATACATTTATCTTATTTAGAAGCGTAGATGCATAGTTTAGCTTGTTTCCCACATTCTACAGCTTACATATGGAGATTCAGATACTCCACCCTTCCTCGATGATCATGATTTAGAATGTCATTCCTTAGATCAAATACCCCATGATGATATTTTTATTCAGGAGGTTGTTTGTTTGGATTGCCTTGAATCTTTTGAAGAGGTTGACAAGGTTTCTTTAGATGTTCCTTCTTCTCCATCAGAGACTATTGGTATCCCTCCATATTCAGTGATTCCTTGTCCAAATTCATTGATTTTTGCTTCCATCATCTCTATCCATCAGGACACATTCAATTTTCCAGACTTGACATCACAGGATGGATTTGTTTCAGGTATCACTGACTTGGCTACTTCTATAGGTTTGGAGAACATTCTTGAGGGGATATCACTACTCTATTCAGATCCTACTTTGGAGAGTTCTCTTGAGTCTCCTCATTCCTTTGTCTCAACCTTGATCAGGGATCCTGAGACTATCTTGGAGGCACTTGTTTTCTCTTCAGAGATTTCATATACAAGAATTCTTCCCTCTCATTTCATTCAGGAGTTGGAGTTTCTTCAACATCTGCCATTGGATCTGCTTCTTCCTAGTGAGAGACATGTGGTTTGGACACCTTTGTTGCTTCAGACTTCTTTCAGTGGTTTTGAGGACACTTCATTATGGGGGGTAAATCTAGTCTCCATCTCAATCATTGTATCACTGTCTTTGGATCTTGTTCAACATCGATTTTCGTGTCGTCCTGATTTGTCACCTTCTTCATTGATTGGGCATGTACCTGAGTTGATTGTGGCATCTTCATCATTAGTGACAAAGGAGACACATGAGCAGCTTCTAGCGACATCATCCATATTCATCCTACCTTCCTTCAATTCCTATCCAGAATGGGAAGCATCCCTGCACTTGCACTTGGTTTTATTTCTTCCGAAAGGGAAACAAGTTGTTTTTCAAAATTGGATCATGTTTTGTCTTTAGACACTTACCATTCTTGTAGGTGATCAAATATTTTGGGGGGGCTATATAGTCTCTCTATTTCCCTCCTATGGGGGGGGCTATTGATTTTATTCTATCCATGTGACAGATGGTGTACTTGGGGGGTATATGGGAGTCCTCCATCCTTCCCATCCTTTCTCACTTCTTTGCATTTCATCTCCTTTTTGGAGAGGGATTTTATTCCCATTGGGTTTTCCCCTTTTCTCCGTTTGTGGGAGATTTGTTACATTTTCATATCATTTTGTAAATGGGTACCTAAAATGAGCATCATGTAGCTGGGACCCATTATCTATCATCATCATTGCATAATCATTGCATTTCCTCCCTAAGTTGCACTTATGGGGGGGTGTTAGTGTAATTAATTATTTATTACACTAGAATAAGTTAACTTAAGTCTTTTATTTATTTAGTTAAGTCCTAGGTTGCATCATTAGAATATCATTAATAATGGGGTAATTCCCCCTTTCCATGTTTGTAGGGATAAAATTCCTTCTAGAAGATGAGTTGTCGTTCTAGAACTTATCTCAATCTTTTATCATTTCCTAGATAGGGTTCACATGTTGTCAAATGTTGTTAGATCATGAAACATGGCCACATCATATTGCATCTTGTATCTCATTCATGCCTATATATTCAGGGAATTTGTACATTTGCAACATATCTAATATTCTAGAATCAATCAAGCAATCTCTATTTGCATGACCTTAGTTGCAACACTTTCTATGTGGTTGAATTTCTTCTTGGAAAAGGTCCTCTTGAAGGCTGTAGCTTTAGGGACATTGTGCATCCATCATTTCAACACATTAAAACCCTAGATCTAGGATTTGTATTAGTTTGCATTTCATCTAGGGTTGTAAAAGTTGCATTAGTTTGTATTTCATTTAGGGTTTTAAAATTGTATTTTGTATTGTTTAAAATCTTAAAAATCTAAAAAATTGCATACATATCACATTTATTTTGCATAGTACTTGCATATTAGTGTACTTTCAGTCATTTACATTAGAAAATTTAGTCAAAATTAAATTAAAAAAGGGTCATATTTGTTCACTTGTCCATAACTGTATTTGCATTTAGACACCAAAATCTAGAAAAAAATCACATAAACCACAATTTACAACCTAGAACAGAGAACACAAATAATAACTCAGAATTTGTAATTTTCATTTTTAAAACCTCTATATGAGGACCCATTTTCCCTTGGGAAAAACTATCCTTGTACAGGGGTTCTGCTAGAATTTTAGGAGATTTCTTGCCTTTGTCTTTTCTTTTTGTTTCTGCTATCAAATATGAGAATTACATTTTTGATACAATCTATTTTGCACACTAAAGATAGTTGTATTTTTGCTTAAATCTTGAAACAAATTGGAATTTTTTTGCATGTTTCAATTGTGGATACTTTTAGATTTGTAGAACAATTATTACATCATGTTATCATTGCAAAAATATCTTGTTATCATACTTTATTTCTATTTTTATATTTTTTTGAATACTCTAAGAAATTGTTGTTACAAGCATATGAATATGAAGTCCTTTCCCCTCTTTTCTTGTTCTTCATTGATCCCTCCCTCGTGTGTGAAACTAACTTAGTGAAAGAGAATAAAATATTAGACAATCATGACAATCAAGTTTTTTCTTCTCCCAATATCTATCCTATTTGTGAAGAGGATATTTTGGTGTTAGAGGAACCCACCATTGAGAGCCATGAGAATCCTATTTGTTTCTCTTCCCCTAGCTCTCCTACTTGGGAAGATATTATTGGACAAGGGGATGAAATCATAGATAATCATGACAATCACATTCATTCTTTTCCTAATATCTCTCTTATTTATGTAGAAGATATTTTAGTGTTAGAAGATCCACTCATTGAGAGTCATGATAATCTTGTTTCTCCCTCTCCCAATGCTTCTCCCACTTGAGAAGATATAATTAAACAAAAGGATGCAATCATTGGTAAGAAAGAAAATCATAGTTTTTCTTCTCTACATGTCTCCCCTACTTGTGATGAAGTTACCTTAAAAGATCCAACCATTGAATGTCATGAAAATCTTGTTTGCCCCTCTCTTCAAAAATATCCTACTAGGGAAGGTATCAGGGTACAAGAGGATGATAACATTGATACATGTCTTTCAAACAATAGTAATGTGGCTTCTTTATATGAAGATAATGAGGTGACATTAGAATTCCCCTCACTAGAAGATCATCAAAATGAGGATAAGCCTATTAAGGTTTTGAACATTAGATCTCCCTTGATTATTGGACCTCCAAAAATTCCTTTTGGACCTCTCAAGAGTTCTCTAATCATTAGACCACCTAATATTCCTTTTGAACCCCCTAAGAGTCCTCTAATTATTGGACATCCCAAGTCATCTCCTAAGCCACTTCTTATCATATGAATGCCACAACACCAACCATAACCTCCTAGATATATCTTAAATTTTGTAAGATAACTCACTATTAACAATGTTTTGTAGCAACTGATTTATAATATCATTGATCAAACATATAATTGTTACCTAATTTTGCATTTTAGCCCAATCAGGTTAGGTTGGGATAGTGCTATCATTTTGCAAGGAAAAAAGGTACACAAGAGTTTTTGCTTAAGTTGATTATAAATATTCAGATAATCCCATGAAATGGATTTTCAGTTTCATCATGCAACTGTTTTACAGAAAAAGAAAAGTATAATAGATTTTTCATTAAGTAACTATTCGAATTCATTTCAACAGAAGTTTATAAATTTCCCAAACAAGCTGTGGGAGTAATTGATTTGATATACAATAGGATATAATGCATATGTGAAAGTAAATGAACATATAAGAGAAAAGGGATCCCTCATTTCCTGAATGATGAACCCCGTTGTTGATCAGTTGTGTCTTTAGTTCCTTCATTGGTGGCTTCACGAGTATCTGTAAAAGTAAAAAAAAGTTGTGTTAGATCTTAGGATTTCAGGTCTCTTACATGTTAAAAGCAACAAACATTCACCCTATCTCTTATAATATATCAAATTAGGCAACTACAAATTTTTTAGAAAGGAAAGTATCATGAAGTTCCAAGGAGAGTGAAAGTATCCAAATCATCATGAGAAGCTTTGGGCCTCTTGTTTTCTTAACTTGTTTGTTCACTGGGCAGATATAGGTAACCAATTAACAGTCACTTCTTGATAAAGAGTGCCATCAAAAGAATGCAAACAATGATAGTAGAGAACTACCAGAGCAAGGAAAGAGTTCATCAAAACTTGGAGCAAGCAATGTAGAGGTAAAGTTTCAAGATAGTAGGTAGTTCTAAATGAGATAAGTATTCCCCTAGCTTTGGTAACTATCTACTATCAAATAATACCTTTTTCAAGCCATGACATGAGAAGAAGACTTCCATATCAATCATGTATGAATGACAAGACAATGTCAAGCAAAGAGTGATAGTTCAGTCAAGATCAAATACAATTGGACAACACCATGTACCATACAAGAAGAAGCATAGTTAAAAACTGTACAGTAGGGAGAAATTTTTTTGATAGCAAGGACACTCATTATTGACTATGAGACAAGATTAGAGAGTTATGAACTTTCAGAGGCTACATCCCTAAATTTACCATCCACACATGATACTATTGCTTGTAGCTTTCCTTGAACATGGCTAGTTTATGTGTGGTACTTGACACAAGGAGGTTGAGAAGACTATCTATCATGCAAAGATTAGTGATGTGGGTTTGAACAAGTTTATACTAAGAAGACAACCTCCCATGGCCATTACACCAATAGTTGAAGCAGCTATTAAATGGAAGATTCATTGAGTGACAGGCACAAGAAAGGAGCATGAAGTAGTAGTGAACATGAAGAAAAATATCATACAATATGTGTAGTCAATAGACAGTAAAAGAGGTTGAAGCTTTCTATACAAACACCATAACTGCTTAGATGAGTACCTTTTATCATTTATGTATCAATACAATTAAAAGCTATTCTTGATACATTAAATCAATATGGAGACATATCATTTGGTCAAACTTTCATTATTGGGTTCAAGAGGATCTATCTTAAATGCCAAGTGGATAGAGGATCTATCTTAGTGCCTTCTACAATATCATTGAATTATTTCATGAGAAGCCAATAATAATGACAATATGAGAATGGAAAGAAGATAAATATAGAAGTCAACAAGATTCTTCAACTGTAACAACAACATTGGTAATACATCACATATTCTTGAGTTGTTAGTGTAGGACAATAGCCTTTCCATTAAGATGAGAGTCTGGAACATCATATAGAGGTAGCAATATATAGGTGAAAATATCTATAAAGACAGTCAACACCAAATAAAGGGGAAAACATTGGAATAGAGTGACCAAAATAAGAGAACAAAGGATTGTGTGTACGGGGAAGATTTCTATCTATTCTTGAGATGATTGAAGCTCTATACAAGCCAAAATATTCATAACAAGATGGAAAAGTGATTGACATTGACATGCAAAGTGAGTTGCTACTAGATTTTTATAAAACATGCAAACCATCGGGCCATGAAAGCTGCCACAAACAAAGTATGAAATGCTTACAAAGCACATTGAATAGAGTAAGTTTCATCACTTTTTCCAGAAAACAAAGGATTGAGTGCAATGAGTAAAATTTCCAATCACTTCCAACAAAACTAGGGTTTTATAAACAAACCCTCAAATTATTGTAAAGGGGAAAAGAGTGTGAAGTGAAACCATCAAGGGATCAAGCAAAGTGAAATATATTCTAGCATCACAGCCATTTCAAATGCATAGGGTTATTCATAAAGGTTCACAGGATAGGTAAACTCTCATGAGATTTTCATGAATATCTATATTTGAGTTGTGCTATTATCACATTTACTTTTTTGTGATAGTCTCATGGATAGAATATCAGAATGAAAGCTAATAATAGAATCAAAAGAGGATAGTGCACAATAGGTAAGTCATAAAATGTCTGGGATAGTTTTGGCACGTGGGTAGTCTTTGAAAGAATGCAAATATGGGACATGTTCAATGATAATAGTCCAAAATGAAATGTGAAAAGAATGCATGTAAAGATAACCATATGTACAACAAGAGTCTGCTATACTCAAAAAATATAGAGATAAAACAATGAAAGTGTCACGTAGCGAAGGATTTACCACAAAGTAACACATTTTCTAGAACTTTGCAATATTTTCTTGTACAAAAATGAAGGAATCTCAATTTTTTTGAGAAAAAGAGTGGCTTACCTGCATAGTGAGAATGCATTCAACCACGCCCATATTATAGAAGAATACTCCAAACCTTCAAACCCTAGTGACGTAACATGATGTTACAGGCAAAGAAAATGAAAGAATGCAAATGAGCCAAAGATAGAGAAGTAGGTTTTCTTTTATTTCTTTTAGGTTTTTCATACAAACCCTAAAGTTTTAGCCGCCCAAGTGATTTTTATCATTTTATTTTGTAAAATTGCATAAGGATTAGTGCCTTAGCCATGATCAAGTCCTTTATTCCAAATGCCTAGTATGAAGTATGCAATTCACAAGAGTAATAAGGGTTTTTTATGTTTTCTCTCTTTTGCTTTGCATCAATTTAAGAAAAAAATAAATGTATAAATAAATATTAAAAGCAATGTTTATAAATTGCCTCAATATTTATCATAAGGAGGAATAGATTATTATATAAAAATATTAAAGTCATATTGTTTACTTTTAATATTTATTGAAACACTTCATTCTTGTCCTAAAATCATGCAAAGTAGAAGAGAGAGTTCTTTTTTGACTTCATGTCAAATTGAGTCTATTTTGGAGTTCCCATTGATTCAAGCCATCATTTGAGGAGGATTTTGAGGTACAAAGGGAAGTTTGCATCAATTTTGGAGTCCCACATGGGTTGACCATGATTCAAGGTGAGTTTGGCCACCTAAGCATTTAGTTTTCTCCTCTTTTGAAGACCCTTTTTCATGGTTTTCAAGTTTGCATGATAGAGGAAAGATCTTTCACATGCATAGATTAAGGGAGATGACTGAAGCATCTATTCTAGTCAATTGAAGATAATTTTAGGCCCCCTTTCAACATATATTGAAAAATCTTCTCATTGTTGAGGTTGGTTCTTGATTCTCCTCATTTTGAGTTGAGAGAGATTATTGTAACACAAATTATTTTCATGTAGCAACAACTTTTTCTTTCAAATCAATAAAGAAAACAATTATAGATCCATTTTTTGAGCTTTCTTATTACCTTGTGGATGTATGTTCTTATAGATTTCACTGTGATTCATGTGAGTCCTTTGTCTTCTTCTTCATCTAAGCAATGTAATTTGAATGTTTATCTTATTAAATTAGGTCATATGTTGTGTTAAATTAATTTTAGGTGAAGCTTGATGTGTAAACCCATTTTACCTTCAAATAGAGCTAAAAATTGAAGCCTTCATATTTTCGAAATACTTATGTTTTAGGAAATATATGAATTATGAACCTCATAACCAATAATTTTTTGATTCAAAGTTATAAGTAAGGGCTACATTATTTTTCATTCCAAACCATTAGTGTATCACCTCCTAGGATCAAATTTTCATTTCAAAGCATCTTTCTATCCCTTTTCCAACCAAATTCATTAGTTTTCTAGGAGATCAAAAGGGGGAACCAACCCATAATCTGGAGATCCACCTTTACTAAGAGCAATCCATAGGCTCAAAGGTGTTTCAATGTTACATAGGATTGCTAAAATACCAAGCTTAGCATCAGGGTGCAATCCTACGTGTTAACAATTTTGGCATGCCTGGTGGGACACTAAACTATTCTAGTTCCATAGGAAGTATCATTTTCACTACTGTGTTGGTATGGATAGTGATGAGTTCAAATTTTGCGGTGAAGAAAATTCATATTTGGCGACTTTGTTAGCTGGTTTTGAGCAGATCTAGTGCATTTTGCATATGAGAAGCATTTAAACAAGAAGTTCTATTCCTTTCAAATATTTGCAGCTGTCACCACTGAAAAGAAGAGGAAGGACAACAAAAAGAACACCTGAGCTACCTCCAAGCACTCAATACACCTCCTAGTTTTAGATAAAAATTATTAGTTTCACCACCTAGGAGAAGAGGCAGACTAGTAAGAAGGAAAATAAGTACATATTATGCTTCTCCTAGTTACAAATTATCAATTTTAGCTTCAAACAACCCAGTAAGAGTAGTTACAGTTCTTGTTCTAGCGGTACAAGTATAGAATTTAATAGTACCAACAATACTGATGGCTAGAAAATACACATTTGTGTGTTTTAATGGAGGTAGCCCACTGAATTTGGCTCAACATGATGTCATTCCTGTAGCTGCACTAAAAATTACCAATTTTTACGAGTGAAGACCAGACTACACCCATAGAGCACATCAAAGATGTGGCTTCACTATGTGGGGTCCATCGCATTACCGAAGAGAATGTTGCAATTAGGCTTATGGCTGCTTCATTGAAGGGTAAGGATCTTTAATAGTTCATGGGTCTAGTAGTGAACTCTATTGCAACATGGGATGACTTAGGAGATAAATTGAATAGACAATTTCAAGATAAATTTGATCATTTTTCTTTGGTTGAATAGTTAACACCATTAAAAGAGCTCCACATGAGCAAATGTCAGATTTCAACCTTCATTTCAAGAGGACCTGGAATAGACTTCTAGTCTTTGTGAGGCCTATAATTGATCATGCCTTTCTGTATTATCTCAAGGCCCTAAATAGTAATATTTCGGTAATGATTCAATCAATGGGTGGTGTGTCATTACGGAGAGTGTTTGATGTTGCCATTAGGGTTGAGAATAGTCTCATTCAGGCTAGAAAAATTGCACCTAGGCTTCCAATGCCTATATTTCTTGACATTCAACCTTTGATGCCTATTCAAATGCCTTCTATTGTTGCATTACCAATTGTTCTAGCCTCAAATTATCAATTAATTACTCAAAATATTATTGTTCTAGTTTAATCACAAGAGTTGCAAGAGATCAAAGGATTGTTGTAGACTCTTGGAAACAAATTAGTGAACCTATAAAAGTAACAAGGTCAGGGTTCTAGGCTAAATCAAAGCTTATACCAGCCTAATAGACCTTCCTATCAAGGTGATTCCCAGGTGCAAAGAAGGCCTTATAATCCTAGACCCTTTCATCCATTTAATCCCAATATTCCTAGTGTTTCAAAGGAGGTAGTCTCGGTCCATAAAAACTTGGCACAAGATTCTAATTGGTATTTTTATTGCAATCAACCATAAAATCATACCACCTATCTTAATTGGATGGTGAATCAAGCTTTGATGGTGCAAAATAGTGCTATTGTCCAACAAGGTTTTGAGCAAAATAATCTTGGACAACAAATTTCCAGTCCAGATCAAGGTCAGATTGATGTCACTTTATTGAACTGGCAGTGTGATGAGTTTTGTGTGGTGAATTATTCCCAAGGACAAGTTCAGAATCAACCTTACAACTCTATAGCAGCTAACACAAGATCAAAGAAGAGAGCTATAGAGGTAGGAAAATAGACTGTTATTACTTCAAATCAAGCCTCTATGAGCTAAAAAGGTAATGTACAACAAGTTCCTACTCAACCTACCTATATTTTGCATAGGCAACAACCTATTGTAAACAAAAAGCAACCTAAGACTCAAATTCCATCTATGTAGACTCAACTTGAAGGTGTAGCTACTTCTAAAGTGCAGTAGAGAGTTAGCTCAATTCCATTCAACATTATAGAGCATATGAAGAAGTCTAGCATAAGTGTTTCTATGTGGGATTTTTTGGCTTTTCCAGGACAAAAGGATTTATTACAAAATGCGTTGACTAATTTGTCTGTCTCATGAGCCAATAGTAGACTAGCCAAAGTTAAATGTTCTGAATGATCAACCAAAGGTGGAATCAACAACTGTACTAAATCAAAGGTTGAAAAACAAACTCAAGAGGTTAAACCACCTCCTTTTTATATAACTTTGATTGTAGGCAAGCATATTTTGCACAACTGTATGATTGATTCTGGTGCTAGGAGTTCAATAATGCCTAAGTAGATTATTGATAAGTTGGGTTTGACCTATGAGCCACAGTCAAAGGGTGTAGTTCAGTTAGATGGAACATCCTTCAAGACATTGGGTGTAATTAAGAATCTAGATTTAACTTTGTATGCTTGTCCTAATTTTTCTATTCCATAAGAAATCTATGTGATAGATTTTCCACCCTATTTTGCTTTGTGTCTTTCCAAAGATTTTATTGCCAAATTAGGAGGCTACCTTTCATCTGATTGGTATCATCTCTTCTTCAGGAAAAGGTATGGCACTAAGGTTGCCATTACATCTAAGTTATTGGCTAAAGACCATATAAAACCTTTTGTTCCTAGTGCTACTAATGCAAATATTGCTTATTATGAACAAGATAAAGTAGATCAACAGCCTGACCAAGAGCCTAACACTTTGGTTGAAGGCATTCCTGATCTTGTTTTAGTGCAATGGGAAGTTGAGAATCATGAGGAAGACCCATTTAAGCATATGGAACAAATAGATCTGGGTATGTACATGATTCAAGAGCATGGAATTTCTGTCCCAAACCTGGTTAAAGATGAAAAAGAGCATAAAATACAACAGTCTAATGAATTATGGAGTATGTATTTTGATGGTTCAAAAACCAAAGGGGGAGCTAGTGGTGGTGTTGTGTTAATTTCTCCAATTGGTGAGGAATACTATTCTGCATTTTAATTTACTTTTAGTTGTACTAATAATACAACAAAGTATGAGGCCCTTGTGCATGGTCTTGAATGGGCTAGAAAGAATAAAATTAACTGTCTAAAACTCTTTGGTGATAGTGAGTTGGTTGTTAATCGGGTAAGAGATATCAATGTCACAAAGAATGATTTGTTAAATATTTATAAGTATAGAGTTTGGGATTTAATTAAATTTTTTGATGCTTTCAACTTGCTGTCCATTCCTAGAATTCAAAATAAACAAGTAGATAGGTTGGTTGCAATAAGGGTAGAATTTGATATTCCAGCTGATGTAAAAGATGTAAATGTGAAACAATATGTCAAGGTTGTTGTTAGGCCTTCTGTTCTAGATAATAACACTCATTGGAAGGTTTTTGAAAGTGATGAACAAATTTTTAATTTCTTTGTAGAGGAGGTTGAGTTTTCAGCTTCCAATCAACATAAATTGACAAAACAGTATGAAGATCAGATTCTTCAGTTGAAATCAAACAAGCTACCAAAAGGATTGGTAACACTTGAGTCCATTTTTAACTTAGATGATCAGGTGAGAGAAGAGAATGCAAGTTTATTTATCAAACAAGAGCACTATGAGCCTATTGAAATCTTTAAGGATAAGCTCTTGAAACTAGGCAAGGTATGTACTAAGGAGGAGAGACATGCATTCATTTTATTTTTTCAAGAATTTATTGATGTATTTTCCTAGGAGTATCAAGACTTGAAGGGATTTAATCCAGATTGGTACAACACACCATAGAGTTAGAAGCAAATGCAAAGACTATAAGATAAAGGTAGAGGCCTTTGAATCCAAAACTTGAGCACCTTATGAGAGTTGAACTGAGTAAGTTGATTGAGAGAAAGATTATTTTTCCAATCAAGCG
This sequence comes from Sequoia sempervirens, assembly GCA_007258455.2. NCBI lineage: Eukaryota > Viridiplantae > Streptophyta > Pinopsida > Cupressales > Cupressaceae > Sequoia > Sequoia sempervirens. The sequence continues at coordinate 815,370,676 of VDFB02281492.1, forward strand.
TACCTCATGGGTGTCCAATCTTGTTCCTATAGGGAACAAGAATGGTGAACTTAGGTTGTGTGTTGATTTTAGAGATCTCAACAGGTCTTCTCTAAAGGACCATTACCTACTGCCCTTTATGGAGCAATTTTTATAGGTTGTTGCTGGTTTTGACAAATTCTCTTTGTTAGATGGCTTTTCTGGGTACAACTAGATATTGGTAAAAGAGGAAGATCAATTTTAAAACAAACTTCATGACAAAATGGGGAACCATGGATTACAAGAAGATGCCTTTTGGATTATACAATGTAGCGGCTACCTTCCAAAGAGCTATAGGTATGGATTTTCATGGTTTAATGAATAGGTTTGTAATGGTTTACTTAGATGATATTACTATCTTTTCTAAAAATTCAAGTGACCATTTAGTTCATTTAAAGCAGATCTTTGAGAGATGTAGAGAATATGTAGTATCACTAAACCCCAAGAAATGTATCTTCGCTATCCATGAAGGTAAATTGCTTGAACATGTAGTATCTAAAGAAGGAATTTCCATTGATACAAAAAGGATAAGTGCTATTCTTGCTTTACCTTTACCTACTCACAAGAAAGGCTTGAAAATATTTCTTGGTAGAATAAACTTTGTTAGGAGGTTCATTCCAAATATAGCTTATCTTTTGCAACCTTTAACCTCTATGCTAAGAAATAATGTCTCCTTCAGCTGGACCAAAGAAGGAAATAAAAGTTTTGATGAGATAAAAAATGCCATAACTATTGCTCCAACACTCATTAATCCTAATTTTGAAAAATATTTTATCCTATATGCCTTTGGCAGTGTGGAAATGATCTCAACCATGTTATGTCAACAAAATGAACAAGGTTTGGAGTAGCCCATTGCATTTTTCAGTCAAGTGCTTCAAGATTATGAAGTGAAATATTCTTTTGTTGAGAAGTACATGCTTGTAGTAGTTAGAAGTCTTAAAAAATTTAGACACATGCTTTCTAACAATAAAATTCAGTTGTTGGTTGCTCATCCTATAGTTAAAGATTTCCTATTGAGCAGAGATATTAATGAAAAAAGAGTTGGTTGGATTACAAAAGTAATGGAATATGATGTCTGAATTAAGGTCACCAAGCTTGTGAGGGGAAAAGTTTTATGTGAATAGCTTGCTGGAGATGCACAAAATGACAAAGAAACTGATGAAAAAGTTGTCCTAATACTCAAGAATGAAGAACAAACTACTAATGCAGCTCCTTCTTCCAATTGGATTCAACAAATGATACACTATCTACATACTGGTGACTGTCCTAAAGGTTTGGGCAGAGCAAAAAGAAGGTATTTCAGACTTCAAGCCATACCTTATGCTGTTATAGATGGAGTTTTATATAGGAAGGACTATCATGGAGTTTTGATGAGATATGTTGAACCATATTAGATTGATAGAATCTTGGAAGAGTTTCATGATGGACCTTTTGGAGGTCATTTTGCACCAAGAACTATAGCTCTAAAAATCATGAGAGCTGGTTACTATTGGCCAGACTTGTTTAAAGATGCTTATACTTGGGTTAGGAAATGTACCAAATGTTTATTATTTATAGGAAAGTAGAGGCTTGCAGCCTTTCCTTTGCATCCAATTAAGGTTGAACAACCTTTGCTTAAGTGGGGACTTGAATTTATTGGCTCTATTAACCCACCTTCAAGTGCAGGTCACAAATGGATTTTAACTATAACCGATTATTTTACTAAGTGGACAAAGGGTGTGGCATTGAAGGAGGCCAATGAGACTATTGTTCTAAACTTCTATCAAGATTTGGTAGCAAGGTTTGGAATTCTTGAATCTATAATTTCTGATAATGCTTTTGCTTTTGTTGGTTTAAGATTTTTAGATAGGGTTGTTAAGAGCAACATTTATCTTAATAGTATTTGTCCAACTATTACCCTTAAGGTAATGGATAGGTAGAGTCTACTAATAAGAAATTGATTAGAATCATCAAGAAGATGATTGAAGACAATCAGAGAGCCTGGCATGACAAGCTCAAATCAGCCTTATAGGCTAATAGGATTACACAAAAAAGAGCAAAAGGTAATTCTCCTTATGTTTTGAATTTTGGTAAGGAAGCAAGACTTCCAATTTCAACTAAGTTACCTACTTTAAGTTTGATCAAGGAGCTGGACATGTTAGAGGAACATCATATGGAGATCAAGCTTACACAGTTGATTGAGGTTGAAGAGGTAAGGAAAGAAGCATTGAGAAACTTAGAAATTCACCATGCACAAATGAAAATAACATTTGACAAGAAGGCTATCCCAAGAGAGTTCAAAGAAGGTGATTTGGTCTTCAAATGGGATGAATTAAAAAGTAGGCTAGGTAAGCACACTAAGTTTGATGCAATGTAGGATGGACCCTATGTTGTTATAGGTTGCAAGATGCACAATGCTTTCCAACTCTCAAAGCTTGATGGTGAAGAGTTACCAATCCCAGTTAATGGGATTCATCTTAAGCTCTATTATTGAGTTTTGATCTACTGTTGTAAATATTAGGTTAACTTTATTTCAATTTCCTCCAAGTGCTTATGCACAGGTTTGTTTAGTTTTCCTTTCCCTAAGTGTTGTTGCACAGTTGTTTTGTCTTGTTAGAGGACCCTTCTTGTTGTTGTTTCATGTTCTAATAGCTAAGTTACAAAGGATTTACAAAAGACTAGAGGACAAGAATTGAATCCTATGCCCAATGGATAGGATTATACTACTGGTCTAGGATGCTTAGTAGGCAAACATATAGCAGAGTTCGCCAAAAATGTTACCTAATTTTTCTTTTCAGCCCAATCAAGTTAGGTTGGGACAACATTATCATTTTGTAAGGAAAAAAGGTACACAAGAGTTTTTGATTAAGCTGATTATAAAAATTCAGATAATTCCATGAAATGGATTTTAAGTTTCATCATGCAACTGTTTTATAGAAAAAGAAAAGTATAGAAGATTTTGCATTAAGTAACTATTCAAATTCATTTTAAGAGATGTTTATAAATTTCCCACACAAGCCATGAGAGTATCTGATTTGATATACACTAAAGGATAGAATGCATATGTGAAAGAAAATGAACATATAAGAGAAAAGGGATCCATCATTTCCTAAATGACCCCATTGTTGATCAGTTGCATCTTCTGTTCCTTTGTTGGTGGCTTCGTGATTATTTGCAGAGTTAGAAAAATTTGTGTTAGAGCTCGTGATTTCAGGTCTCTTACATGTTAAAACCAACAAACATACACCCTATCTCTTATAATATATCAAATTAGGTAGCCACAAATATTTTAGAAAGGAAAGTATCATGAAGTTCCAAGGAGAGTGAAAGTATCCAAATCATCATGAGAAGCTCTGGGCCTCTTGTTTTCTTAACTTGTTTGTTCACTGTGCAGATACATGTATTCAATTTATAGTCACTTCTTGATAAAGAGTACCATCAAAAGAATGCAAACAATGATAGTAGACAACTACTAGAGCAAAGAAAGAGTTCATCAAAACTTGGAGCAAGGAATGCAGAGGCAAAGTTTCAAGATAGTAGGAAATTTTATATGAGATAAGCATTCCCCTAGCTCTAGTAATTGTCTACTATCAAATAATGCCTTTTTCAAGCCATGACATGAGAAGAAGAATTCCATATCAATCATGTATGAATGAAAAAGCATTGTCAAGCAAAGAGTGACAATTCAGTCAAGATCAAATGCAATTGAACACCATGTATTGTACAAGAAGAAAGATTTCACAATCATATAAGCATAGTCAAAAAATGTACAACAGGGAGTAAATTTTTTGATAGCAAGGATAATCATTATTGATTGTGAGAAAATATTAGAGATATGAAGTGTCAAAGGTAGCATCCCTAAATTTACCATCCACACATGATACTGTTGCTTGTAGCTTTCCTTGAACATGGCTAGTTTATGTGTGATACTTGACACAAGGAGGTTGAGAAGACTATTTGTCATGCAAAGATTAGTGATGTGGGTTTGACCAAGTTTATACCAAGAAGACAAACTCCCATGGACATTACACCAAAAGTTGAAGAAACTATTAAATGAAAGATTCATTGAGTGACATGCACAATACATGAGCATGAAGTAGTAGTGAACATGAACAAAAATATCATACAATATGTGTAGTCAATAGATAATAAAAGAGGTTGAAGCTTTTTGTACAAACACCATAACTATTTAGATGAGTACCTTTTATCATTTATGTATCAATACAATTAAAAGCTATTCTTGATGCATTAAATCAATATGGAGACATATCATTTGGTCAAAATTTCATTATTGGGTTCAAGAGGATCTATCTTAAATGCCAAGTGGATAGCGGATATATCTTAATGCCTTCTACAATATCATTGAATTATTTCATGAGAAGCCAATAATAATGTCAATATGAGAATGGAAAGCAGATAAATATAGGAGAAATCAACAAGATTATTTAACTACAACAACAACATTGGTAATACATCACATATTCTTGAGTTGTTAGTGTAGGACAATAGCCTTTCCATTAAGATGAGAGCTTGGAACATCATATAGAGGTAGCAATATATAGGTGCAAATCTCTGTAAAGACAGTCAACACCAAATAAAGGGGAAAAAATTGGAATAGAGTGACCAAAACAAAAGAATAGAGGACTGTGTGCAGGGGTGCAGATTGCTATGTGTTCTTGAGATGATTTAAGCTCTATACAAGCCAAGATCTTGATAACAAGATGGTAAAGTGATTGGCATTGACATGGCAAGTGAGTTGCTGATAGATTTTTATAAAACATGCAAACCCTCGGGCCATGAAAGATGCCACAAACAAAGTATGAAATGCTTATAGAGCACATTGAATAGAGTAAGTTTCATCACTTTTTCCAGAAAACAAAGGATTATGAGTGTAGTGAGTAAAATTTTCAATCACTTCCAATAGAACTAGGGTTTTATAAACAAACCCTCAAATTATTGTAAAGGGGAAAAGAGTGTGAAGTGAAACCCTTGAGGGATCAAGAAAAGTGAAAGATAGTCTAGCATGGTAGCCATTTCAAATGCATAGGGTTATTCATAGAGGTTCACAGGATAAATAAAATCTCATGAGATTTTCATGAATATCTATATTTGAGTTTTGCTATTGTCACATTTAATTTTTTGTGATAGTCTCATGGATAGAATATCAACATGAAAGATAATAACAAAATTAGAAGGGGATAATGCACAAGAGACATGTCATAAAATATCTGGGACTGTTTTGGCACAAGGTTAGTCTTTGAAAGAATGCAAATATGGGACATGTTCAATGATAACATTCCAAAATGAAAGGTGAAAAGAATGCATGCAAAGATAACCATACACACAACAAGAGTCCGTTATACTCAAAAAAGACAAAGATAACACAATGAAAGTGTCACATAGAGAAGGATTTACCACAAAGTAATGCATTTTCTAGAACTATGCAATATTTTCTTGTACAAAAATGAAGGAATCTCAGCTTTTTCAAGCAAAAGAGTGGCTTACCTGCATAGTGAGAATTCATTCAGCCATGCCCAGATTACAAAAGAATACTCCAAACCTTCAAACCCTGGTAGCGTAGCATGATGTTATAGGCAGAGGAAATAAAATAATGCAAATGAGCCGAAGGTAGAGAAGCAGGGTTTCTTTTATTTCTTTTAGGTTTTTCATACAAACCCTAAATTTTTAGCTACCCAAGTGTTTTTTATCACTTTATTTTATAAAATTGGATAAGGATTAATGCATTAGCCATGATCAAGTCCTTTATTCCAAATTCCTAGTGTGAAGTATGCAAGTCACATGAGTCATAAAAGTTTATGTTTCCTCTCTTTTGCTTTGCTTTAAATTAAGATAAAAATAAATGTATAAACAAATATTAAAAGCAATGTTTATAAATTGCCTCAATATTTTTCATAAGGAGGAATAGATTGTTATATAAAAAATATTAAAGTAAGTCATATTGTTTACTTTTAATATTTATTCAAACACTTCATCCTTGTCCTAAAATCATGCAAATCAAAAGAGAGAGTTCTTTTTTGACTTCAAGTCAAATTGAGTCTATTTTGGAGTTGTCATTAATTCAATCCATCATTTGAGGAGGATTTCAAGGCACAAAGGGAAGTTTGCATCAGTTTTGGAGTCTCACATGGGTTGACCATGATTCAAGGTGAGTTTGGCCACCTAAACATTTAGTTTGCTCCACTTTTGAAGACCCTTTTTCATGGTTTTCATGTTTGCACGATAGAGGAAAGACATTTCACATGCATAGATTAAGGGACATGATTGAAGCATCTATTCTAGTCAATTGAAGACCCTTTTAGGCCTCCTTTTAGCATATATTACAAACTCTTCTCATTTTTGAGGTTGGTTCTTGATTCTCCTTCTCATTCTGAGTTGAGAGAGATTATTGTAACACATTATTTTCATGTAGCAACAACTTTTTCTTTGAAATCAATAAAGAAAATAGTTACAGATCCCTTTTTGGAGCTTTCTAATTACCTTGTGGATGTATGTTCTTATAAATTTCACCGTGATTCATGTGAGTCCTTTGTCTTCTTCTTCATCTAAGTAATGCAATTTGAATGTTTTTCTTATTAAATTGGGTCATATGTTGTGTTAAATTAATTTTAGGTGAAGCTTGATGTGTAAGCCCATTTTACCTTCAAATAGAGCTGAAAATTGAAGCCTTCATATGAAATACTTATGTTTTAGGAAAAAATTGAATTGTGAACCTCATAACCAGTAATTTTTGATTCAAAGTTATAAGTAAGGGATACATTAGTTTTCATTCCAAACCATTGGTGTATCACCTTCTAGGATTAGATTTTCATTTCAAAGCATTTTTCTATCCCTTTTCGAAACCAAATTCATTAGTTTCCAAGGAGATCAAAAGGGGGACCCGGACCATAATCTAGAGATCCACCTTCACTATGAGCAACCCATAGGCTTGAAAGTGTTTCAATGTTACATAGGATTGCTGAGTTACCAATCTTAGCATCAGGGTACAATCCTACGTGTTAACAATAATACAAGGAACAATAGGCAACCAAAAACCACACCTACTTCATTACCATTACCCCAACCCATTTTACCTAGTGCTTCTTGTTTTCCTTAGCATAGTGGAAAGGAGCATGATCTTGTGGAACAATTTAGAAACACTCCTGCTAATATTTCTTTATGGGACCTTATTCAAGCTTCACCTAATTATCATAACATGATTCAAAGTGCTTTACAACAAGTAGTGATCCCTCCTAGTGCACAACCAAATGATTTAGCAACCCTAATTCAAGGTATGAGCTTGGTCAACCTAGACATTACCTTTCACCAAGATGAGTTGCCTCTAATGAAAGTGCAAAAAAAAAATGATGCCTTGATGATATAGAATGCCATTAATAGATGTGGCATTAGGTGTATTCTCATTTATAATGGTTCAACACTCCATGTTTATAGTGTAAGTCTTCTTGATAAGATTTGAGTTGATAAGAGTGAAATTCAACTAGATTCTTTATATATATGTGGATTTGATATTGTGGGAAAACAACCGCTTGGTGTGATAACATTACTTATTAAAGCTGGAAAGGTTACATTGCAAACTCCTATTCATGTAATGCCTCAAGAACTCTCATATAATCTCCTCCTAGGTATACCTTGGATTCATGCAATGCATGTGGTTCCTTCCATGTTACATCATCTAGTGAAGTACACTTATCAAAAAAAAGTCTACACAATCAAAGCCAACCTAGAATCATATCACAATTGTTTGAAAACTGAAACTAGAATGACAAGTCCTCTTACAACATTGACGCCAACTAGAAAAGTGGAATCTTTACAAGTTGAGGTTAAGGATAAGTTCCTTTCACCCATAAAAATGTTGTCAGAAGATGATTGGGGATCATTAGATTTCACACCTAAATTAGATGGGCAACCCAAGATTATATAATTAAAGTAAAGAAAAGAGAAAGAAGTTGACATAATATCCACACAAGCTGAGTCATCAAAAGCATGTGAATCCACAAATTTTAGCAAATAAGAGGAAAACACAAATTATATATCCACATATGATGAATGTGATCATGAGAAACCACCAAATCCAAAAGAAATGGAAAAAAATAATGGAAGAGGTTATGAGATTTTGAAACAATTTGGTTATAATGGAAAAGGATGTGGTGTTAAAGAACAAGGTATCCATGTCCTTATAGAGCTTACCCTACAATAAAAAAAAGAGGTCTTGGTTATTGTCCTTCGAAAGAAACAAAAGAATCAAATAAACCTTCACTTAATATCAATGTCATCATGCAAAAAAATCCTAGGACAAATATTGCTTCATCTTCAAACACATGTCTTAGTGATGATTGGGGCTCATTATATTTTACACCCTCCTTTAAAGTAGAGTACAAAATCTCACAATCTAGAGTCTTGTGTATGTATGACACCTTGTAGTAATCACAAAGTATCTTTTTCATAAAAGAAAGGAACATATTCTACTATTGATCAGGAGGGTACCTTGTTGAGGCTTCTCCAAGCCCACTTGATATCTATCCCTCCATGAACACAAAATAAATTCTACAATAAAAACTCATTTTGTGCATATCATCGAGTTCTTGGTCATTTAACTAATTCACGTAAGGCTTTGAGTAACAAAATTCAACATCTTAAGGATTGTGGTGCTCTTCCTTGTGTTGATGCACCTATTTCCTCTAATTGATACCGATTTTCATCCTATCATGTTGCTCATCACTATATGGCATTGATAGCTTTATTTTTCTTGCTCATTGCCATTAATGGTGGTACAATTTTAGGTGTAACCATATTTCTCTTGGCAACAACATGATAGTTCTTTGTGGTTGTTTTTGTCTCTATGATTGGGGGGCAAGGATAACTAGTTTTGGGAGGTGTGAATTCTTTTCAAGGATCCCCCTTCCTCTCTTTCTACTTAAAATACCAACATAGCAAGTATGTTGAAATTTTAAGTGGGGGCATATTGTCCCCCATTCATTGTTTGCTTGTTCCCTTCTTAGTGATTATAGAATACATCTCCTAGAAAGTGTGAACTTTTTTGTTCAAAGTGTGGCTTTCTTTATCTATGTGATGTGTCTTCCTTGTGGTGATACTATACTTGATGTTCTACAAGAGTGTGAAATTTCTTGGCATATGACATTCCTCTTAGTGACAATGCTATGATCAGTATTTCCTAAGGTGTGAATCCTTTTATCCCTTGACTAGTCCTCTCTTGGTGAAATCAAGTTTGATGTTCCCTAAGGTGAGACCTTTCATGTATCAAGCAAAACCTATTTGATTATCCTAACCCAAAACTAATTCATGAACACTAAGCATAACACAACTTGATTTGTGGTGCCTTTATGTTGTGAGTGTCTAGCATAACACAACTTTCTAGCCTCATGAGAACCTTTGACCATTTAATGTGGCACCTTATCAAAGTTATTAGGGAGTATAAATTTTGGTAAGGTTGACGTATGGGAGCATGTAGACCTGGCATAACTTTCCCATCACCACTTGTCTTATGGGATCACACCTTGTAGACCTAGTGCGTGTTTCTCATATTTGTCTTGGGGGTTCACCTAGTGTATATCAAACTACACTAGCCCTTCTGAGCATATTTTTTATGGCCACTAAGCATAACACAACTTTCTTTCCTATGGATCCATGTGTTTCATAAGTGATTTTAAATCCTTATGAGTGTATTTGATGGACGTGGCATAATACAAAGTTTGCTAGTTCATATTTCTTTCTTCTTTACATTTATTTTGACATTGCATGTTTGTGTATCTTGTCTTGCTACTTCATATCATGTATATGTGTGTGTCCCTTTGTGCTTATGTTGGTTTTCTATGGGATCCTGGGGGCTTGTGTAAGCTCCTTGATCTTTGTCATCCTATTCCATGAACATTGTGCACTTGGACCCCTTTTGACATATGTGTCTACTTTAGTGTGAGTTTAAGCATAGGGCTCATCCTCTCACTAAAGTGGGGGATAAATGTAGTGTAGAAAAATGTACACCTTTATATTTTCACTATGTTTGTATCTCCTTAATTAATTTCAACTTAATTAAGCCTCTAATTGATCCAATTATGCATTTAAAATCCCAATTAATTTCATTTTCTGAAAGGAGAACCTACATTAAACAATTGCAAACATCAAATTAAACACCTTGGAAATTGAGTCCTGGATTTGGAGCCTAGGACCCATTTTCCCAAGGGCGAATGAGTCCTCCTTAAGTCTTAGGTCCCAATTTTTAATATGTTTTTGGCAACATCTTAGTGTTTAAAATTCAAATTGAAATTATTGGCTTTTTTATGTCTAATTGTTGAGAAATTAGAAAATCACCTATAAATACATAGTTATTTTATCAATTCAAAACATCTAGCATTGAGGCAACTTTCACAAGAGAAAATATTATTGTCAAGAGCATTGAAGAGCAGATTTTTTAGTCATCTACAACAACATTCAAGATCTTATCATCATATCAAATTTATTTGCATCCATGCAAGTTTTTAGAGCTAACACTGTGATATAAGTTTCAAGTTTTCAAGCATCAAATCAAGTGTCAAATCAAGCATCCAATCAAGCCATTTCATGCAAGATCAAATCCTTAGAGAGATGTGCTATATTTTAGTCCTCTAAGGGAAACCGTTGAGGGTTTTGTGAGTTGTGACATAGCATTGTTCATTCATCATTCCTTCCATTTATGATTTCATTCCTTTATCAAGGTTTAATTACCAAACTAGGGTTTGACCAAGGAAAATGCTTATCCACCAAAAATAAACAATTTTACCCTCTGTTTGTGTTTTCAATTTTACAGGTGAAGAAGGATTGAAAATTGATCAAAAGTGATTTTTTTAAAAGCTTTCAAAGTTGTCAATATCGTCATCAAGCAGGTTGAATCTGAGGATGATGATCTGTGCTGTAGGTTGTTGGGAATCCTTCACCATCATTTCTTCTTGCTAGGTGCTTAGGGGAGGGTATTATATCCTTCTCTTTGCTTTGTTTGAGTTGCTCATGTTGTTTATGGGCTTGTTACTAATACGGTCACATTTTCCCTCGATTTGGTCTGCCTGTTTGGGGGTGTTGTATTGATTTTGGAAGCTGGGACAACTGTTTGGACATTCTCCTATGCCTTTTCTGACTGTGATGGTCTTTGGCTTGGCTCCTTTGGAGATGTTGCTATTGCTAAGACTTCTTTTGTTGCCTTTTCCAGTCCTTGGCTCTGCTTTGACTATCTTGTTTGTTTAGAGGGTGGCTTGAGTTTGGTGTTGGTTTTTTTGGTGAGGACCCTTTCATTTCCTATTTTGGTCATGGTTCCTCTATTTCGCTTGAGCATGTTAGTGGCTTTTGTGATCTCCTTTGTTGCCTTTGCAATTGTGGACCTATTTTCCTTGGTCTAGGTTGTGCATTCTAGTTTAGAGGTTCTCTTTCTTGGCCTCATGGTGTGCACCTAGTGTTTGCTATTGGGTTTGTGGCCTTTGTGCTGCTTGGGGATTTTTTCTAATACCAAGTCCACTTATCCTTGGCATGCCTTTGTGTGGGTCTATTCATGGGTTGGGAAGTTGAGCCTCTATTATGTTCTACTTCCCCTCTTTCATGTTCTCTAGAGTTTGGTTGGGGACTTTGGTAGAGTAGGGTTTGCAGATTTTGGGTGCTCTGCTCTTTCGTATTTGAGTGGAGTGGCTTGTTTTCTCACTTCTTCCCTTTGGATTAGAATTTCACTTTTGGTCTTATTCCTTTTGATGTTTGGACTTGATTGATGGTGCCTTGTTTTTCCTATTATCTTTGGAGTGGTTTTATTTCCTTGGGGATAATGGGATTTTTATGCAATGTCCTAAGGGGGTGGGGGTGGTATTACCCTATTTCAAAATGGTTTGAGTTTTTCTTAGGTGTTTTCCTCCTTGGCTTGCTTGTGGGCTTAGTGTTCTATAGTGATTTTATCTGCTGTTCTACTTCTTTAACTTTGGAGGATTGGGGTCTTGCGCTATTTTAGGTTTCTCTTTTAATGTTGGTGGCTAGTTTATCTCCTGTTGGTGTTGTTTCCAAACCTCATTTGGACAAGTTGATCTCTACTAGTTTGCCTGCTTGTCTTGTTGTTGATAGGCTAATAACCTTCAAGGATGTTGCAGAATCTCAAGTTTTATACCTTTTGTTATTGATGGGGTTGTATTCCAAATTTACTTTAAATACCACCTTGCTTCAGTTACCCATTGTGGACAAGAGTACTCTCTTCACAAGAGTGTATGTAGTTGTCTTGGCTCCACAATTTCCTCTAAAGGGTACTTTTACTCAAGATTTTCAGTTGATTGAATTGTCTCATACAACTTATTTTGGTACCTAAAGCTCGTGCTGCCATGGGATGAGGCGTGTTTTCATTTTACCAGAGTGTCAGCTTCCTGCTGGGTTCTACAGTGGGGTCTCCTATGGAGGTGGAGTTGGTTGATGTAGTTGCAGTGGGTTGTCTCCTTTCTTTTTGTTGGTTCCTTTTGAGGTGGAGCTTGTTAGAGCAGGAGATTGTTGGCTCTCATAGTTTGGATTCTCATTTCATCCTCTCCTATAGAGGGGAGATCTCCCTTATTTAGGCAGAGTTGGAGTTGGTGCATTAGGTGGAGTGGTGCTTCAAGCTGCCTATTGCTCTTCTATGTTTTGTTATGCTTGTTGACTCCCTTACCGTGTTGAACTAGAGTCTTTACAAGAGATATTGTTTTAAAGGTGTTGTTGTTTGGAAGGTGTTGCTTCGTAAATGCCTTGTAGTTCAGGTTGTTAAGGGTTATTGTTTTTACAGCCTGATGGTTGGCTTGCAGACCTATTATATTGGCTGTGTTCTTAGCCCTAAGTTCTCTCAAGGAGTTTTTATGGGCTTAGTTGTTTTATGGTGGTTTGGGTTTCAAGATATACAAAATCTTGCTTGTAAGGGTTTGAAGTATGGTTTGTATTACCCACCCTTGGGGTGGTTGCTATTATAGGATGTGATTTTTGGCAGCTTGGAGGGTGGTTTGTTGGTCTGTTAAGCTGGCTATGAAGCCTGATTTGAAGGAATTTTGGGGTTTAGGTCCTTGTAGGCCTATTTTACTGGCTTTAAGGCCTATTTTGATGGATGATTGGGTTTTGGACCCATTTATTCCTACTTGTAAAAGTTTGAGGACTGTCTAGTTTTTCCACCCTTAGGGTGGTTGTTGTTTTCTGCTTGCTATTTTGTAGCTTTGTTGTGGCTTGATGGCTTGTTCTACTAGTGTTGTTTCCTGTCCTACTCTTATTTTTTTGCTGGGTTCGAGTATAATTTCTTACTGCTGTCCTATCTTGTTGTTGTTACTGATCTTGCTGTACTTATTGCTAAATCTGTCATGATGTAAAGGGATTAGGGCCCTTTCAAAATACTTGCTTATCTTATCAAAAACATCATCGTCAAACCATAAAAACTCAAATCCTGAATTCATTTCTGACTTTTTGGAAGTGAAACTTGGGGAAAACAACATCTCAAATTCATCTCTAGAGGAATCCCCAAGCTTAGAAAAATTCCTGTACAAAGACCCATTCTCCCTTGGGTGAATGAGTCCTAGCAAGACACTGTGACATTTTTAGTGATTGGTACACAACATTATAACCTTCTCAGATCTACTAGAAGATTGTTGTTTATGTCAATATTATGCTTTAAATTTTCTTTTCAAATCTTACTTCACATAATTGATTTCATTTGATATTTTATTTTCATCTCCCAACAACGTATTTCAGTCATATTTTACCATTTTTTGTCACAAGGGAAACAACAAGATATCTAATAGGGTTGACTCACCTAATGGTCAAAAGTCAATCCTACATTTTGGGATCTCTTTTCCTAATGAAATTAGATGAAATATAGGTGCATTTATTCTCCATTTACCCATTTTTTCATCACCTATTTTTCTATGTTTCATCTTGAAATCCACCAGAGGGGTGAATTTAAGTAGGTTCCAAAGGCAAGCAACACCCCCCCCTCCCCCAACATTTCCTTGAGCTCTAATACACTGGCACTAACTACCCCACCACAACTTGGGAGCCAACTTATACATCCCCTTTACAACCAACTTTATCTCCTACAAAAAAATATAATGTCTAGAAACTGAGTCTTAACCAAATCACAAACAAATTTTTATCTAGGGCCACTATTCAAGCCCCTTACATTCCATGAGAGGAAAATCATTTATGAGAATTGGAGAAGTGGGTGTTAATGGTTTTGACTGACCCTAATTCCACTAAATTCTCTCTCATTATTTTGATTTTATCTTGATCTTTCTTTCACCCTACCTTGGGTAATTTTTCCTTAGCTCCTCTCTTGAGGTTTTTTTCTTGTAGGTCTAGAGTGGGAGAAGGTCTTCTACTTTTTCCAGAGTCTAATTCCTCTTTCTCAAGTAGAGGAGGCAAAAAAACTTTAGCTGATGCAATATTTCTCTCAATAATTTCTCTAACCACCAATACACATGGATCCCCAGGATCCAAATTTGTCTCCATCTGTGCACTCAAGAGAATGTCCTGTTGAAGATCCTGACTATGACCTCCCTATCCAACTCCTGAGTGACTTCCAATTTTCCATCACCATAGTGCCCCACATTTGGATTCACTTCTAGAAGGTTAAAATCATCCAATACATCAAGCTAGTTAAAACATCCATCATCTTTCCTATCCTTGAGATATTTTTTCTATCCTCTGCCCTTATTGCGAGGCTTTACAAGAGTAATACCATCCTTATCTACTCTCCACCACTACTAGGGCTTTCCCTTTATCCAGTTGGGAAGGATATCATGACAACACATTAGGAGGGGATCTTGTAGGGGTGATATGAGGAAACTTACGATACAAGTGGCCATATGCATGGAAAATATGACTTCAAAATAGAAGGGCTTCATAATCAAGCTACTAGGTCCAAGAAGAAGAGCCAAAGTGAATTTCTAGAGAGTTTGGAAAAGGGTTATTTAAATAAATTTGAATGCAAATTTGAGTATAATAAATTACCTTTCTATCTAGCATTTGTTGCGACGGGCCCATTGGTTTTCCAAGAAGCAAGGTGATCATGTGCAATACATCATTCCTCCAAAATTCTAATGGTAGTCTTGGGAGCCTAACCCACACTAGAACCCATGTCGGGAGCTCCTCTATTGGATTAAAACCTACATGCCATGGCTTGATAAACAATCCAACCTAGTTATAAAAATAGGGTCCTCCCTTAAAGGACTTATTATGATCAGTTAGACAATTGAAAACCACCATAAAGTAGTTATTAGCCACAAGCATAATCTTGAGTTCACCCTTAGGGTTCTAGGTTGGTCGTGCCCATGATTCCAAAATAGGGGAAGAAACACAAATTCCCATAAACTTGCATATCAGGGCATGATTAGTCAGGTAGTTGGCATCCTCCTCAACATATTCCAGTTGGATCACTAAAAATAGAAAATCTTGACTCCTTTCTAGGCAGCCATGTACCTTCGAGATTCAAGGACCACTATGAGATGTGCCCTCACCATTCATAGATTTGTTTAAAAAATTGACCGCACTTACATGCATAAAAAAAGATAGATCATAACTAGCTATAGCTTCACAGAAGGAGACATTTTGATTGTGACTTGGACCTCTCGTTGAGGCCATGCCTTGAGAGGAATAGGACTTCCCTCAAGCAAAAGAAAGGCAAAAAATAACACCCAAAACCCAACACACTACTCTACAAAACTCAACCCCTATGTAGCTAATAACCCCACATAACAAACACCCACCAAGAACAAGAAACATAGTAAAATAACAAAGGAAGAATGCAAAAGGTTGAGGGAGGGTTGTGGTTAGTTGAGAAACTTAGTATAGGTTGTGCGGCCTCAAAACCCTATCGCCATGGCAATCACAACTCTGACCATCCGTACTCCCGATCATATCTACAATTTTTAATTATTATTAATATCAATAATAATAATAATAATAATAATTATTATTATTATTGATTATATAAAATGATAATATAGTAATAAATTATATTATTATTAATATTTTTTATTAGTGTTGACAAATTACATTGGATATAGTAGAAAAATCTAGTAGAGAGGAGGTTTTCCCTTATATATAGTAGTGAGACAAATCAAACTTAATTTGTATATGACCGAATTATAATATAATATTAATAATTTAATACTAATATATTAATAATATTATAATATTATTAATATATTATTAAATTAATAATAGCAAAATATTATTGCCGGTATTGGCATGGTGTGATGGTTTAAAGGTGGCATTGTTGTTCTTGCCACCATGGTTCAAACCCCGTTGGGGTGGTATTGTTGATTAGTTGTATTCTGGTTCATAGCTCCGGTCAAAAGCGTTTACCCCTTAAATTAAAAAAAAAAAAAAAAAAAATATTATTATTATTATATTTTTGTTATATTATTATTAATATTATATTATATTATATTATAATAATATTATATTAATAATAGAAAATTATTATTATTATTATATTTTTGTTATATTATTACTAATATTATATTGTATTATAAATATTATTATATTATTAAGATATTATTCTATTATTTGAGCTTACATAGTAGGTGGGTGAGGGTAGTGCATAAATTGGAGAGGAAAGAGCTTTTTCACTTTATATCATGGATGGATTGGTCTATGTAGCTCTACTTTATATAATTGGTATGACTTCCCAAGTGATTAAAGTGGATCCAACCACAAAGATAAACTGCTGGGCACCCACACACATCTCCCAAAAAGACCAACCTTGTTTTGATTCATGGCTTTGGATCCAATGCAATATGGCAGTGGCATTCATAGATTAGGCCCCTTCTGCACAATTTCAATGTCTATGTGCATGACCTTGTTTTCTTTGAAAAGTCCTATTCCACCAAGGCTCAAATATCAGAGTTTTTTCAAGCAAAAAAATCTATGATGAAGCTATTGAAGCAATTGGGTGTGAGTAGGTTTCATTTGGGTTGGATTAGCTATGGTGGGTTTGAGGCATATAGGTTGGCTCATCTCTTCCCCGGGTCTATGGAGAAAGTTGTTATTATTAGTTCTAGAGTGTGCATGGTGTATTAGGATAAGCATGAGCTTTTTAAGAATGATGAATCTCTAGCTATGGTTGAAATCATTTTTCCACAGACTCCAAACCATATGAGGTTTCTAATGAAGTTTTCATTGCACATGCCTCCTACAATGGTTCCCTCGTTCATTCTCTAGGACTTTATCAATATAATGTACACTAAATAGAGGGAAAATAAAGTAGAATTATTACATGTCATTCTAGGAAAGGAAGCAACACCACCACTTCCTGTGCTAAATTAAGAAACACTTATAATATGGGGTGTTGATGACCTTGTTTTCCCACTGGAGCTAGGGCAAAGGTTGAAAAGGAATTTGGGTGACAAGGCCAAGTTGGAAGTGTTAAGGAAGTTGGACATGCTGCTCAGTTGGTGAGACCAAATGAATTCAATAATTTGATTAAGAAATTTCTTATGGATTCCTCTCTTTAAAATTCAATTTCATTACAAACAACATTTCTTCACATTCAAATGCTAGTAACTTCATGTAGCATCTCATGAGGTAGAATTTATGATTATACCAAGTCTATTGGTAAAGCATTTGATTATCTTAACCTTTGATCATGGGAAATTCATGGAAATTCTTATGAGAAATAAATATTATTATGATATTATTATTTATAATATTATTTTATTATTATGTTTTTAATTGATTAAGTAGGGAAAGGGCCCTGATCCCTAAAAAAAGTACACCAGTCTAACAAATAGCCAGTGGACAAAACATCAAAACTGAGGAAGCATAATAGGAAAAGAACCACTACCTCAAAACCCAACTGACCAAAAACCACATTACCCTATACCAGCCACATCAAACATTATATATCTATCAAGCATCTAGTAATGTAACCAATCCATAGTATCAACCATCCATAAAAGAAGGTTATAAAAGCATAACCTATAATGAGTGTCTAGTAAGTTACTAAAGTTCTAGACAAAAATTAACTTAATATAGTTCTGGCACATAAGGCCATTACCACTGAAATACCACTTAACAAAACAAAAAGACATCAACACAACAAGTAATAGAAAGTGAGAAAAGCTAAATTCGAGGACTAGGCCTCCTCAATTAGGCTCCATGCCTTCATCAAGTCTTCAAAAAAATCTTCAATGCTATTTTTGAACTCCATCTTTCTTGACAGAGTGACTTCATCCTTATATTCCTTCTTCCTTTGCTATTTCTTGATTTTTCCTTATCCTGAGATGGTTGCCATAACAATTTTTTTCATAATCACACCCACAACCTTGCACATGTTCCTCATAGCATACTCAAGAGCCTTAAACTTGCTTGCATTGTCCTCATTCTGAACCATCTTCTCCAGGATCACCAATGTTTCCTCAAGCCTTTGCACTTTGGTTAATTCTAGGCCCATTTGATAATCCTTTGAGCTCTTTGGTTCCATTGTGGCCATCCCTTTATCCTCATTCAATTTAGTTTCCTTCTTAACCTACTTGCATTGTCGTCATTCTAAAACATCTTCTCCAGGATCACCAATCTTTCCTCAAGCCTTTGCACTCTAGTTAATTCCAGGCCCATTTGATAATCCTTCAAGCTCTCTGGTTCCATTGTGGCCATCCCTTTATATTATTATTTTATTATTATTATATTAATATTTTTTCAAATATAGAATATATATCTTAAATAATAATATAATATTATTTTTCCAAATAATAATAATATATAACAATATTATTATAATTATAATTTTCTACTCAAATACAATTTAAGCTTATTTATTTCAAATTCCATTTAAGTATAAAAAATAAAAAAAATAATAAAAAAATGGAAGAGCAGAAGGCACCCCGCAAAATTCTCCAAGTGAATAATTTGCAAGTTAGTCAAAATTCGAAAGAGTGGTACCATGAAGAAGGTGGCAACTAGAAACCAGCCTCGATGATTGGTATATTTGAAGAGGCAACATAAGACTATGATCTTTTAATGAACTCAACCATCATTTGCAGATTGGTCACCTCGAGACTCAGAAGATAGTACATTTCCCAATGGATGGGAAAGAACTAGAAGGGGCAACATGTAGTAAAATTCTTCCCAAATGGTTTTTCATAACAACCTTCCTTTCAGAAGAAGATCACAAAGAAGTCTTGTAGGGTGGCCTTTGGAAAATCAACAATTACCCTCTATATATGCAAAATTGGACTCCAAGATTCAATTTGAGAGAATACGACCCTTATAAGGAACCAATCTGGACCAGGTTGTATAACCTTCCTCTTGAATTTTAGTTTGAAGAATTCTTGAAAAAGATTGGGAGATCCTTGGGAACCCTAATTGATATTGATTTTGACTTGTTGGAAAATAAATCTTACCTATACACACGCATGTACAGATAGCGGCTATCAAGCCAATTCCCTCGAATATTATCCTCAAATCTAAGCAGGGTGACTGGATGCAAATGTTGGAAGTTGAAGAAAAAAGGATTATTGCCTAAATTGCAATAGGTGGAACCATGCCATGAAAAATTTCCATAAGAAAGAACAAAAAAATCATTCGTGTGATCAGGATCCTGGGAAGTAGGATTCACAAAAGGAGGAAAGATTGCTTGAATCCAATATGGGTTCATCTTCTCCAGTGTGGTAAAAGGAAAAAATGACTACTTGAGTGGTAGAGGTTCCATTATTGCAAGGAGTACACAAAGGACCAAAGGAACTGTTAGGGAATGATAGGATATTGGAATAAAAAGAAGCAAAACACACCTTCAGGGAAACTACAAAGAACAAAGAAATGCCCACATGTGAGAGGATCCCAAACAAGGTGGAAGTGGTTGTTTGGGAACTACCGGATTTGGATAATGGCCCTCACTCAGAGGAGGAAGTTGACTTTGATGAATTGGGGATCATTGACCTAAGGAACATCTCTCAAACCACCTCTTGTATTCGAAATTGCTATATCAAGATGGATAAAAGGCAAGGTAGAAAATCACATAAACAATTAAGAGAGGAAATGGCTAAAGAGAAGGTCATCACTAGTGCTAAATTATTTTTGATGATTACTAAGGAATCCCCTCCCTTAGGAAGCCATGAAGATCTCGACATGGACTGTTAGGGGCTTAAACACCCCTAACAAGAGTTGCTTAGTGAAGCACCAGTTAGAGAACATGGCAACATATATAGTTGTCATGCATGCGGAAAAACTAGGGATAGAGGACAAACAACTCTTTGCCACCTCAAACATTTGCTAGGGTACACATTTAGTCGAGGTGATGGGTGCTACCAGTGGGCTTGGTGAGTAGATATAAAATTACAAGTAGGGGACACCAATTGGATGCTTCTTTAGGTAAGTAGTTTGAAGGAAAATCTAAAATTCCTTTGACTCAATGTATATGGGCCAATAAATAATCAAGAGAAATTGTGATTGTGGGAGAGCCTACAATCAATTGTGGATAATCACCAAAATGAGAAATTAATAGTTGGTGAAGATTTCAACGCCATCTTATGGTTAGAGGAAAAGAGTGGAGGAAACAAACATAAAACTTAGGCGATGAAGGATTTTGTGAATTCATCAAATCCACTAGACTAAACAAAGTCCCAATAAAAAATGAATCCTATACATGGACTAATTTTTGTAAGGGTTTCACTAACATCGTAGATAAATTGGACAGATTCTTCTACAATGATCTTTGGTTTTCAGTATCATCAGCTTTATTTGCAGGAATTCTACCAATTTTGGGCTCTAACCACTACTTGGTGGAGCTAAACATAAGCTTGGATGCTATGCCATTGAGTAGCCTATTCAAGTTTGAAAAAATGTGGTTGCTAAGGGTAGATCTAGTGCCACTAATGGAGAATTTGTGGACAAATATGTCGAAGAGAATTTGTTGAACACCTGGAATACTGAGAGGGGGGTGAATCAATATTCCTCTAAACCAATTAAACATAACCCATCCAATTAATTGAATATAAATAACTACAATGAAGTATGAAAGCATGGATACAACCATAGAATCATGACACATGAACACCAATATTTTTATGTGGAAAACCTAAAATGGAAAAACCACAGTGAGGGTTAGCTCACAATATATTATATTTGGATATAAGATATTATAGAAAGGCTCATTGCCATGACACACTGTCTAGAAAAAGGCTCATAGCCTACTAAGAAAGAAAAAAAGAAGGGTTTGGAAAAACTACCTACTTGAACTGATACAATAACATCCAATCATATGCTAGATTATAGTTCCATTGAAGTAAAAAATGATCTTCACACTTGTCTGAATTAATACTCTGCTTTGTTCACAATCTACTCAATACTGCATCGCACAGATGTAGATGAATCACCATACATGTCATATATCACATACACCCTGCTCTGCTTCATGAAATTCACATATCATACACTTTTTCACACACTCCTCCTCATAGCTCAAAACTTTCAGTGTTGATCTCATAAATATACCCACATTAGGTGTAACTTCAATTAGGTTGGCCTAATTAGAAGTAACACACAAAATTAAGCACGTCATTCTCAAAGAATTTTAACCATACTTAGTGCCTAAATTCAAAATTCAATTTACCTCAAGATAATTCAACATGGACCTAATATAAATCCCACATAAGATAGATTTATTTGCATATCCTCCACAAAACATCAAATGTGTTAGGTTGGCCCAAAATAGACCTTAAACACAAAGTATTCAAGTGTACATGCAAATTTTCAATCGTGCAACCTTAAATTTTGAGCTCCTTTCAGATTCCAATTCAACCAAAATTTATTAGCTTCTCTTCATTATTGCAAAACAAAATAATTATTCACAAAGAAGTGTGGAATCTCCCACATTGGTATACTGTTCAAAAGATATCTGCGATATATAGGGATGCACACTGTCATTCATAACTTTCTGGAAACTTTACAAAATGTCACAAAAATTTGAATGATGCTACATCTGATGAACTCAAAACTATAGTTATGATTTTAGAAGATTATACCAATGTGCGGTGAAGTGTAGACCCAAAAAATGATGCACCGAACCACAAAATTGTCAAAGGAAATACTTAACCAAATTCTTGATAAGCCATACTTTTTGAATCAACTTGCACTATACAAAAGTCACCAAAAACACTTCCACATTATGCTAGGATGATCATAACAATGTTGAAATCAATGAAAATACTAGATCAAGCAATATATATACTTCATACTCATGTTGCCAAACTGCAACATCAATGATAGGATTCCAACTTCCAACAAAATCAACATAAAAAAGTTATAAATTTACATGCAAGTTGCAACATATAAAGGACAAACTAAAGGATTGGAACAAGCACTCTTTTGGGAACATATTCACAAAGAAAATAAGGATTGAAAATGAACTAACTAAATTTAATGAGTAAATAACCAACAATGGTATGTATTAGGATGATTACACAAAGGAGAAGACATTACTTGCAAAACTTATGAAAGTACTTGCAAGAGAGGAAGAATTTTGGAGGGCCAAATCAAGAGAGGTTTGGCTGGAGGAAGGGGACCTAAATACTAAATTATTGCATAACTCAACATGGGTTAGGAAGTTACATAATAAGATTATGGTGATTGAGGAAACCGAGGGAAATGTTTGTTCCAACCCATTGGATATTCAAAAGGTGGCCACCAACTTTTTTTAGATTTTGCTTGCATTAGTTGACCTTGATTTGTTAGATTTGTGAGAGTTTGTCGATTGCAATCCAACACTGATAATAGAAGAATGCAATTTTTCTCTTATAATGCCTTTTACTGAGGAAGAGTTAAAGCAAGTAACTTTTGAGATGCACCTGGACAAAGCTCTAGGCTCAGATAGATTCCTAGCTGTATTCTATCAAAAGAGCTGAAACTTTTAGAGAGAGAAATATTGGGAATTGTAGATGACTCAAAAAAGAGCAAGAGATTTGTCAAGGGAATGAATAATATGATAATTGCTCTAATCCCCCCAAAAAAGGAGTGCAAAGAATTTGACAACTTTCACCCTATCTCACTCTATAACATAGTTACAAAATAATAGCTAAAACACTTGTATCTAGACTAAAACAAGTACTTGGGAATTTTTTTTTTGAAATGCAGGGAAATCATTGACAATATCACCTCATTTGATCAATTGGGGTAGGAAATAGTGCATGATGATTAAACTTGATGTAAGCAAAGCTTATGATAGGGTGAAATGGTGAAGGTGTTAGAAAAGTTGGGCTTCTACAATAATTGGAGAGAAATGATCTTCTACTGCATTTATTTAGTCCGCTTCTCTTTATTGGTCAATGACACCTCTTGCAGGTTCTTTGAAATTTCCAATGGCTTGAGGTAGGGGGACCCCCTCCCCCTTCCTCTTTGTGATAATGGTCGAGGCATTGAGTTGTATGATTTTCTTTCAAAGGTCAAAAGAAAGCTAGAAAGGCTTGTAGAGCACAAGGAACATCGATTTGATTATCCACCTCTGATTTGTAGATAATATCATTTTGTATGGGGAAGCAAGGGTGTCTAAAGCCTTTGTCATTAAAAAAAACTTGAAAGATATGTGGATATGTCAGTCCAAAAGGTGAATTAACAAAATTCCAAGATATACTTCTTTACGAAGAAATTGATCCAAACAAAATTGTGGCATTAATAGGGATGAATATTGATTCCACCCCATGTAAATACCTAGGGATCCCTATTTTCAACGGATAATTAAATCGAGCCTATGGAATGAGGTGGTAGAAAATTTCCTATTTTATACCTCCTCATGGAAAGGAAAATTCCTTATGCTAGCAAGGCATATAACAATGATAAAAGCTGTCCTAAGAGCCATTCCAATTTACATGATGGGTTGCAACCAAATCACAAGCAAGGTTACTACCAATCTCAACAATATTATGAAAAATTTCTTATGGGGATGGAATGAGCCAAGGAAAATACTGCTTGTCAATTAGGACATAGTAATAAACAACCATGTAGATGGGGGAACATGTATAAGGAACATCAAATTTAAAAACTATGCTTTAGGTGCAAAGCTCCTTTGCAAGATGTATTTTGTGCTTGACAAATTATGGTGTAGGATAATGTAAATTAAATATTTTGACTCCATAGATCCGAGCCAAATCTTAATTGTGACCAATCCATTAATGGGGTCACATATGTAGATATTTGTGTTGGAGTGAAGGAAAATGATCATAGATCACCTCACATGGCAGATTAACAATTGTCATTTTGTTGAATTTTGGCTTGACTCCTAGAATGGAAATAAATTGTTAGCAGATGATAGTGTGTGTTGCCCATGGATACCGATCGTGAGGGCCACAATCAGTGACAAGGTGGCATACTACTTAAGAATAAAAGACAATGAGTAATATAGTTGGGTTTGTTTTGAGTCTCTTTCGATAGGGGGAGGCAAAAATGAAGCTCAAGGATGTTGCCCACACTACCTCAATATGTCCAAATAATGCAAGGGATTGTATTATATGGTGTGCCTCCAATTATGTAAAGTACACCACTAAGATGGGCTATATGTTGTAGTGTTATAGGAAAGAAGGAAATTGGATGGTAAGACTATGTTGGGGAAAGGAAATCCTATCAAAAGCTGGTGCTTTTGCTTGGATGGCTCTACATAAGAGATTCCTAACACATGATCAACTGATGGTGATTGGTATACACGAACCTTTGATGTGAATACAATGCAAGTTTAACATAGAGAATGTTGATTAATTTCTTCTAAATTTCCCCTTTGCTTCGTTCTATTAGGACTGGCTCCAAAGAAAACTAAAATGCTTTGCCCCAAGATCAAACAACTTGAGAGCATGGTTTGATTCTTGGCCTACCTGGAAACACATCTCATTATGGAGTAGTATTTGGTCCGTTGGTCCCTTAATGGTAAAATGGCATCTTTGGAAAGGGAGGAATTAGAGAATTTTTAGAGAGTTGGCATCAACAAGAGAGAATGTTGTAGAAGACATTGAATGCAACCCTATGAAAATGTATGATGGTGGAAACCAAAAAAAAATAGAATGTCCTTGTTAGAAACCAAGATCAGACATGCAAACCAAAAAACCTTCCATAGAAGAGAAAAACAGTAAAAGCAAAGCTATTGCAAAAAGATGTGCAAATAATATTATTTAGGAATTCATAATTACATGAGATGATTTGCTTTATAAAAGAAAGTATGCATAACCATAATCTTATCTTGGGCAACAAGATAGCTCAAGAAGATAAGGATGAGAATAATTAACCTAAGAATTAAAATATTACCTATGTAAAGTTATGCAAGTGTAATCAAATATTAATTACACTAACACCCCCCCATAAGTGCAACTTAGGGAGACTAAAAAAGCATTCACCTAAAACTAAGATGAATGCAAGAAAGCATGGATGGGTCCTGACAACAAGGCCTGATCAGGTACCCATGTACAAATGCAATAATGAGGTAGAGAAGGAAAACCCAATGGGACAAAACCCCCCTACAATGAGATGACTGCTGCAAAGAAGCACTGGAAGAACACTGTGGAGTAACACTGGAACCACAATCCGACAAGCCAGGAAAGATAATTTTGTCTACAAGAAACCAAATGAGAGTCACTGAAGGACTCAAGCGGAATCATAATAATGCGACAATAGACCCGATGCCACAAAACATTGAAAAACTCACAAACTAGAACAACCTTGGAATCTATGAAGCAATAGTAGATGAGATGATGACAGAATCTGAAAATTGTGTATCTCGATGCCGATGCCAAATTGAGACTAAAAATATTCCATGGGAACAAGTACCATAAAGACTCTGGAACATTAACCATAAAAACATGGCCCTCAAACTAAGATGGATCTAAACCAATGCGGATCAATAACCATAAACTCCCAATCTGAAGTGTGAACCGATGCGAATTTGATATGTGTCAAGCAAGAGCAAGATGTGATTAAAATAAACTAAGAAACCAGATATAACACATGTGAGCTATCATCAAAACAAGATGGAGATCAAAGTGCATGAACACTCTAATCAGATTATTATGCAAGAACCCCCCCTAATGGAACTTTATCTTAGTTCATTTATTACAATAACCCAATGATTGTAAAATGAGAGAATGATAAACATGCATAAAAGAAAATAAAAATATACCTCATATCTATGTAGAGGACTGAACCAGATTTCCAACGCTGTAAGAATGGCGAAAAATGGATAAGCGAGTCAAAAGATATGCCCTCCGGAGTGAAAATAACAACATCTGAGTTCAAGGACCTGAAACATAAAATTTAATCAACATATGGTAAAACCACCTTCACCACTGGATTGGAATCAAAATCATCTTTCCAATGGTACCTTGTTTGCAAAAAATGGACACCGTACGCAAAAAATACACCCGATTTAGTGAAAGTTGCTCCAAAATGCCTAATAAGGCTTGTAGGCAGCCCAGGGGGTTGAAAAAAATAAGCCCTTGGTCCTGTGCGTGACCAGGGGCTGGTGGACTGGGGGTTGGGGTGGAGCCCTTGGTCATTCATATGACCTACTGGTGCTGGGAGGAGCTGGCCAGGGGCTGGGCGCATAGCGCCCGGTCCCCCATGTGACCGACGGTGTGCATAAGGGGCCCGCGGGGGTTGGGCGTAGGGCGCCTGGTCACATGTGTGACTAGTGGCCTATGCAAAATTTCCCATGGGGGCTGAGCTTAGTTGGCAGAGATTTGGTGGCCGCCATTCCTTGTGGCCGTTGGGTTGCGTGACGGTGGTGCCTGGGTTCTATGCAAGAAGCGCAAAAAATTAACCAAAATTTCAATTTTAATTTTTTTTTTGAAATTTCTTGCCTTGAATTGCATGTTGGGGAGGCCATATGACCTCCCTGGAAAAATTTTTTTGCCTCCCGAATCAACTGCACCAAAATTGATGAAACAACAGGTGTTCTTAGGGTTTTTGGCCGCTGAGAACACGATGGTGACCTCCGTTTGTGCTCAAAGTCCCCCGAAAAAAATAGCTACCTCCAGAGCTTGCAAAAAATCACCAAGCTTGAAACCCTTGCATATCTAGAAAACGGTGATGAAAATTAGTGAAATAAAAGCCAATCCTGAATTTTTCTAGTGCTCTGAATCCAATGGTGATGCCCGATCTGATCCAAGACACTTCATAAATAGGCTCAAGGCACGAAACCCTCGAGGAATCCCGAACAAAATTTGCAATGATTTTCTTAAAAAATATGAGAAGGGGTTGCAAATCAAGGCTCTGATACCATGTTAGAAACCAAGATCAGACATGCAAACCAAAAAACCTTCCACAAAAGAGAAAAACAAAAAAAGAAAAGCTATTGCAAAAAGATGTGCAAATAATATTATTCAAGAATTCATAATTACATGAGATGATTTGCTTTATAAAAGCAAGTATGCATAACCCTAATCTTATCTTGAGCAACAAGATAGCTCAACAAGATAAGGATGAGAATAATTAACCTAGGAATTAAAATATTACCTAAGTAAAGTTATGCAAGTGTAATTAAATATTAATTACACTAACAGTCCCTTTTTCCAGTTGTGATAATTCCCTCATAAAACAAATGCCTCTTTTGAAGGTTCCAACAGGTTATGCGACCCCACAAGATAGGAGGAAGAAGTGAAAAGAGGCCATATGGTTGGCTTTTCCAACCCATTGACTCAGGCTTTACTTCAACGAGTCCTTGAAAGGAAACCTGGGTGCCTTGAGGGTGGGTTGTCTAATTAGATATGAGGAAGAGAATCTTATTTGGGCATTGCCAAAGAAAATTGTATGGGGCACAAACATGTTAAAAGATGCAGCACAACTAAGAGGGGGGGTGAATCAATTGTCTCAAAACTTAAACTTAAAAAATCCAACACATATCAGTTCCACAAGCACACTATCTATTATTAAGTATGAGCATGAAACATGGATAACAAAAAGTAAAATTTAACACAATAAACACCATATTTTACATGGAAAACCCAAGGAGGGAAAAACCACTGTGAGGATTAACTCATAATATAAAGTAGTTTCAAACTGAAAAATAAAAGGCTCACTGCTGAGGGATCACTTCCCTGAGAGAACTCACTATCCAAATACAAAATCTCACTGCTTACAAGAGAGGCTCACTGCCTACAAAAGATTGACAAAACAAAATTGGGCTTTACAACCAAAATGAACTGAGAATAATGCACCTAACAAGTGCTAATGTAGTTCTGGTGATGCTCAATAGACTGATTTGACACACTTCATCCTTTTTGCTCACTTCCAACTTTTCTTTCACAACTGCCTCATTGATTGCAATATACACACACTCTTCTATTTTTCTCTTTCTATTTTTTCTAAAAATTGTCCAACATATTCATTTATATACTTGATCTTCTCCGCAAGCATCAATTAGGTGGGCCTAATTTGATGCATTTCATATTTACCAAAAATACTAATTTTTGGCTCCAATCATTCACAAAATATTTCCAAGAAAGTAATCCAAACATCTAGCACACTATATTATGTCGGCATAGACCTAAAATAGGTCACACATATATCTGCATAACAAAAATTAATTCATTGAATCACAATTACCTCAAGAAGTTGGCCAGGAATAGACTTCAAAGAAAAACGCAACAAACATTCTATTGGTTGCCACTACATTGTATGAGCATCAAAGTACACAATATTCTAAACATGTATGCCTTCAACAACCATAAGCAATTTCTCAAAACTGCAAGCATTAAATACCAACTGCGAAGGAATGCAAACTAGAATACCAAAGAGTGCAACTCGAATACTGGTTCAGATACCAGACCAAAATAACAGATCAAGCACTGTCTTAAACTGCAGTCACAACATGGTGATGTCAATGACAACACAAAACTATAGAGATAGCCATCCTTCTTTGTTTTTCCAACACAACATTGTAGAGTTTGAAGGTCTTACCATAGGTCTCTGACACTACTGTTAGCAAAATCTACATAATATCGACATTGAAGGAGATTTGATGATTTGTATTGAGGCAATCAAGCATAACCAAACAAACAACTAAAAAATATAGCCCTATATTCCCATCATTCATCATCTCCTCATAAAGATTTTGAACTTCATGATTTTCTACATTTATAGGAAAGCAAACTCAACAGTCAACCTACTAGTGAACCATGATGTACTGAGTTATCCCCTATCATAATGAGCTCAACATGTGAGTCATGGAAAAATATGGACAAGATACTTTCCATGGAAGAAGTTCCAAACAAACCCATTCCTATGGCCACACTTTCTCTCATCTAGTATTATTTGAGAAAAGGCTACTAAAGTGGGACTTATTATATACATCAAATCACAGGAGTATCCTTGCCAAATCTCCCATGAAATTGTCTTAGAACTTACCAACCTAACATGGGAAATGATGGTAAGAAAATTTTCTTCACCCCTCTACTTTTAGTTAGAAAATAATGGAGGTTGTATGTGCTTGCAGAGCAACTGGTACAAACCAAAATGTGCCCCCCGAAGATATGTGTACCTAGTTCATGCGACTCTTCTTGAAATTCTTAGAGGACATGACTACTATAATCAAAAAGATCATGTGGACATACTATTGGAACATAGGACATATTCATGACGCAAATAATGGCTTCCTAACTGATCTTATTTAGGGATTTGGATTCCAAATACTAGTTGAGGTTTCAATGGATGCGGTCTTGAAAGTTGAAAGAGGAAGATGTTTTGCATGCAATGAACACCATTGAAGGTATTAAGACCATGTGAAAAGGTGGGTGGATGGCTGGTCTCTTTGATGCAAACTCTACCAATAAAAATAAGGTCACTATGGAGACCCTCAAGCTGTACAAAGAAGGAACTTGCAAAAAGAACATAAAGACTTTTCCCCTCTTTTTGAGCCATTATAGGGACCTATTGGGTTCCAATTTGTCTATCCAGACTGCTTACCTTGCAAAGGACATATGCTCTCTGAAATCTTGTAGCTCTTGAATGTAAAACATAAGTGCAACACAACAATCGATGTAAACCTTTTGCTTTTAATATAAAGGGGCTACCCACACTGGTAGCACTTATTTACCAAAAAAAATATAATTATATTATAATTATCATATTATTATAATTTAAATATTTAATATTATTATATAATTATTATTAAATTTTATATATTATTATCAGTAATAATATATTATTGATATAATGTTCTTAATATTATAATATAATTATTATTAGTATTGTTGTGTTAATTTTAAACTTAAGTTATAGCTGGCTATTTTCTCACAAGAAAGAAACATAGGTGGTTGTTGTATCATTTTCCATTGTAACAGTTTCTTTCCATTCTAACAATATTTTTTCCTACTAGAAAATAGTCATCCATGACTTAGTTTAAATAAATGATATATCTTTGAAAGTTTTTCTATCTTAATATAAATTGACAAACACGAGTTAAGAAATGATTTGTGTCTAAATCAAAGATATATCTTGCATCATTGAAACCCCAATTTTGAGCAACACTTAAACACCATCCATAGAAAATGTAATGAGAATAAAATTATGATAACAATCACCAAAGGGTAGTGCTTATACTTGTGAATCTATACATCACAATAACCTTTAAAACTTTAATTGTGTTCATTTGTTTATAGCTCATTACAATTATATAGGTTTCATTTAAAAACAAAGTAAAAGCTTGCTCAATAGATTGGTAGTTAATTTGGAAAAAATAAATTCAAATGCATATCTAATTATTTAAAATTATTTTTGTGTAGACAATTTTTTTTTTATATAGTGAAATTAGAATGTTTAGATTTGTTATAATTTTTTTAGCAAGAGTAGATAAGTTTTCATTATTTTTTGATAGTACAATTGCTTAGGTAGATTAACTTATTATTTTTCGTAGTTTTTCTACAAAATACAATAATTAGAAATTTAGAAATTTTTTATGATTGTTTTGGATAAGAATAATAAGTATTAGGGATTTGTTATTTGTGAGTATAGAAGGTTATGTAGATGGTCTATGGTTTTGTTTTGCTTTATTCAGTGAAATTTGGAAGTTTAGATTTGTTATGATTTTTTAAAATAGTTAAATTAGAAATATAGATTAATATTAATATTATGATTGTATTAGATAAGAATTGGTAAGTGGGATTTGTTTTTCGAGAGTAGATAAGGTTGGGTAGATGGTGTTAGATTTGTTGTAGTTTTTTAATCATTATATAATTTAGTTAATATTATTAAATAATTAATATTATATTTTTAAATATTAAAGTTTAAAATATATCTTAAAATGTTATATATTTAAATATATAATGTAATTAGTTATAATATAGCAGATTTAGATATTACCCCAGAGGTTCATTTAATTTAAGGCTAATAATATATAATAATTAAAAAAATGTTGAACATAATTTTATAATGAAGCCATTACCAAATATAAAAGTAAAAAATAAACACTTTATATTGTTTATAAAAATGGTAATTTTATATGATTAATTTAACAATATATGTCAAATTAATTAATTTCTAGGCTTTTTAAACCTATTTTGTTATGATTTTCTCTTTGCAAGTTGTTTTCCTTCATTTTTTTCATATCTATCATATGTGAATGGTGACATAATTTGTAGTCCTTCCAAAGATTTTACACAAGAAATTGACACAAATATCAATCCAATTCTTTCAATGAGTCTTATATCAACTATTATTTTTTGAAGAGTCAATCCTTGTGACTTATGTATTGTTAGAGCCCAAGCTAATCATAATGGTATATGTTTTGTGCCTTCCCTTTTAATTGATACAATTGGAGCTATATGTGGATGGCGATCATTAAATGGTATTCTAGAGTAACTGTCAAACTCAACAAGTACATATGTTAGTGGTTAGGGTGGTCTAGTTCCAGGTATATATATAATATTTCATGTATATCCAAGTGCTCCATTTACAAGTCTTGCTTTTATCCATAAGTTTGATTTTAACATTACACTTGCATTACTACTGAATAATAATTCCATATTGAGTTCATCGTTTACACCTCATTTAGTGGCACAAAGACTTCCAACTTTTATGATCGCTTTGTGCAATTGGATTTGATAATGTATATAATTATTTTGTTATAGATGTGAAAATTTTCATTTGTTAAAAAAAAATGAACACTATTTTCAATTTCTTTATTCTCTAATGCATTGATATTGTCATAAGTAACATCCAATCATCAATCATAGGGTTCACATCCTTGATATTTGTTAAAATTTGATGAAATTTTTGTTGTTCTTTGTTCTACCCATCTTGTCTAAACACATGAATTAATGTAACCAATGTTTTGAATTCTTCCCCTAGTAGCTTTGCTCATGTTTTGCTTTTGTATGGAGCTATGTCATTTACTGGAGGTAATTGTGCCAAGTTTCCAACTAAAATAATAGATATACATGAATAAAAAATATTTAAATATATTGATAACTATGTAATGTATAAAAGGAATTATAATAAAATTTAATAAAATGTATTCCAATGTAAAGACCATTAGTAATTTGAATTGAAAACTTACCTCCAAAACTTTGATTAATGTTTTTTAGAAATAATTTTCGAAGCTTAGAATATATGTTTTCAAGCAACCTCTCTCTAAGGAAACTTGTTTCATGTCTATCAATATGTATCTGACATGTGATATATCTTCTTATAAAGTTGCAAGTCTTTCCCCTTTAGTTCATTGAAATCTCTTATTGGAATTCTTAATTTTGAATGAATTGTTGATGTACCAAAGTTGAATGTTGCAACTCCAATCAACGCGAGTAGAAGTTGAGGATATTGATTGGGAAAATAAATTTTTTCTAGTGCTTGAGTAATGGAACCAATCACATAAGACTTACCTTTTTCTTGTGATGCCTTGAATTATCATGTAGAGGGACAATGCATTTTCATGTGAATGGTAATGCGATGTGATAATGTTGACTAATTTATGTTGTTGCTCACTGAGATTTTCATAGTCAACACATTGTGGAATACCTACTATAGAACCCCAATCCTAGACCTGCACAAACATAGAAAACCAACATAATATTAGATCCCAATGCAAGTTAGAATTAAGATTCCCCATGAAATTCATCTACAATGCTCAAATAGGAAAGAAATTGAAGAAATGAACAAAGATAGCAATAGAATCCTATTTAAACATGCAAAATCTCAATCCCATGGGGGAATTGGTGCCAATTTGATGTGGAAATTGGCCCTTTCCCAACTCCTATGAAAGCTTGATGAAGATTTGTTGATGGTGGAAGCTCCTTGATGAAATTTTTGGCATAACCTAGCGATGACATCATGAAAATTGAAATGGAGAAAATTAGCTCTCAATGTGAAGAGAGTAACTTTACTCCAAGTTGTGGATCCAAAATACAAAGGAAAGCCTTCTATTCATAGATAAGAATGTTGAAGGATGAGGAAAAATGGATGAATGTGGGATCATTCAACATCCAATGGGAAAGTTCCACTTGTCAAGATGTGAATGGAGGAAGCTTGAGCACATTTTGATCAATTTGCAAGTTTGAAATTTGAATTTGATGAAATGACATGTTTAGGGGGGATGAAAGATGAGTTAAATGCCAAGTTTGATTTGTGTAAGAGACATGTAAGAGCTCTTAAATGCTTTTTTGGATGGACAAGTCATTTTGGAAGGGAAATTTCAAACTTAAAGAATATTCCCACATTGATACCTTTTTGAAAATAAATAGAGATTTAATAAATCAATTAAAATGCTTTTCATGAGCAAGTTGCAAAATCTAGAGGATTTAGGTGATTAGGATTAAATTAATCAAGATTTGAATAATTTAATAGGAGATTAGCTGATGTGACAATTTGATTTACAATATGGATTGATTTAAATCAAAGTTGAGAGGAATATGAACTTAGACTTAAATAAAGATTTTGATTTATTTAATTAAAGAGGGATGAAGTTAGATTAAATTAAATAAAGATTGATTTAATTTAATAGAATGACTTTAGAGATTTAAATAAATAAAATGGATTATTTAATTAAAAGGGGGATTACACAATTAATTAAATAAAATTGATTTATTTAATTAACATGAGATGATGACTTAATTAGATAAAATTGATTTATTTAATTAAGAGATGAAGAGTGATGAATTTAATCAAATACAAATTATTCGATTAAATGACTAGCAAAGGAGATGATTCAAGACAAAATGGTGTTAATAGATTAGGATCAAGCATATAGGACCAATTGGTACATTTTCTATCTACACCTACAATGTATAACATAATATATAATTTGATTATTATTTAAAATCAATAGATATAAATGACCAAACATATTATTTTAATCGATTGTGAACATATTTGTATGTTTAACCGATACATATATTGTCTAGGATTCCATGCATAAACAATATAGTGTAAATAAGTTTCAACATTTCTTTGTTCTTCTTGATTAGCCCAATCAATATTGTCCATATTGGGCACTCCTTGCACCTATATTAGTCCATGAACATATGTTGAATCTCTATGTTTCCACTCATATTTGCACCAATTATCTTTAATATTCTTTCCTTTTTCAAGTATCTCTTTTCTAAATTATGTGTGATATAAATGCATGTACAATGCAACAATGTGAAGGTAGTTGATGAGATTTTGTTTTTTCCAAATTTGTGCTTCTCGTGTATTAGTAGGTGGATTTCCAAACATTAATGTGTGTAAATATCATTGAAAGAATGAAGAAGGTTGTCATTAATGAGTTGGCATTGATGTCAATATTACATGATGGATGTCAAAATTACATTAAGGATGATTGCAGGAGAGAATTTTTGCAAGAGGGTTTGATCCACACACAAAAACATTTAAGTAGTTTTTCTAAGAGTCTACACTGGTAGATTCAGCACACAGTTGATGAGGGCCACACTGCCTAAAACCCACACAAATCACAACAATAGATACCAACATAGAAGATGCGAGACAAAAAAATAACCCACTTTCAATTATTTTCAGAAAATGAAATTACAAATTCAAAACTTACATGCTACAACCTTAGGGGCTTGATTCATTAAAACAAAATTAACTCTAAAAACAAAATATATTATTCGAAGCCACAATTTGCACTAATGGAGACACCTTATACAACCCCCACTTATCCATTTTTATTTTACCCAATAACCACCCTAGAATGTTCTAGAAAGTGTAACTTTCCCTTTTGTTTTGGTGCCAAAAGTCCCGCCATTTGATTTCTTGCCTAGGAAGATATTTTAATGAAATTCACCTTTTAGAGGGGAAACTTTGCGGGGCCATAAATTTTGATATGGGTGTCCAATTTTCTATTATAACATATCATTGGAAATATCTTGAAGAGATATACAATGCTAAATCAATCAGAGATCGGTACATCCACTTTTTGAGTTGTTTTTGGGCCTCTAAGGTTTTCATATTTGAATTTGAAGCTGCATTGAAGAAATTTCTTAGGATATAAAATTTAATATCTCCCAAACCATGCAGGGTATTGAGATGATTCTTTCACCACTATAAATGTTTTCCAGTTCTACTCCTTGGGGTAAATTTTTAGGTCCATACAAGCCCATTTAGATCGACTTACTAAAAATAGTAAGTGACCATTTTTGGCCTTTTATAACTTCTAACTGTCTTACACCCCTTAAGTGTCATCATGAAACTCAAAACAACTAAAGAAATTAAGGAAAAACATTTTTTTTGGGTGATGCAAGATTTCCCTACACCATTGGATGCTCTTGCATCAAACACCTAGGGTAATTTGAAAAGTGACCCTGCCACTTCTTAGGAGTTAGAGGAAAACCAAGATGGTTAACCTCAGCCTCAGACAACCATGATGAATATTCACCAGACCTTCCTCTCCATTTCACCAAGTACTCTACATATTGAATGTTTCTTGTAATTCTACCCACACGACTATCCAAAATTTCTTCTATCTCCTCATTTTTTAAAGTAGGTGCTGGGATATTCCACTGTGCTTCTATCATTTAATCATCAATTCCTCCTTCATGATATTCTATTAGATCTAAAATGTTAAACACAGGTGAAATATGAATTTCATCAGGCAACTCTACCTCATATGCATTTCTCGATTCATGCTTCTTTAGGATCTTGCATGGTCTAAACATCTTCATCTTTAACTTGTTGTATGTACCAATTGGAAACATTTCCTTTTACAAATGAACCATGGCTTCATTTCCTACCTAGAACTCCTTATACCTCCTTTTCTGATATGCCTTAGCCTTATTTTTTGAGTTCATCTTATTGATATGTTTCTTCACCTCTTCATGTAAATTCTTCAGGTGCTCAACAAAATCTTTAGCCTCAACACTACACTTCTCCCCCTTTTCCATATTTCTCAGTTTAGAAGCAGTTTTTGGACTACTCCCATACATGATCTGGAATGGTGATTTACTAGTGCTCCTATTGAAAAAATTGTTGTACGCAAATTCTTCTTGTGGTATAATCAAATCTCATCCCTTGGGTTTATCTCCTACTAAGCATCTTAGCAGGTTACCCAAAATCTTGTTCACCACCTCCATTTGTCCACCAGTTTGTGGATGGTGTGCAAAACTAAACTTCAAATCTATCTTCAACTTCTTCCATAATGTCCTCCAAAAATAACCAATAAATTTGTTATCTTTGTCTGAAACTATACTCTTTGGTAGAACATGTAGTCTCACCACCTCTCTAAAAAATAACTTTGCAATATGAACATCATTGGTTTTATGACATGGAATGAAATGTGCCATCTTTGAAAATCTATCCACCACCACAAATATGGAATCATTCCCTCTTTGTGTCCTTGGAAAGCCAAGAAAAAAATCCATGCTAATATCCTCCCATGGCATCTCAGGTACAGGTAATGGCTGATACAATCCAGTATTTTGACTTGCTCCTTTTTCCATTTGACATACTTTGCAACTTTGTACAAACTTCTTCACATATTTTTGTAACTCTGGCCAGTAATAATTCTCACTAACAAGAGCAATGGTATTATCTTGACCAAAATGTCCAGTCAATCCTCCACTATGCTTCTCCTTGATGAGGTTCTCTTTCATTGAACTCCTTGTAATGCACAACTGGCTTCCTCTAAACAACATCCATCTTGGATTAAGAAATCCAACCATCCTGTCCTATCCAATGTAACAAGTTCCAAACAAGCCTTCCAAGCTTCTACAAAGTCTGGATCTTTAGGATACAAACTCTTGAGTTCATTGAATCCAACAACCTCTATATTCATCTCTATCAACAATTTTTTCCTTCTACTTAAGGAATCTACAACTCTGTTTGACCTTCTGATCTTATGCTTTAAAAAAAAGTATAACTCTGCAAAAAATCAACCCATTTTTAGTGCCTTTTATTTAACTTTCCTTGACTATTGAGATACTGCAAAGCCAGGTGATCAATATATAAAACAAAATATTTTGGCAATAAATAGTGTCTCCATTTCTTTAAAGCCTAAACTATAGCGTAAAACTCTTGATCATAGACAAAATATTTCTTCTTAGTATCATTTAACTTCTCACTAAAATAGGCAACAAGCTTACCTTCTTGACTCAGAACAACTCCTATGGCAGTGCCACTAGCATCAAAATCTACTTGAAAGACCTTATTGAAATATGAAAATGCCAAATAGGTTGCTTTGTAACTTTCTTCTTGAACATATCAAAAATTTTGGATGCTCCTATAGTCCACTTTAACTCTTTTCTATCCCCTCTCATTGCTTCAGTTAGAGGTGCACAAATACTACTAAAATTCTTAATAAAATTTCTGTAAAAACTTGCTAGACCATGAAATAACCTTACCTCTGTAACATTCCTCGGGGTAGGCCATTCAATGATAGCTTTCACCTTCTTTGGATCCATTTTAAGACCCACTACCGAGACAACAAATCCCATATACACCAACTCTCTCTTCACAAAATTGCATTTCTTCAAATTAATCAATAAATTCTCCTCCCTTAGCTTCTTGAAAACTCTTCAGATAAGCATCAAGTGCTTCTCCAATGTCTTACTGAAAATCAAAATATCATCCAAATAAATAATAACACATTTTCCTAAAAATTCTTCCAATACCTCATTCATAAGCCACATAAATGTGCTCAGTACATTGGTTAGCCCAAAAGGCATGACTAACCACTTGCACAAGCCCTCCTTGGTTTTAAAGGCCGTCTTCCATTCATCTCCTCTAATATGGATTTGGTGATATCCACTCTTCAAATCTATATTCGTGAAGTACTAAAATCCATTCAAAAAATCTATAATGTCATTCATTCTCAGAAAGGGAAATCTATACTTGATGGTAATCTTGTTGATGGTTCTAGAATCTAAACAAATCCACCAATCCTTCTTTGGTGCTAGTACTATAAGTACTACACATGGAATCAAAACCTCTTTGATCAATCCCTTTCGTAACAACTCTTGCACTTTTTTGTTCAACTCTTCACTCTCCGCTAGAGTCATATGATGAGCTACCTTATTTGGAAAACTGGCTCTAGGAATTAGGTCCATATGATGACTAATCTTTCCTACTGGAGGCAAGCCTTTACGTATGTTATTAGAAATAATAGCTTGAAACTCATTCAACAAATCTGAAACCTCTGCAGGTACCTCAGTAGTATCTTCTTTATCAACTCTAGGAATCAATGCAAAACACATATGCTCATGCCTCATACCTTCTAGGAAATTTCTTCCATCAACAAAACAAATTCTTGCGTTACTGCATACATTTTCCTTTGCCTATTTCAAGGGCTTAAACTTATGACGAACCCCATCCTTTGTCAAAGAATAGGTGTTGGCATGTCCATCATGTACTGCTTGCCGATCAAACTGCCATGGTCTGCCTAACAACATATGACAAACATCCATAGGCATAATATCACACAATACCTCATCATGGTAATTTCCAATCTTGAACTTTACCAGATATCATTCATTTACCAAGGCTTTATGGTCCTTCTACAACCAAGCAATTTGGTATGGGATCAGATGCTTCTTCTCTCCAACTACAACTTACTAACTATCTCTTTTGAAACAAGGTTATCATTACTACCTCCATCAATAATAACATTGCAAAATTTACCTTCACACTTACATCTAGTATGAAACAAATTCTTCCTTTGAGTTTTTTCCTTCTCCTCATTCAGCAAGGCTCTTCTAGTAACAAGAACCTCTCCTATTTCTGCATCCTCAGAATGTGAAGACTCGACATCTTCATCTACAAGTGTAACTCATGCATTACCTTCAGGTCTTCTATTTGTCCTTCCTTGATGTTGAGGACACTCATAGGCTCTATGTCCTTCTCCACACTAGAAACAAGTTCCATGAAAGCTTCTCCTTCCCGGTCCTCGTCCAAATCTTCCTCTTCCTCTTTGGTCTCCATTATTCTGATCAGGAGGATGGTAGGTGTTATCTCCTTTATGGTTTTGGATGCTACTGGATCCTTCACCCTTCTTTTGATCTTCATTTTGATGACCATATGAGAATCCACTAGTCTTTCCTCCATAACCCCCACCTCTTTGCTTTCTTTCAAATCTTCTATTCAAATTTTCTTCTACCTTGAAAGCAAGTTGATATGCATCTTCAATGGTAGAAATTCTTACCAGACCCAACTCTTCTTGAATACTTGGCTTCAACCCATTTATGTAAATGGGAAAATTTCTCCTTATTGGCCTTAGAATGGTCCGTTCTGATCAAGACATGGTAGAATTCTTCTGTATACTCCTTGACGGATTTTCCCACTTGTTTCAACCCTTGCATCTTCTTCAACAAATCTAGCTCATAATCCACACGAATGATCTATCTTTTTAACTTATCCACCATATGATCCCATCTTGTTATTTTCTCTTTTCCTCTTTGATTTCATTTTATTTGTACCTCTTTCCACCAAATATTCGCATGACCCTTTAGCTTGGTCTTTGCAAATTTGACCGTCTCAAGAGCTTCCACCTCATACTCAAATTACTCCATATCATTCATCTAATCAATCAACTCTTCTAGGTTAAGATTTCTAGAAAATGTAGAAACATCGATCTTTGGCCTTTTCCCAATCTTAGAGATGGACTTAAATAATATGACTTGCTTTGGATCTTTTGATTCTTGTTCTTTTTCAAAATGTTCCTCATTTTTAGCTTCATCTTCACTTTGATCTCCTCTTCTTGGCTCAAACCCTCAACACAACTCCTCTTGTAGTGCTTGAAATTGTCTTTATAGGGATCTAAAACCCTCTTCTGGTACAATAACATTTCTTTCACCACCACAGTTTCTTCGTGGAGGCATTCTGATCACTTTTCATAGGAACCCACAACCACAAGTCCTAGTGAAAATTGCTTCATGTTCAATGATTTGTTTACAAACTCAAGAAAACTTGGCTCTGATACCACTTGATGAGGGCCACACTACCTGAAACCCACACAAATCATAATAATAGATACCGACACAAAAGATGTGAGACAAAAAATAACTCACTTTAAATTATTTAAAAAAAATGAAAGTACATATTCAAAACTTACATGCTATAGCCTCATGGGATTGATTCATTACAACAAAATCAACTCTAAAAACAAAATATATTATACAGAGCCATAATTTGCACTAATGGAGCCACCTTCTACAACCCCCACTTATCCCTTTTTATTTTACCCAATAACTGCCCTAGAATGTTCTAGAAAGTGTAACTTTCCCTTTTGTTTTGGCATTAAAAGTCCCACCATTTGATTTCTTTCCTAGGAAGATATTTTAATGAAATTCACTTTTTAGAGGGGCAACTTCACGGGGCCATAACTTTTGATCCAGCTGTCTGATTTGCTATTATAACACATCGTTGGAAATTTTTCAAAGAGATCTACAACATCAAACCAATTAGAGATTGGTTTGTCCACTTTTCAAGCTATTTCAGGGCCTCTAAGGTTTTCATATTTGAATTTGAAGCTGCATTGGAGAAATTTCTTAGGATGAAAAATTTAATATCTCCCAAATCGTGCAGGGCATTGAGATGATTCTTTCGTGAGTAGAAATATTTTTTAGTTCTGCTCCTTGGGGTAAATTTTTAGGTCCATATGAGCCTGTTTAGGACAACTTACTAAAAATATTAAGTGATCATTTTTCACCTTTTTTGACTTCTACCTATCTTACACCCCTTAAGTGCCATCATGGAACTCAAAAAAACTAAAGAAATTAAGGATTTTTTTTTTGGGTGATACAAGATTGCCCACCGTTCGATGCTCCTACATCAACTATTCCCTCTGATATTTGGGTCTGCATTCGTTTGCTCTTGGAGATTTACTTCTATAGTTCTAATATGTTGTTTATCACTGTTATTACTATCCCCATTCATAATTTCACTTGATTTGGATAAGTGGTTTGTAAGTTGCAAGTAACAAAAGATTGATAGATAAGGTTTACACAGTTTTTTGTGTAATGGCTATGACTTATCTAGTCCACACTCCTTCATGGATTTGAGTTAGACCTTGTGGTTTTGGGAAATATTAACAAGTTCCAAAGCATTATGTTTTCTAGATGGTGTGATATTTTGAGGTCCACATGTCCTATGGTGATGAATAGTTGGAGTATTTTGCTTTTAGGTCCTATACTTGCCTGACCTAATATATGTAGAGAGTTGCAGAGATTAAATATGTGATGCAAATGTAAGAGGGAGCTATTATAGGTCCATGCCAACCTATATTAGGTTTTTCACATGTTTTTCTTGGGTGTGAAGGTATTTTTATTTGAATTAAGTGCCAACAAGGCACGTTTTGTATGTCTTAGGGCTACATCTAATTAGGCCGACCTAATTGATGTTTGCGATGAATTTTAATATATATACAAGGTTGTTTTGAGATCATGGAGATATAATTTTGAATATGTACATGATCTAAATACAAGCAATGATGCGAAAGTAAGTAGAGTTGAGTGAATGAGTTTTGAAAGTTGAGAAGAGGTGTGCGAATGCACAATAGAGAAGAGATTTGTGATCTGAGTTGAATGAAGAGTATTAAGTCAGTGTTTTGAGCTTAAAAGGAACTGAATTCAACATATGGTAGATGCATTTTGTATTAGTTCAAATTTTGGTTGTGAAGCCACTTCTTTCTATCTTTCTTTTCTCAGTGAGCAGTGAGTTTACAGGATAGTGAGACCACCTGGCAGTGAGCCTTTCTATAATATTTTATAACCGGTTATAATGTATTGTAAGCTAATTCTCATCATGGTTTTTTCCCATTTTGGGTTTTCCACGTAAAAATATTGGTGTTCATGTGTTATGTGATGTTGTGGATGTTTTCATGCTTTCATTCCTTATAAAAATTAAATATGCTTTGGTAATAGGATGGATAATGATTGAATGGTTTAATAGAATACTGATTCACCCCCCTCTTAGTATTACAAGTGTTCAACAATTGGTATCA
The DNA here is from genome assembly GCA_007258455.2 of Sequoia sempervirens. Taxonomy (NCBI): domain Eukaryota; kingdom Viridiplantae; phylum Streptophyta; class Pinopsida; order Cupressales; family Cupressaceae; genus Sequoia; species Sequoia sempervirens. Next base: position 815,413,046 of record VDFB02281492.1, read on the forward strand.
AAGCTTGGATCCCTAGAAGGAGCTTGACTGCTTTGGGAAGATCTTGGAGACTGAACACATGAGTGATAGAAAGTTTCTTATTCCCCTCGAAGAGATTCTTGCTATTAAATGCATTGAAGAAGATTGCATGCTTGATAAATATGGATAATTCAAAGCCGCTCTTGAAGATATTAACAAAGTTGAAGATGAAAACATAGATCTAAAGGGAAATATTAAAGAAGAAAATGAATGCATCAAAAAATTGAGAGAGAAAATCAAGAAGTTCAAAGAAAGACATAATGAGGTCAATGAACAATTGAAGAAAGAAAATGAAGACATCACCAGATTGAAAGTGCAAGTGGAAGAAAATAAAAGAATTGAGGAATTTCAGAATGTAATGGTAAAAAGAAAATCTAACGAATGCATGAGGCTTGAACAAGAAGTGGTAAATTTGAGATTAGATCTAGAGAAAGCAAGAATTCATGAAGATAAATTCAAGACAATTTCTACAATGCTTGATGAGTTGATTGCAGGCTAGAAAGCATCTAAAGACAAAGGTGGTTTGGGATTTGAAAAAGGTGGAAGCTCAAAAGCAGATCAAACACCTAATATAGATAAGATCAATGAACCAAAGAAGATTGAAGACAAGAAGAATAATGGAAAATTTTTGAATCAAATAAACAATGCTAGAAGACCTTCGGTTAGACAACCAAATGCTCAAAGGTACCCATATTTCAATGGTATTTGTTATTCTTGCAATAAGTTTAGACATAGAGCAATGGAATATAGAAGTAGAATAAATTAGAATATTCCATCTTTTGTTGGTCAATGCTTTACATACAATAAATTTGGGCATAGAGCAAATGAATGCAAAAGTCAAATGATGAATGCATATAATAATGGTAGAATGATTCAACATTTTAATGGTTACTATTATACATGTTATGGATTTGGACATAAAGCTAATCAATGCAGATCTAGAATGAATGGAAGGAATATTGTTCAAAATAATGTTGTGTGTCACAATTTCAATAGACCTAGACATATTGCTAAGTTTTGTAGAAGTAGAAACACAAGACAGGATAATCTAGCAAAGAGAAATGAACCAATAGAAGTAAAGAAGGAAATGGAAAAGATCCGGAGAAAGAAAGAGGAGACTGAGAACAAGGATGAATTTGTGCCCTCATCTGGTGTAGATGATTCCTTTGAGAATTGAACATAAGTATTGGCTTAAGGGGAGGAATAATAGATAATCAAACAAACCCCGACCAATATAAGGTTCCATTGCTTGGCATAAATATATGTGATTAAGATGAAAATTTTTAACCTTCTGGAGAGTACACTAGGAGAAAATACAAATGCAGAGATTTGCAGAGTGATTTATGGTTTAATGTTGCACAGAGAAGGGTTTTACTAGCTTTATTTTTTGGTGCACTGAATGTGAATTAGGGCAGATCAAAGGGTTATAAATATCTACACCTTAGTCGATTTAACTCACTTTTATGTATTTGGCACAAGAAGAGTGATTCAAAGTGAATTCAAGAGATCAAAGGTGATTTGTGAAGTAGAACATCAGAACCCTAGTTATGATTAAGCAAGAAAAAGGTATTTACCATTGTCAAAAGTTGAAATAAAATGAATTCAATAAGAAATGGCAACACCTACTATAGTGAATGTGAGTGAGAAGCCTCAATAAAAGTTCAAGAAATGTCCCATGAAATTATTTAAGAATGATCCACTTTGAGCCTTTTCAAGTATTCCATATAGGGTTATGCCTACATAAGACAGTAAAGCATATCCAAAGGAAATTGGAAGAATATAACCATATGAAATTTATTGACCTATGGAAAAAAGAATTAATTGGAGATGATTACCAAATTAAGCTATATTATGAAAAAATACTAAAGAAGAAACTGGATGTTTGGCAATGGGTTCCATGTTTATGGTATAATGATGACACTAAGTTTGCGAGAATGGAATTGAGTAGATTGCATGATAAATTCATATGGATTGACATGCCTAATCTGATGTCTAAGGAAGTTATAAGGGAAGTTACTAGAATTTGTGCCACCGAACCTATACCAGTATTGAAAGTAGTGAAGAACAAGAATGTGATGGAATTAACTGGAGCCACATTTGATCAAAGAGCTCTCACTGTGAACACTATCCAAAACCCCACATTGAGATATGCAACTATGGTCATAGGATATAAGATATACTACATAGAAAGAATTCTATGTCAGCCACAACAATTAATGTAGCCTATGAGATGGTGGAAAATGGAAAGGATTATGATTTGTGTGAGTTGGTCAGGCAAATTTTTTTTGAGAACTTGAAGCAAACCAAAGAGAAGAAATACCACTTTGAGTTTGGTTCTTTGGTAGTTTGTTTCCTATTTTACTTCCTGAAGGAGCTTTTGAGAAGAAATAATGTTATATGGGATAAGAGCATATGGGTAGCCCATCAAATCTTGGAATACCTACATAGATTTGGTGACATGAAAGCATAGGATGAAGCACTTATTGCATTCATTGCAGTGTTCCACAAGAGAATGCATGAAAGGAAGAGGATCCCTAAGTCAATGGCAGAAATATATCAAAATGATATCACATTTTTGGTTATAATTGATGAATGCATTATTGAGGCTATACAACCCATAAATATTTGGATTATGATATGAAAACAATAAAAATGAAGTCAATGGTTATGTCGACATATTGCTAATAATTCCTAAGGAAACTACACAAGAAAGATGGGACATATGAAGAGAAATTCATGGAAGTGCACATAGAGTTGAAGAAGTGAGAGATAAAGAAGGTGGAAAAGATGGTAAATGAGTTTACAAAAATGAAAAGGGTTCATAAAATAACAATTGCAGGAAACAAGAGCAAGAGTAGAGGGACAGGCAAGCACAATAGGTGGGTCCACTGGACCTAGAATATCTAGAAGGACAACTTCCACCACTTCCCCCAATATTTAGATGCCCTTTGGAACACCACCTACCACCGGTAGAGCTAAGAGGATAGAGACTAGTGCTCCGGTGATAGAGGAACTTCAGGTGAAGGAGGCCACAAGGCCTAAGAAGAGAAAGAAAGCAACTCTAATAGCCCCCACTACTACCACCACATCAAAAAGAAGAAAATAGAAAGTTGTAAGAGAGGAAAACCTAAGTGTATTATCTAAAGAAGAAGAATAGGATGAAAAACCCCAATTGGAAAGAAGAAGATATAGCACAAAGAGACATAGGGTAGAAATAATTGATACCTTTGATAAAGAGGAGATTGATAAGGAAAATAAAGCCTTCAGGATACACATGCATAAGAAGATGAAAGGGAAGAAGGAAAAGAAATAAAAAATAGTTGATTTGGAGAAGAAAAAGAAGAAGACAACTCCAGAGAGACCTCATAGTCCAATGAAGTTGGACACATTATTTAAAGGCATCTTGTATCATGAAATGTTGGGAGAAACATCAACCTTATACTAGAAAGAAAATGAGGTGGACAAATCCACCATAATTGAAGCAATAATCAAGTACATCATCATCATTGAAGGAAATATAGAGAACATAAAGATGGTTCCAAATGATGTGTGGACCATTTTATTGGAGAGGATAAAAAAGGAAATAAAAAAGGAAGATAAGATTAGATCAGATGCTGTGGAGAAAATTGGTTTCTCCCTATCTTATGCTGATAAGGCCACATTGGCCCAAGTATATAGCAAGGAATTTAGAAGTAAACAAAGGGTCACAATTCTTATGGGAAGACAAAAGGATGAGCTTGAGAAAATACAGAGGAAAATAGAGGAAAAGATCAAAAAAATTACTCACAAGTATGGTATGATTCCCATTGGAATTACTAATATAGAGGAAAATCTAGATAATACTGGACTTCAGATATAGATGAACTAATGCAAGGAAATGTTGAGGTTGAAAAGACTGTAGAAGGAGAAATAGGGACAAAGAGGAAACATCAAAAGATGACACTCCTATTCCTCCGATGACACATGATACAACAATATATAAGTCTACTCTCTGACCGGTAAACATTGATCAAGGAAATCCAAATACATCTGTCCCTCCGGTAGAAATTGAGCAAACCACTGGTGAAGGTGATAAGCATGATGCTGATAAAGAACAAGGGTAGGAGAATGAAGAAAATAAAGGAAGAGAGGATGATGGTGAAAAGGAAGGAGAGGAAGAAGACTAGAATGCGAGTGAATAAAATGAGCAAGGAGAGAAGGAAAAGGAAAAATTAGATGAAGAGAAAAAGGAAGATGAAGACAAAGATAAAGATAAGGCATCCAATGAATAAGAAAATGTAGAGGAAGAAGAGGACATTGATACTGAAAAGAATGAAGAAGTTGAGAAAACTGAGGAGTTAACCAAGCCTTTTGATGAATCTTCCTCCGGTAATCCCTTGAAAGGTCTTTTGTTAAACAATTAAAGTTCCAATCGATTGTTTCATCTCAATTATTGCATTTTCCCATGCAGCAGGGTAGTGTAGATTTAGAGAAAATATCTCCTATTCATAAGTTGCAACTAGGTGATGTGTTTCATGTATCAACAATAAAATAAATTATTGAAACACACCAAAGTGGTGAGTTGATGGATGAAGCCATAAATGCCTTGTAGGAGGTAACACCCAAAACAACTATTGATACATCTTTTTCTACAATGGAAAACTTTAAGTTTTTGATTGATTCCTTCAAGGAATATGCCTTCAGTCTAAAAGGAAAATTTGAGGTAGAAGTTAAAATAAGGCTTACAAAAAATAAGTTGTCAAAAATTATAGATAAATGTGTATTTGCACATAACAAAGTTGAAGAATGTTTGAAGGAAGTGCAAGCTTGTGAAGAAGAGGAAAAAACCTTGTTTTTGTATTGCATGAAATGGCCGGATGCCACAAAAGGCATAAAATATGAAATGGACTCAATTGAGTCCCAAATAAGTAATGCATCAAGTGCCTATGATCTGAAATTGGAAAAAAATGATCAAACTTGGTCTTCCATAATAGACTTGCATGAAGAATTCTTCAAGAGATTATCAAGCATCTTGGGAAGTTAAGGGAATTGGTGAAAACAAAGAACATACCTATCTCAAGTGCCCTTGCCAATACAAATAAAATATCAAAATTGAATCTTACTCCTAGTACATCAAAAGGAGGAGAGGAAAAATTGATGGAGCTTGAGTCTTAGTGTAGAACACTTGCAACAACAAAGAAAATTTGAGAAGAAGGTAAATCTTCTTGGCAATCCATCCTATAGAAGTTTCTATTTCTATACATTTTTTAGTTTTTCATGTTTACAAATTCCTTTGTAAATATGCGGATGTATTAGGAGTTTTGGTTAACTTCCTAAGGGGGGGCTAGTACATTCATTTTAGTTATTTTGGTTTGTATATGTGTTTGAGGGGGATCATACAAAGTGTTAATACTTGCACACCCTTCGCCATTGATGTCAAAGGGGAGAAATACTTGGAGAAAAGTTTTATTTTGGCATATATTACCATCAATGGAAAAGGGGAAGATTGTTGAAAGAATGAAGAAGATTATCATTAATGAGTTGTCATTGATGTAAATATTACATGATGGATGTCAACATTGCATTGAGGATGATTGGAGAAGAGACTTTTTTAAGACGGTTTGATTTGCACACAAAAATAGTTAAGTAGTTTTGCTAAGAGTCTACACTGGCAGATTCAGTACACAGTGCCCTCCAATATTTTGGTCTACATTCGTTCACCCTTGAAGATTTACTTCGGTGGTTCTAATATGTTGTTTATAATTTTTAGTTGTAATACCCCTTTATTTTTCTTTTTGGCTGGACAATATGTCCTTGTTTGCTTGGATGTGCTTTTTGGTTATCGAGATACTTTATCATGTGTGTGTTATTTGATCGCTATTTATAGAGTGATAGTCTATTTGTGTGATGTGATGTATCTTATCTGATGCTTTATTTGACATGTTTTAATTTGGTGTAATGATGATTAGTTAAAGTAACATGTTATTGCATGAGATATTTGTTTATGATGGAACTGTCAGTCTATGATGAGTGTATTGGTGAAGGGGACGAGATCGCATCACTCGCTTGAGAGTGTCCTACGATTCCGCAATTTCCTCTTCACAGTGTGTTTATTATGTTATATATATGCATGTTCGATATGCTCTTTGTTCGCAGGTTGACAGGTACAGGACATCGACTCCACCTAATTTCACAGGGTTGAGCGTGTCCATTGGCCAACAGTATTCGATTGGGAGATAGTAGCTAGGTTTTCCGTGCCAAGTCATCACCCTAGTCATAGTGTGTCGTCAGGTTTTAGTCAGCTTAAGTTGCTTCTTTGTTGTTCTTCTCTCTGTGATTTATTTAATTGCAAGTGGAAAAGGTATATAAATGGCTTGTGTAGTTAAATTGATGATTAAATTTATCTAATTGTAATGTTGGAAATGTTAGTTATTTTATTGATTAACTTAATTTAATTAATAAAATAATCTAATCTTGGATTAGATTTATTTTATTGATTAATTAAATTAATGGTGATGAGTTGAATTAAGTTATTTGTTTTGAAATTAATAGATATTTTGATTTAAATTAAAGAAAAATGAAAATATGTTGAAATTGCATTTTTTTGAAAATTAGTATGTAAAAGAATTTCTTTAAAAAGTTTTAAATTCCTTTTTTGTAAAAAGAAATTTTTTAAATGCATGAAATTCCATTTGGAAAACAATTTTGTTTTAAATCTTCAAAATGAAAATATCTCCAAATTTGCAATAAATTTGGTGGATGGGATATTTTTAGGGGTTTGACTAAATTTGGGAAAGATTTTAAGAGAGAAATGGCAATTTCATATTTTTTGGTTTTTAATTTTCAATATTGGGGAGAATTGGCTGCAAAAAGAAAAGAAGGTTTTGTTTCTTGGTAGGATTGAATCTTGGATTTAAAGGTGGAGATCTTGGGAAGAAATTGTGAAAGAGTTGAATTGGCAAGAACTCAACATCAAATTGCTTCCTCAAACTTCAAGATCATAGGTTTTTCTTTCTTGTTTTTATTGTTTTGAGTTTTGAATTTTCAATTTGAAAATTGGTTTGTAAACAAATTTGAAAACCTCTGTTGAAATCTTGAGAAAGATTTAGAATTCTTGTAGAAAAATCAATCTCTTTCAAACAAAATTTTTGGCAAATCATTTTGTTACAATAGAGAAAAGTGAGAGAGGATCAAAAAAATTTTTCATTTCAAACTTGAAATTTAAACCCAAAAATTGTGTTGACAAATTAATTTATTGCAAAAAAATTCTGTTGTGAAGTTGCACAATTTGTCTGTAAATGGGTATTTTAAGTATATTTTTATACATATATATATATATATATAGTATATTATGAGTATTATGGAAATCTTTATGTTGAAAATTTTCACACAGAAATTCATTTTTTTCTGAGCAGCAAGGGAAGGGGTTTTATTTTTTATTTTTATTGAAATAAAATAGAGTTTAAAAATTTGTTTTAGGGTATGGGGTGTGGGGCGCAGCCCAAGGCTGCACACAGCTGCGCCCCATGGAGGGGCACTGCTATGGCAATGCTTCCCCACAACCTGTGGGGAGGGCAGCAGGGGAGGCTAGGCGCAGCCAGGGGTTGCGTCCATACTCCCCTTTGGGGGCCCGTGGGGCCAACAAAGGGTTCACCCTTTTGTCTTTTTTAAAAAAAGATTTTTTTTTATTAATTTTATTTTTTATTAATTTTATTATTTTATATTATAAATATATATTATAATATATATATAATATGTATATATTATGTATATATATAATATATTTTAATTTAAATAAATATGATTATTTTATTATTTAATTATATATATATATTATATATATATATATGATATATATATTATATATATATATATATATATTATGTTAAATAATAGGGAATGTTTTTTTTATTAGTTGGAGTATTTAAATAAAATGATATTTTGTTATGAACACATACTTAAATGATTTTGAAATATTTAAATATATATATATATATATATATATAGTTTTTTTTAATGATTATTCTATAAGCATTGAAAGAAATTGATTTTATAATCAGATGATTTTACTTAAAAAGTTGATTTCGATTATGTTGAATGATTGTGAAACATAGAGTTAAATCGTTAAATTTAAATTTCTCAACATTGCGAATTAAATTTTATTTATTTTTGAGTAATTGCAAGTATCGTTGATTGAGTTGGTTGGATTTAGGAAATCCTAACATTAGTTTATTTAATTGCCTGAAATGATTTCTAGTGATGTTTTGTTCATTCTCGGTGTTGGAAAATTGTGTCAATTGTTATGTAAGTCTTCCAGAGGGGGTTTTTATGTTTTTTGTATGGGTTGTTGTTATGATAGTCAACCATTGGTATAGTCTTGGGTAGTGCATATTGATGTACCCGTTGTTTTACCCAGTTTTCACGAACAGGGATGGTTTGTGCCTCCTTTGGATTAGGAGTGGATTAGGTGTTTTGTTGCCTCCTGTGTTTGGGGTGAGTTTTCATTATGTGTTCCTCCTAGAGTTGGAGTGGTTTTATCTTGTTGGTATGCAATTGGAATTCCCTTGGTGATTGGTTTTTTTGGGTATGTTGTCAAGTAGAAGAGTGGCTTCTATTAGGGGCCAGAGCCCAAAGAGGTAAACTAGATAACCTTCAGAGGTGGTTTAATCAAGTGATAACTAAATCAATGTACTTAGAAGTTTAGATAGTTTTCCTCATTAATTAAGATAATTGAGCCTCGCTCATGGATGCAAGGGCTTGTATAGACTTGGGATGGGATGGGAAGGCCTAGAATAACAAGGTCATCTATCTTGTCTTTATGAGAGGTATTTGATTCCACATGAGTAAGTATGGGTGCCGAGATTCGGTAGAGGCCACTAGGACAACCCATAGTGGGGGCCAGAGCTTATGAAGATTCCCAAAGGATATCCCATGTCGAGCTATGTGATGAAACTCTTTCTACGAAAAATAGTTGGTAATTGGTTTTATGTGTATGGTCTTCTTATCATACTCGATCTGTTTTATTTCTAGAAGCAATGTGACTTATGTCAGTGATGTTAGATTTGTACTTGTGTTATCCTTATGGTTGTGTGGATTATGTGATTGGTTATGTCAGTGTGAGTTAGCTTGTGTTTAGGGGTTGATGGTCTTGTATAGGATTCCTTGTTATTATCTCCTAGCACGGGGGGTGAGCCTTTGGGTATCACATGGTTGGGTGGAATGTGCACCTTAATCCGTTGGGTCATCTTCTTGTTCGTGTGGATGAGGTTTCCAGTTGGAGAGCTCGTGGGATCCAATTTCTTTCATGCTTTATTCTTTCTAGTTATTATTGTAATTTTATTACCCCTCATTTGTATCGAGGTGGAGGACGTAATTTCTAACCTTGTTTATTGGATTTACCTCATTTGAGGAACGAGAGTTGTAATCGTATTGTAAATGTTCGTTAATTGAAAACATGTGGTATCTCTTATGATTAGGTGTAATTTATCATGTATGGAATGTATGTGTATTTAATTTTTTAAGTAATTAAAAGTTATGGTTTCAATTCATGTTTCTTGTTTGGGTTTTAAAGTAATCTCAGTCTCGGAACCTTAGAGGTTGTTGCAATGGGTAGTGAACTTGCATGTTATTTGCATTTAATCAAAAAAAAATTTAGTACGTTTGAGTAGTTAATTGCAACTTCCTCTAGGGTTGCATGGCGGGGCGTTACATTAGTACTATCCCCATTCAAAAATTCATTTCATTGGATAAGTGGTTTGTAAGTTGTAAGTGTAGACACGTAAAATATACTGATTGACGTTGTGCACTTGACCCCGACCTACTAACATCATTTCTTCCTGAATCATCCCTCGGTCTAACCATTTAATCAAATTTTCTTATTTGATTAAATTCATCAGCTTTCATCCCTTAATTAAATAAATCATTTTATCTAGTTAAGTCAGTCTCTTTTGTTAATTAAATCAATTCATCTGATCTAATTATCCCTATTTAATTAAATAATCAATTTATTTGATTAAATATCCAAAGTCTATCCATTAAATTAAATAAATTAAAACCTTATTTGATTTAATCTAACACCGTCCCTTTTAATTAAATAAATCAAAATCCTTATTTAATTAATCTCTTGTCATATTCCTCCCTTTTTTGATTTAAATAAATCCATAAATTTGAGTCAAAAAGGTCACATCATCTAACCTCTCTCATTAAATTAATTAACCCTTGATTAATTTAATCTCATCTCATGTCCCATCCTCTAGATAATGCAAGTTGCACATGAAAATAGATTTAATTCATTTATTAAATCTCTATTTTCCTCACAAGGCATCTTTTGGAATATTCTCTCAATTTGAATTCAAAAATTCCAAGTCAACATGTACATCCAACAAGGCAATAACTTCATCTTACATGTCCTTTGCCTTGAGCCAAGTGGCATTTATTGCATTTTCCCTTCCCTCTTGCAAGTCATTTCAACAAATTTGAAATTCAAAATTATGCATTTATTGGCACAATCCCCAAATCTTGCACATCCTTCATCCATTCATAGATTGACAAGTGGCATCATACCATTGGATGAATGTTAGTCCCACATTGCTCAAATTTGGACATTCATCCATCTTGGAATTCTATAAATAAAGTGCTCATATCCTCATTTGATCATCCACAATTTATGCAAAGTTACCATGCTCAAATATCTCTCAAAATTTCATCCATTATCACTGAGTTCTTAGTTAGGTTTTTGTAGATTTTTGGCTTGGAGCTCTCATCCTTCATCAACAAAGTGGATCAACCTCATCAACATATCAAGCTTGCATCTTAGGAATTGGGAAAGGGCCAATTTTCACATCAAATTGGCATCAATTCCCCCATGGGAACATGAGTTTGCACATTTAAATTAGGATTCAATCTATTTTGTTATCTTTATTATGCTTTTTATTGTTTTCTTTCCTACTTTGAGTTTGTAAATGGATTTCATGGGGAATTCTTGTTTTAGCTTGAAATCTCTTGTTTAACTCGTTTATTCTTGTTGCTTTGCAGGTACTAGGATTGAGGTTCGTACATTTGGCACTAGAGGGAGGGCTAGATATCATTCTCTATCACTTTTTCCCAAAATTTCTATGTTTTTGCTCATACACAAAAAATTCCAACGTTGGGCGCTCAACATCGCTATTTTGGTGTCGCTGTCTCTTCAGTGTCGGTATATAGCACTGAAGGAAACTTAAAGTGCGACGCTGGACTCGTCCCACCAAGAAAATTTGAATTATAAACTCCGCCGCTGGACTCGTTGATTCACAGAAATTTTCAAAAATATCAAATTATGACGTTGGAAGAAAATTGCGACGCTGGATGAAAAGTGCGATGTAGTTGAGCTCTCTGTCCCGACACAGAGCGACGCTGACTGGAAAGCGATGCTGTAAGAACACCGCTTAGAAATCAAACTGTGACATAGTTACAAGTTGCGATGCTGGAAGGGAGTAAAAAGGGGAAAATTAATTTTAGCATGTGCTCTTGGGTTAATGATTAATTTGTCCTCTGTTTTCTACTTTTTGGTCTCTGTATTTTCCAGAATCTGATTGGTTTTTTCCTTGTAGGTTTGAAATCGAAAACGAAGAAAGGAAAAGCATGAGGGGGATGTTTCATCAAATCAAAGTGTTTTTAAACACTTTAGTGTTTGGTTAACACTTTTAAGGAATTGTTACCACTTCTTTCTTAGGACACTAGTTTTCATTTAGGTTTAAAAAAGAATCTTTCCATTTCTTGCAAAAGGCTAAAATGAACATTAGGATCACAACACACTAGAGTTTGTTTCTTTGGTTAAAAAATTGAGCAAGATGTCTCTCACTTGTATTTTGGTGCTTAAAAAGAACTCAGATTTTGCTTTGAGGATTTAAAAAGAACAAGTGCAAATTTGTTTTTGTGAAGGCTTACTTGAACTAACCTCATTGAAAAAGGACGTATGCACTTCTCTTGCGCTTTATAGTGATCTTGAGAATCAAAAGGCCTTTTTCATGATTTTAGGTTGAGACAAAGCAATCACCTACACACTTTGATTTGGGTTTAAAATTGAACAACATCTTGTGCGAGTTTGGGTAGGGGCATTGTTGCATATATTCTATCTCTTTGTTGCCAACAAGGATTGACCGAGTTACAAATATTGTTATTCGCTTTTGTTTATCCTAGAGGGCCTGCCTTGGGGAAAAAGTACTCACCCAAGGGAATGACTCAACTGGTAACACTCTAAAGCCAAGAGTATTTTCAATTGGTATATAAATGTGGGTATTGGAGTAAATTCCAATATCACGTGGTTGATTCCAACAAGATGGATCCGAAAGGGGACTCTTGCCGTATGGGTCAATCTCCATGAATGGAAAGTCCTTATTAAAACCCATGTGCTAGAATTTTCCAAAATCCTTTAATCTATTTGTTGGTGCAAGAACGATCGTTCTGAATCCACCCCACACTTTTATGGTCTTTTAGTAGAAATGGAAAAATTTCCATGGGAGTTTCATGGGTGTTGATGCTTGGCTGCCCTATATAAGTGAGTGTCGTGGAGGGGAGCCAATGGGGTCAAGCATCTAACCATTCACTAAAGATAAGCGTAGCTAGACTTGTCCAAGTGGGAATCCAACAAATATTGTCTTACACATCCATAGGATTGTCCTTATTCTTGGGTTACAAAATGCATTGCTTGATCGAAAACATCTCGAAAACAAACACTTAACATCATCCAAATTTCCAATCCAATTTTCAAACCCTTTTGGAGATAAATGCAATTGACTCGATCCATATGTTATTTCTTTCCCTTGGGATTCACGTCCTTAGAGGTTTCTAAACATTGGATTACATCTTGATTTGTCTACTAAAGTAAACAATAGGAAAACCTTTGCCTTGAATTCATCGAATTTCCACATAACATATCTTGTGGGGTTTGAAGAAATTTAGACATCAGACATCTTAGTTTGAAAACTTAATCAAAGAAAGTGTTTTCGGAAAAATAAAGTCATTAAGAAAAGCTAAGCAAAATTAACTTTTGTGTGTTAAAACCTCACGATTCTCAAAAAGTTCAAAGTCCAAAGCGAAAATCATCAAAATGCATGACCAAATTGAATCATTCTTTGGTTATAAAGGTCTCTAGGAAGCATTTGCATGTTCTTCAATACCTAGGTCTAGGAAAACAAAGTGTCTTTTAGGTTCATCTTAGGATCAAAGAAAATCAAAATCTTTTTCATCCATCTTTCAAAGCATCAAACATAATCTCTCCATCACCTTTTGGAAAATCTTGAAATCATCCTTAATGCTAGGATTTTTTGGAAAAATCAAAATCATCAAAATTCTTGAGACTAAATCCTTGAAAATATTATCAAAATCACCTTTGACTAGGTATGTGTAGATGCATCCTTTTGCATATGCTTAGTCAAAGTTATCAAAAATCATCTTGTAGCTTAGTATATGTGGATGAATCCTTCTTCATATGATTAGTGAAACTATCATCTTGTTTGAATAGGTGTGGGTAGATGCATCGTTCTCCCTACACATATTCAAATCATCATCCTTTGAAAAAAGCTATCCCTTAGGTCATCATCCAACATCTTAGGGTCTTCTTGTTCAAAAATCAAAAAAATCAAAACCAATCAAGATCAAAGACAAACTCAAAAGGAAAATCAAAATCCGAAACATATCCAAAAAAGCTTAGCATCTCCCATCAAGATTTATCAAAGGACCATAGCATCCACACCATTCATCCCTTACATCATCACCATATCATCTCTTGATCCTTAAGATATCCTAAAATTTTTCTACTTTGGACATAAAATAAAGATCAATCTAAATAATCAAGAGATTCATCTCTTCTATTCTTGAAAATTGATCCTTGTTTTATGGTTCAAACTAGATCTCAATACAAGAAAAGCATGGAAGCCAAACAAACGTTGAAATAAATCCCACCGAATCAAGCAATCTGTTGACCATCTCATCATCCCAAAATCTACAAGAAGAAGCCCAAGGAGAGGATCTTACCTTTGGAATGTCTCACGAAGAAGTAATTGAAATGCTCCAAAATCCGGACAACCATAGAATCATCAACATCATGATGACGCTTAAGCCTTCGTTATACATGCTTGAGTTAGCAAAACAAGGGGCCAAACTACCTTCGGATTTTGACGTAAGTACCATAGTGGAGACATATTTTCCTCCCATCTCATCCACCATTCCCATCTCATCTACACCCCCATCCCAAAACATCACCCAAAACATTTTGCAAATCACGACATCTTTTGCTCCAACCCAACCCAATGTTAACAAGGGAAACACATTTCTCAATGCCATTCAAGCACACCCCCTTGTTAATAATCAAAACTTAGATGCAAATACCACCTTGGAACAAAACATACTTGAAAACCCATTACATAAGAATGTTCCTCTCACTTTCCATCATGATCCATCATCATCATTTTTTCGCGCAACACCTCAAACTCCTCTCCTCACAAATTCGTAAGAGGAAGGAGACATGTTCAGAACAGGGGGCATCTTTGACACCACAAAATTTTCACAAGAACTTGCACCCCTCACATTCCCATCTCTTCCACCATTTCCATCATCATCCACATCACTCCTTGGTTTAGGGCTTCCCCCTCTACCAAGTGTCAATCAAACCACTATCCCAAAAATCAATCAAAGCATTATGCCAAACGCTCAAAATTTGTCGTTGATATCACAACAACAGACGACAAATGCACAAGCAATTGCAACATCATCAAACACCCCCTTAACATCACAAAAAATGGTATCTCAAGGACCAACCACATCAACAACACCATCCATCATGCAAAAAACCAACACCACCTTCACAAACACCATTCCAATTCCACCACCACTCCCACCACCACCAACTTCCACCACATCAAACCAATACAACGCAACATTGCAAGCTGATTTCCAAAGAGGATTCCAACAAGTGAAAAAACAAAAATCCGCACAACTAGCCACTCAGCAAGCTACTCAAGCTACGCAAGCCACCCAAGCAACACAAGCCACATTACAAGCGCAACAAGCCCAAGCGTTATTGCAACAACAACAAAAACAACAAGCCAATCAAGCCGCTCAAGCATTGCAAGCATTACAAGCACAAAAGGCTACTCAAGCACAACTTTTATTGCAACAACAAGCAGCATAAGCGCAAGCTCAATATCAAGCACAACAAGCCCAATATCAAGCACAACTTCTTGTACAAAGATAAGTAGCACAATTGCAAGTGTATCAGCAAGCATTAAAGCAATATCAAGAGCAGCAAGAAGCAGCCGAATTGGCAGCACAACAATAAGCATGGTTGGAACAACAACAAACACAACAATAAGCGTTGTTGGAAAAAAAACAAGCACAACAACAAGCACAAATCTTAGCGCAGCAATAGCAAGATCAACAACAAGAATTGTTCATACAACAGCAGGTGGAAGCCTACCTCACTCGATAGAACATACATATACCATCAAACAACACACCGTCCAACCCACCCATCCAACCCACAATTGAAACACCCCAAAACACTTTCATCCCCCCTGATCTACAAAATGATGTGATGACACAAATCAGGTTGCTCTCGCAATAGGTGCTCGATCTTCAATCAGGGCGAACAACAAAGACACCAAGCAACTTGTGTCCCTATCCATTTGATAGGAGCCTAGTAATGAAACTGTTCCCTAAGGGATTCTAGATCACCAAATTTGACAAATATCAAGGGACGGGAAACCTTGAAGATCACATCAGGGAATTCCAGGTTCATTGCATGGAAGTCACATATGACGATACTTATCTGATGCGGCTATTCCCTAGGAGTTTGGCAGGCCATGCTGTGGAATGGTTATCTCACTTACCTTCAGGCATTAGAACATTCCAAGAAATTATGTACGCATTCATTAAAAATTATGCATGCAACATTGCAATGGATGTTAGTCTAGATGAACTTTCAGCTCTAAAACAAGGAAAGGGTGAATCATTCGCTTCATTCCTACAATGATGGCGATGCAAGGCCAATTGGAGCAAGTGGACCATTCCAGAAGAACAAAAAGTTTTCACCATCATAGCCAACCTTGAAGGCCACTTGGCATTTAATCTCAAGGTTTAGGGCATCACCACATATGATCAATTGATTCCTAAGGCGCTCAGCATTGAAAGAGCCCTCATGACTCAACCCGCAGAATCAACATCATACCCCAAACAACAAAATAACTGCCCATCTTCCAACTACAATGATAAACCGTGCACGTGGGCAAGGAACAAAAACATTACTAATGATGGTGTCGTCGATGCCAAGGTGGTCATTAGTGCTTCTCACCAAAATACACCCGCACCACAAATCCAAACACAACACCACAACAATAATCACAAGACACACCAACCGAATAATAGTCCAACAGTCAATAATCTCAATGATCAAAGGGGACCACCCCAACGCAAGAGTTATCCCAAGCAAAAATACACCACTTTGGGGAACCACTTGAAGACATCATGAAAAAGATAATAGATGAAAAAATCATCAAGGATCCTACCTTTGAGAATTACCAAGAACTGGATGTGCAACCTCCTTGGTACAATGAGAATCAACTTTGCGAGTTCCATAAAATCAAAGGCCATACATCAAACAGTTGCATGAGATTGAAAAACATCGTTCAAGATCTCATCGATAAAAGAATCATAAACGTAGAACAATCTACAAGAAATAAAGATCTTAAGATATATACAAATCCGATGCCAAATCATGGCAACAAAGGGAATAAAAATGACAAAGGGAAAGGCACCCACTCAAACATAAGTCATGTGTATGAAATAGTTGTCACCTCCCTAGATGAAAACTGCATGGTCATCACCATCAAAGGCGTCCATGCCGATTGTGGAGTCACCACAAGAGGCGAAAAAGTAACCATCGCAAGATCATCCAAACCAAGCAAAGTCCCCGCATCTAGATCTGTTCCTAGTGGCTATAATGTCCTAGATCAACTCAAGAGAATGCCAGCACAAATCTCCATCATGGAGTTGCTAAAAATCTCATATGCCCATAGGAAAATCCTTGAAGAAGCGTTGGCATCATCCACTATCCCCGCAGACCTTGAGGCGGAGCAATTCCAAGCTATGGTCAAAAATATCATTACACCGAATCTCCTTACATTCTCTGACCAAGATTTCCCTGCCCAACCATCTCACAACTATGCACTTCACTTGGAAGCCATAGTACATAAGAGCAAAATCAAAAGGGTCTTGGTGGATGGAGGTGCGGGTTTGAATATCTGTTCTCTCAGCCTCATCAAGTAGTTGAAAATATTAGAAGATTCTATCGACAAAGGGAAAGGTATCACAATAAGAGCATATGACGATCAAGAGAGAGTGTCCCAAGGCACAATCAGACTCCCTATTCAAGTAGGGCTGACTCTCATGGAAACCACTTGTTAGGTCTTGGACCTTGACTTGCCGTATAACATCCTCCTAGGACATCCATGGATTCATGCAATGAAGGTAGTAGTGTCAAATTTCCACCAATGTGTGAAATTTACACATAATGGACAAGAAGTGACCATCCATGGAGATCCCGAACCTTTCTCGTATTGCAAAAATATTGAAGCAAAATATTACAAAATCCCTCAAGTACCAAAAAATGATGAGGGCCCATCCACACCATACATCGATCCCTCCACTCTCGCATCCACTTCTACGACAGAGACACCCACCACTCCCGTCATTCCCACCATCTCTGACATCAAGCTTATTATCCAAGATAACGGCTATGGAAATTACAAAATCCCTAATAATGCTTTTGTGGTAGGAAAGTTACCACAATCTCCTAGATCACAGGGACGTCCACAAGAAAACCAAGCTTCCACATCACAAACGTCTCCTAAAGAGTATCCCAAATTCACAAGATGGGGAGACCTTGGCCAGGAGGTTATTAAGGCAGATCCATCACATATGCTATATCAAGATGAAAGACTAGTACCAAAATTACCAATGGATGACCGAAGCAAGGGTCTATAAATGATGCTCACAATGGGCTACAATAGAAATCAAAGATTGGGACAAAACGACAATGGGATCATAATACCTATCATGCCAGAGATGCGACCGATAACAAATATTGGCCTTGGATGTACCCCTCTAAGTATAACCATACGTGGCTGAAGTCCTCCAGTTAGAACAGTTAATATTCCTCCTCAGCCAACAGTAGCAGAAGTACGCTCACCAATATCCATAGGTAGAGACATACATAACTTTATAACTGACATTTATAATAGTAGCGATGACGAGGATACAATGACTAATCTACCTAGGCTATTTGAGGATACCACTCTTTGCATGATTAGTACCCTATCCTTTGAACCAGACCAACAAAATCATGAGATCCACCTAGTATATCCCCAACTCATTGAATACGACCAACGAGGACCACCAGTTCTCGATACATTTGAAAATGATGAGGTGCTCTTAGAATTCATGGGATTGCGGGATAACATTCCAAATGGGGATCATAAAGCAGGATTTATAATAAAGTTGGACACACATGCCTATTATGGGAAAATGATTGAATCCTTCAGTCGCAAAAGCGAGAAATTAAGACTAATATCCAAGTCCTTGAGTGAAAACCACACTGTGGCACTCTCTGACAAGAAAAAAGTAAAAAGAAAGGATGCATCCAATGGTGAAAACCTCTCTGAGGCGCCTGAGGATGGGGGATTCAATATTCCTTTAAGAGCTATTCATCAGGAAAAGTCAACAGTCTTGGCAGAAAAATGCAATCCAGTCAACCTAGGAACAAAGGAGATCCCTATATCACATTCTATGCGGAATCACTACTATCAGAAGAGCAAGAGCTCCTAGCAGCCTTCTTAAGGGGAGGGAATATAAACTTCGCATGGAGTTATGCTAACATGCCAGGACTTGATCCAAAGATTGTGGTTCACCACTTAGCAGTGTATTCGAAAGCAAATCCTATCAGACAAAAGCTTCGAAAAATGCACCCTCAAATCACCTTATTGGTCAAAATGGAGCTAAAAAAGCTACTAGATACATGATTCATATGATCAATAGATTATCCAGAATGGGTATCAAACTTGGTATCTGTTTCAAAGCTTGATAGAGCCATTAGAATCTGTACAAACTTTAGAGATTTGAACAAGGCATGTCCAAAAGATGACTTCCCGCTTCCCAACATTGACATGATAGTAGACATGACAGCAGGACATGAGATGTTGTCACTAATGGATGGATTCTCAGGGTACAATCATATCATGATAGCTCAGGAGGACCAACATAAGATGACTTTCACTTGTCCATGGGGGACATACTGTTTGAACATGATGCCATTCGGCTTAAAAAATGCAAGAGAAACATATCAAAGGGCCATGAAATTGATATTCCATGACATGATTCATAAGACAGTCGAAGAATATGTTGAGGACATTCTAGCTAAGTCCAGAAAGAGAAAAGATCACATAACAACCCTTAGTGCCATCTTTAACAGACTGGAGGAGTACAAGGTCAGACTAAACCCAAAGAAGTGCGTCTTCGGCGTACAATTAGGAAAGCTCCTAGGATATATAGTGTCAATGAGGGGTATCGAGGTGGATCCAGCAAAAGTAAAAGCAATCCTCAAGATGGAGGCACCAAAAACATTAAAGCAACTGAAAAGTCTCCAAGGCAGACTACAATCCATTCGAAGATTTATAGCACAACTGGTGGACAAACAAAACCCATACTCTCACCTACTCCACAAGGGAGTAGAGTACAAATGGGATACCAAGTGTGAAGAGGCATTCAAAAAAATCAAATAATATCTACTAACACCACCAGTCTTAATGCCACCCATCCCAAAGAAACCATTGATCTTAAACGTATCCGCAACAACAGTAGCCCTTGGAGCTCTCCTAGCTCATGATGAAAATGGAACAGAGAGGGATATCTATTACATCAGCAAGACAATGGTTGGTCATGAGGTAAACTATTCATTCATCGAGAAAGCATGTATCACAGTAGTGTTTGCATCTCAGAAATTCAGACATTACATGTTGGCACATAAAATAAAACTCATCGCCAAAATTGATCCTCTCAAGTATCTACTATCAAAGGCCATGCTCATAGGAAGAATGGAAAAATGGGTGATGATATTATCAGAATATGACATCAAATATGTGGAGAGGAAAGAAATCAAGGGCCAAGTCATTGCAGACCAACTAACAGAAGCACCAATCTATTCTGAGAACCCTCTTGTCTCAGAGTTTCTAGATGAATCCATTTTTAATCTCAAAGTAGCTAACCACTGGAAACTATAATTCGATGGCTCATACACACAACATGGATCAGGAGCTGGTGTCTTCTTCATCACCACACAAGGGGATTGCATACCAAGGTCATACAAACTGGCATTTCCTTGCACTAATAACATTGCAGAATACGAGGCTTTGACCATAGGTCTCAGAATAGCAGTGCAATGGAACATCATGGCTCTCAAAGTGTACAGAGACACCCAATTGATCATAAATCAAGTCAATGATGAATATCAGACCAAGGATGACAAGCTCACTCCATACAAGAAATTGGTGGAGACTCTCAAAGAATCCTTCATCAAAATTACATTTGAGCAGATACCTAGAGCCAACAACAGAGCAGTAGACACCATGGCAACAATTGGGTCCCTACTAGACATCCCCAACAATGTTCCAAAATATGAATTCCTGATAGAGCAGCTTTCGTGCCTACATTCGGGGTACTAGAATCAGAATTCATGTGCGAAATCATTGGTCCTGGTGATCCTTGCTACCACGACATTTACACATACCTTCATATAAGAGTCATACCTGCCAACCTACCTTCAAACCTAAAACGAACCTTTGTTAAAAAGGAATCCAAATTTGTCATCCTAGGTAATACTCTATATCGTAGAAGCATAGAAGGAACCCTACTACTCTGCCTAAATACTGAGGAGGCATTGACTGCTCTAACTAAAGTACACAATGGTATCTGTGGTTCACTCGAGTGGAATGACCATAGCCAAGAAACTGCTGAGGATGGGGTATTATTGGCCCACAATGGAAAGAGAAGCACATGATCATGCCAAAAAGTGTCTACAATGTCAGCAACATGGGGACCTCATCCATGCTACAGATCAAGAGCTTCATCCTATGGTCATGCCATGGCCCTTTTCACAGTGGGGACTCGATCTCATTGGAAAAATCACACCCACCTCATCTAATGGCCACAAATTCATCATAACTACAACATAGTACTTTACTAAGTGGGTGGAAGCCATACCCATGATGTACATAACTAGGAAGCAGATCTCAAAGTTTATCCTAAACTACCTCATTTGTTTTTTGTTTTTTGTTTTTTTAGACTGCAGGAATCGGGTAGCACGACCCCCTATAAACTACAGTGTGCCTGGTAAACTTTTTAACGTGACCGACGGCGCTGGCACAACACGCCCTCCGGTACCACGGGATGGGGGAGACTAGAACTCGTGACCAGCAGAGCTACAATGAAATTACTTAGCCAACCGAGCTAGGGCCCCTGTCCTGAACTACCTCATTTGTTGTTATGGTGTCCCACAAGCCATTATTTTAGATAATGGGACACCATTCAAAAATAGGATGTCCGTGACTTGTGTGAGAAATTCAAAATCCAACATCGCTTCTCTACCCCATACTATCCCCAAGGCAATGGCCAAGCAGAAGCTACAAACAAAACCATTTTGAAAATACTCAAGAAAATAGTTAATGACGTAGGTCGTGACTGGAACCTACAACTTAATCCTGCTCTTTGGGCCTATCGAACCAGTATCCGCACACCCACCGGTGCCACCCCCTTCTCCTTGGTCTACGGATCAAAAGCAGTACTCCCCATTGAGATCGAAATCCCATCACTTAGGATATCACTGCAAAGCCTCATCACTGATGAAGACTACTGAGTGTCAAGATTAAATGATCTGGAGTTACTAGATGAGCGACGTATAGATGCTTTGAATCATTTGCAAGTCTATCAGAATAGACTCAAATGGAGCTATAATAAGAAAATTAGAAGCAGGACTTTCCAAGTCGAAGAACTGGTATTAAAGGAGAATTAGAAGAATGTTCCAAACCCAAGCAACAAAGGAAAATTTGAACCCAATTGGTTGGGACCATTCATCATCACAAAAAGTTACAAATTAGGGGCATATCAGCTATCAACACCTGAAGGGGAACCTCTTTAGGAGCCCATGAATAGCTCTCATCTCAAAAATTTTTATGCCTAAATATTTTAAGGTGTAGAACCAAAAAATCCAAAAAAATTAGAAAATGTCCCTAAAAAAATGGTTATTTCAACGGAAACCTGGAAAACAGGTGTCTTGGTAACAACAAAAAAGATAAAAAAAAGCAAAAAATCCAAAAAAATTAGAAAAAGGATTGAAAATAGTAAAGGAAAAAATTGTCCTCTAGTGAAAACCACTTTGGTGGCACTTTGGGCAAGTACCTTGGTGAAAACCTGGCAAACATGTGCCTTGTGTAAATAAGCACTTTCCATCCATCACGATCTTTATGGCTTGTTTTGCATCACTCATCCATTTTAGTTCCATCCTCCATCGCATTCGGATCTGCACCCATCACTCATCCACTCACATCCGCACCATAGCTTGGTCCTGTTTTAGTATCATGATCCCTCCTTGTACTACTCAGCCCATCCTTAAGGTCAATCTGTCCTGCCTCTATCGGGGTAGTCTATTGCATCACGCTAGGGGCATGTTCTCATCGGATCAGATTCATGTATGATCTTAAAGTCCTCAAATCAGAAAATCCAAAAATATTAGAAAATTAGAAAATCCAAAAACATCAAAACATCAGAAAATCCAAAAACATCAAAACATCAGAAAATCCAAAAACATCAAAACATCAAAAAATCCAAAAACATCAAAACATCAGAAAATCCAAAAACATCAAAACATCAAAAAATCCAAAAACATCAAAACATCAAAAATCCCAAAAACATGTCAAAAGTGGGTCAAAAAGTCAAAAACAAGGTCGTCTTGTCGAACTACGTAGTCTCTGAGCTTGAATGTAGGAAGGTTGATATTTGATCATCCCTTGAGACACTTAGGTTAGTCCTTTAGGAGTCTATCATAATAAACTACATCTTCATCTGTAAATCTGTCAAGTCGTCAGTCGAACTACGTGGTCTCTGCGTATATAATGTAGGCAAGGCTAATCTGTTGATCAGCCCCCGAGGCCCCTAGGATAGGTCCTTAGGTTAGTATCTTGGTCAAAATATCAGAAAATCCCAAAACATTCAAAAAATTAAAAATCAAAACATTTCAAAATCTCGAAAAATACCAAAAACAGCCTCAAAACATCTCAAAAAGATTAAAAAAATCTAAATATTTGAAAAAATCCATCCACCTCATCTCGCTTGCACCCACAATAACACCATCCATAATAAACTGATCGTCATCATCAATCTTTGGTGAAACAATTAGAAACAACTCTAGTAGCTTAAAAGTAAAACTCAAAAGCGTCAAAGTCTCAGGTTTAAGTCAGTACGTAAAAAGTTGGTCAATTCTTTGTGTTGATAGTCCATCATCCAAAGAGTCCCATATCAATCATTTGATAAACATCATGTCCTAGGATGAATCCTTCTTACAATGGGCATTATTTATCAAAAAGAACACTTTGGATAAACGAAATGACGTGCCGCCATCCACTAACATGTCCTAGGATGCATCCTTCCTACAATGGGCATTATCTTTTGGCAAATAGTTTCGGTTCCTATCCTTGAAAACACATTCCCTTTTGGTTAACGGTATTGAAGAACATCAACTTGTTTGTGTGCTTTATCTTCGTCTTTTGACTTATCTTATTGTGCTCAATCCAAGGACCTCTCGATGATATTTGAACGAAGGATTTAGAGAGATAGGAATGAGACAACCATCATCATCTTTTTTGTCTACTATGCTTGTTGGACATTCTTGTAATATAACCTCGGTGAATATTTCCTTTGTTAGGTATGTATGGAGGAGGTCTAGGGCAACTAGTTGACTATTGCATGGATAGGTTTACCTTTCTGTGTTTTGGTCCGAGATGTTTGAAACTTCTTAAGTGAATCCTAGCAAGGTTTCCGTATGTCAGGTGTGAGCAATAATACTCCTATCTGCTTGTCAAGACAAAGTCCATCACACTGGGTACAATGCCATCCTGGTTTTCTATTCCTTGATGCATCCTACCACGTGTGTTATCAAACATAAGAAAATGTGGCCCTTTGAAAACCCCAATTCCTTGGCAAGAAATCATCATCATCATTTTCATTTGCATCATCTTGTGTTTTGTTGAAATGACTTCTTCTTTTCTTGCTAACCACACTAACAAGGTATTAGGACAGTTGATCATCATCATCATTGTCATTAATCCTGCATCCACAAATCATTAGCATATTGCATAAACATATCATATAGGAAACATATACATTGCATTTCCATCATCATATAAACATGTCATCATAAGCATTCTTCAAAGATAGATGCATCCATTTCATTACATTTCATCCATCACATCTATCACATAAATCATCACAAAGCATTTCATAATCATTTCTTGCATAATCATAAACAATAGGTATATAAGCATTTAATTCATTTCCATGCATACTTGCATAACATCATGACATCATCTCATTACATTCATATTACATTATGCATCCTCATATCACTTTGCATTAACATATCATTGCATCACATACATTCATCATTTAATACATTTAGGATAATAACATTTTCTATTCTAAGCATCTCATAAAACCATCTCATTTGCATTAACACCATTTCATTTGCATCATATCACGACCATCACATTCATATTTCATCATCCATATCATCTCATAAATAACATCATAAAACATTCATTGCATAAATCATTCCACATAGGCATAAACGTACAAAATTCATTACAAACAAAGCATATATGCATCCATTCATAAAACATTTCATAAAGCACAATTTACATATAATTTCCCATGTGCACAATAGATCATATCATTTCACATATCAGATAATCTCATTTGCATTATCATAAATAGATCATGATATAGACAACATCATTGCACATCACATAAATACATCTCCATATCATAAGGCAGCATAATGCATACATCATTAGAAATAAATGCATCCACAACATATAGAAGTAAAATCATACATAAAGAGTACACATTGCATCGCATCAAAATCATCATCAGCTCATATATATATCATCAATAATGTAATTGTCATAGTATAAAGAATAAATTAGATCACTGTACGTATGTGTCAATCAGTACAAAAGGCCCATCGAGGCTATAAAAAATGAGCCCATAAGGCACAAAAAGTATCATAACATCTCGATCAAGCTCGGTCCCTGTGAATGCTGCCCTCGCCCCTGTCACCATGACCCTCTGCTAGTCTATGGCTGGCCTGCTCTGAATACTCTGGGACCCGCTCTGCTCTGGGTACAGCCTCGTGATAAAACTGTTGGTAATACTCTACCTCTCGGATGACATCCCTATAGGATTGAACTGACATTATACCCTGGGAGGAGGAGGCTATCATACTCTCTATCTGCTATCTCTGGCCTAGATCAGTAGTTGCCTATAGCTCCATAGCTTGTCTCTGTTGTATGACCTGATCCCTCTTTGCCCTGAGCTACTCTCTCTTGGCCCTCACCTGATCTCTCTCAGCTATCATGGCCTAAACCTGGGCCTGCAGCTACACAATCAAAGTATTCCGTGCATCCGCCTGACCCGCTGGCTGCACCTGTGGCTACACCCGAGGCTGGTCCTTGACTCGTGGTGGTGGGACTGGTGGCACCTGTTGCTAGTCCTGCATGTGCACATCTCCCTAATCTTGCTGGACTAGAGGCACTAGTGCTGGGTCTTATCGAATCTCGACTCTCCATCCTTGTCCTCCCCCTATGCCTCTGACTCTTCACACATCTGGGACTGCACCTAAAATCGTCAACTGAAGCGGAGGCCGAAACCAATCCCTATAGGCCTGAGTGGTGCCTGGATCTGCTAGCCCCTGATCATAGGCCCATGGCCAGGCTACTAGCTGTCAGAAACTGTCCACTGTCTCTGAAGCAGGAATGTACCGCCCCCATGAAACCTATGTCATGGTGCGGGCGAAGAAAACTATGTAATCATCATTGGAATGATCTTGCGGCTCCCTGAACTAATGCTGCATGCACCCAGGTAGGTACCTCTTGAGCATGGTGTGCTCCCACCCCTGCATGAAACAATCATAGCTGTAGAAAAGCATCTGATCAGCATTGTCGGCCCATCCGAGCCGACCAAGGTATGGTTGCTAAGTGAAAACCTGCATCTCATCCAAGACTCTCCTCCAATAGGAGATCCCGTGCTCACCGGTATGAGTGAAAGACACACTGCCTCTGTATCGTGCCATGAGGGGATTGTTTGGCCCCATCAAAATTGAAACGACACATGGATGTAGCACAAAAATGTGCTCCCATGCCCAGACATGAAGTAGAGTCACCCCTGCTCCCAATGCTCTATCGTCCATATAAACATACTCATGGAGGTCTCTGTAAAGTGAAGCGAGAAGAACAAGCCCCCATGCAAAACAAACCAGCCTATCTCAGACCATCCACTCCTAGCAATATCCCCAGCTGGGACTGAAGTATCGCCATTGCCTATTAGGGGCAACAAGGCCCAAAATGATGGCTGTAATCACCTAGCAGTAGGGGTTGCTAGGATCCCGTCTTGCTCAAGCTCTATCTGCCCCTCGTAGAAGACAATCTCGTTAGTAGCAAGGACTTAGAAGCAGGCCTTGTGTCCCTCATCCATATCGAAGATCACCTGACAACCATGAATAGGCAATCGCAAAATCCACCAAACGTCCTCTAGAGTGACGGTGGCCTCACCAGTGGGAAGATGAAATGAAGATGTCTTGCTGTGCCATCTCTCGACCAGTGTTGACAACATCCCTAGGTGAGTGTGAACGGGTGCCGCGTATGCAATGTGCCACAACCCTGCAATCTGGAGTCAATCTTGGTTCCTGTCACTCAGGTCCTGCAAGTAGCCAACTAGGTCTCATGACCTGTGCTTCTGAGAGTAGAGCTCCCTCACTGCGTCTTGCATCAAGGAAGGTCACCATGTTAAATTTTTTGAAAAATTCTTCATTTGAGTGTTCAAAAAACTTCCCTAGCGGTGCAACCTGTGAAGGCATCATAGTTTGATTTTAATCAAACTCTGATGCTAGGGCTGAAAAGATCAAAATCGCACCACTGCGGTGCAATTTTCCTCCTAGTGGCACACTTTGAGCTAAATTGAGACCGCTGCGTCGCACTTTCCAAACTACCTCGCCGACCCCAAGCACAGTGTCAGAGTTTCTAAACTCCAAACTGCACCACGACGATGCTTTATCACACCAAGTGACATAGTTTGACTTCTGAGTGGCGCTATATAGCGCCGTTGTAGGCGGACCGACTCTTTAAAGCATTAATTGAAGCAATAAATGAAAGACGAAGCTTGCATAAGGACCACTTACCAATGCCCCCATGCTAGGTGGCTGCTGGTATGTCCAAACTCGATCCGAAATGTGTAGGAGAAGCTGTTGTTGCGCCATATCGTCAGGAGGTCTGAGCTCAAATCTCAAGATCACTATTGGAGATGTTTGAAAATGACTTGAAAGTGACCCCTTGGGCCCCATTTAAGCATGAAAATTAGGGTTTTTTCACCCTGAATGGTTGTCCTACTAGGGTTTTGGACCCTCGAACCTGTTTTTGTCTGGTCGAGGCTTGTTTTTTATCGTTTTATTGCGTTTAGACACATTTTTAGCCTCCCAAAGCCCTTTCGGACCTATTGGGTACTTTGTCCTTTTTTTTCACGAGATCACCCAAAAATTAAAATTTTTGTCCAATCTCTCGAGGGGGCATTATAATGGCATGTTTCCTCTTGCCATGTGGCAGTGGGGCAAGTTTTTAAATAATGAAATTTTTGGCTTTGATCGAGATTGTTTATTCTTTGAACCAACGCAACAAGTGCATTGCTTCAAATGTAGACACGTAAAATATACTGATTGATGTTGTGCACTTGACCCCGACCTACTAACATCATTTCTTCCTGAATCATCCCTCGGTCTAACCATTTAATCAAATTTCCTTATCTGATTAAATTCATCATCTTTCATCACTTAATTAAATAAATCATTTTATCTAGTTAAGTCGGTCTCTTTTGTTAATTAAATCAATTCATCTGATCTAATTATCCCTATTTAATTAAATAATCAATTTATTTGATTAAATATCCAAAGTCTATCCATTAAATTAAATAAATTAAAACCTTATTTTATTTAATCTAACACCATCTCTTTTAATTAAATAAATAAAAATCCTTATTTAATTAATCTCTTGTCATATTCCTCCCTTTTTTGATTTAAATAAATCCATAAATTTGAGTCAAAAAGGTCACATCATCTAACCTCTCTCATTAAATTAATTAACCCTCGATTAATTTAATCTCATCTCATGTCCCACCCTCTAGATAATGCAAGTTGCACATGAAAATAGATTTAATTCATTTATTAAATCTCTATTTTCCTCACAAGGCATCTTTTGGAATATTCTCTCAATTTGAATTCAAAAATTCCAAGTCAACATGTACATCCAACAAGGCAATAAATTCATCTTACATGTCCTTTGCCTTGAGCCAAGTGGCATTTATTGCATTTTCCCTTCCCTCTTGCAAGTCATTTCAACAAATTTGAAATTCAAAATTATGCATTTATTGGCACAATCCCCAAATCTTGCACATCCTTCATCCATTCATAGATTGACAAGTGGCATCATACCATTGGATGAATGTTAGTCCCACATTGCTCAAATTTGGACATTCATCCATCTTGGAATTCTATAAATAAAGTGCTCATATCTTCATTTGATCATCCACAATTTATGCAAAGTTACCATGCTCAAATATCTCTCAAAATTTCATCCATTATCACTGAGTTCTTAGTTAGGTTTTTGTAGATTTTTGGCTTGGAGCTCTCATCCTTCATCAACAAAGTGGATCAACCTCATCAACATATCAAGCTTGCATCTTAGGAATTGGGAAAGGGCCAATTTTCACATCAAATTAGCACCAATTCCCCCATGGGAACATGAGTTTGCACATTTAAATTAGGATTCAATCTATTTTGTTATCTTTATTATGATTTTCATTGTTTTCTTTCCTACTTTGAGTTTTTAAATGGATTTCATGGGGAATTCTTGTTTTAGCTTGCAATCTCTTGTTTAACTCGTTTATTCTTGTTGTTTTGCAGGTACTAGGATTGGGGTTCGCATAGTAAGTAATAGAAGATTGGAATATAAGGTTTACGTTGTTTTCTATGTAATGGCTATGACTTATTTGGTCCACACTCCTCTGTAGATTTGAGTTAGACGTTATGGTTTTGGGAAAATGTTAATAGGTTCCAAAGCATTATGTTTTGTAGATGGTGTGACATTTTTAGGTGCATGTGTCCTATGGTGACGAATAGTTGGAGTATTTTTCTTTTAGGTCCTATACTTGGCCAACCTAATGTATGTAAAGAGTTATGGAGATTGAATATGTGAAGTGAATGTAAGAGGGAGCTATTATAGATCCATGTTGACCTATATTAGGTTTTGCACATGTTGTTTTAGGTGTGAAGGAATTTTGATTTGAATTAAGTGCTGACAAGGCACACTTTGTATGTTTTAGGGTTACATCTAATTAGGCCAACCTAATTGATGTTTGCGATAAAGTTTTATATATATATATATATATATATATATAAGGTTGTTTTGAAATTGTAGAGATATAATTTTGAATGTGTATATGATCCGAATACAAGTAGTGATGTGAAAATAAGCAGAGTTGAGTGAATGAGTTGTGAAAGTTGAGAAGAGGTATGCGAATGCACAACAGGGCAAAGATTTGTGATTTGGGTTGAATGAAGAGTATTAAGCCAATATTTTGAGCTTCATAAGAACTGAATTTGACATATGGTAGATGCATTTTGTATTAGTTCAAATCTTGGTTGTGAAGCCACTTCTTTCTATCTTTCTTTTCTCAGTGAGTAGTGAGTTCACAAGACAATGAGTCCACCTGGTAGTGAGCCTTTCTGTAATATTTTATAACTAGTTATAATATATTGTGAGCTAATCCTCATCATGGTTTTTCCAATTTTGGGGTTTCCACATAAAAATCCTAGTGTTCATGCATTATGTGGTGTTGTAGATGTTTTCATGCTTTCATTCCTTATAACAGTTAAATATTCTTTGGTAATAGGATGGATAATGATTGAATGGTTTAATAGAATATTTATTCACCCCCTCTTAGTATTACAAGGGTTCAACAAATCTGACCAATACAAATTAGTTTCACTCAAGGTAAGAAACATTGTATGTGTACCAATTTGATGAAGCATGTCTATCAACTTTGCTAGATATTTTACCTAATATTATCTTGTACCTCAAACTCGTTCTAAATTGCATCAATTTTTCTACCAAATGAGAGTGTGGCATGTTTTCCATGTGTTCACATAGATCATTTATTATTATGGGCATATCTTGTAGACTTATTTTAACAAAAATTGATGATAAACTTTGTGCATGATGTCTCATAATCATATTAATCATGTAATATCAAAATATTGGATGCTTACCAAAGTGATTATTTCTATAACGAAGTAGGTTCTTGAAAAATTCATGAAGATGTACTCTCCTTAGTCGTGGTTCCAACTAATCACATTTGCCATTAGGGAATACTGTTGGAAACACCATATCATATAAATTTATTATAACATATTCATTTATTGGAGATCCACTAATATTAGGCCAGTCAATTAACATTATTGTATTTGTGGTTGGATTTTTCACCCATGCATGTATTAACTCCATTTCTTTTTGTGCATTTGGTGGTTTTAATGCCATCAATGTGGTGTGATCAATTATATTACCATCACCTATTTCAATCAATGAACCAACAAAAACAATCTTGTTGACATTTGAAATTTCATGCGTATTGTTTTGAGCTGCTAAAAAATATTCTAATATGAATTAGTTGATATATTTTCAAGAGAATTTACATCAATAGTAACATTAGAATAAAAATTGTCATGTTTAATTTTTTAGAGTAGTGATTTATATACACGTTCCTTATTAATTGTGAAATTATAATTCATGTCATATTGATCCTTTCTATGAACTAAATAAGTGAAATATATTTAATAAAATTCAAGATTTTTTTTGATAGATTTTCTATATTATGGGGAAAGCTTATTGTGTGGCCTTTGTATTTAAATTTACCACTGGTTGCATGAGTCACTTGTAAAATTAGACTGACATGTGCAATCAACATTTCTTCTACTTGAGTGAGGTTTGCAAGTTCAATTGGTTGGGGACTAGGATCCGTATTATTTGCATATAAAAATCTATTATTTCCTCTTTCTTGTCTACATTTTTTGCAAATAGGACCTTGTGGCATGTGAAAGAATTTTATTCCAATGTAGCATTCTTGGCAGATATATAACAAATTGTTGGTGACTCTAACTTATCTATACATTGACGAAATACCATTTACATTCTTTTGAAATCACTAGAAAGTAATATATTTGGGTTTTTGATGTTTTCTTCATTTGATTCTAATGTAGAATGCAAGTTCTATTGGCCTAAACTTTGAGGGGTTTCTACAACATATTCTACTAATCTAGAAGCTTCTTCATCAATATTAACTTGAATATTTTGTTTGATTACATTTCCTTGGCTCTACCTTGGCTATGGAATGTTTTGTTCTCTTTTCTCTTGCTCAAAATAAGATTTTTGTTAAGATGCTAGCTGATGTGTATTTCTGTTAAGATTTCTAGGATTTGCTTCATCTTCTTGTCTTTCCTATCTTTGTGAAATGGGTTGTTGTGAAGTTGTCTGATCACCTATATTTTGGTTAATATTTTCTTGTAACCTACTTTCAACTTCTAATTGATTTTTTGTCACCTATAATTTTCTTCTTGTGTATGTTTTCCTTTCTACATCATTGCATCATATTTTTCATGCTTCCCTTTCTGCATCAGTCATTTATTCTTTTTGTTATCTTCAATATTCTTGGTGATATTCTCTTTGGTATTTTTTTTTCTTTAGATTCAAAATTATTTTTTGGTTAGACCATAGCTAAAGTATGACATATAATAGTTTAATTTATGTGAGAATCTTAAATAAAAAATAGGCTTATATGTTATGTATGTCATAAAATTTTAACTTATACAAGAAAAAAATCTAACATAGTTATATGTTATGTATGTAATAAGTTGGGTTAGAGTTAGTGTGAGGCCCAACCCCATCTATAAATTTTGTGACTCCCAAATAAATTCAATTATGCTAGATTAGTGAATCATTGATGCCTTGGAAAATATTGTTTCAATATGGTATAGAATTAGAATTATTGACGAATAAAAAATGGACAAATCTCTAATTTTTATTCTCTTAGAACATTATACTAAAATGAGTGTGTGTAATTTAGAAATTTATATATATTAAGGTTCTTAAGGTATAGGACACCATCAATGATTGTACCCAACTACATGCTTAATGTTCTAATTGTACCATGACCTAGTTTAATTGATTATTGTAGTAAATGTGCCTTACTAAATGTGAATTGGAAAACATGTTAGGAATGTATGCAAGCAACATGAGATGAAAAAATTTAAATTGATATGAGTGAATGAATGATGTGTACCTAACTTATTCTAAATGATTTTTAATGTATTTTATATCATCTGGAAAAGGATAATATTTGTGAATGAACCAAGACCTTTGAAGATCGTAGAGAAGTTCAAAAAGAATTAATTGCCTAAAATCATTGAGGATAAATCAAGAAAATTCTAACCAACAAAATTATACCTAAGGTGAGTTAACAAGGTAAGTTATATGCATTGATTATCAAGTCACATATTGATATTTAGTAAACAATATTGTTCAAAGATCCATTAAATAGTGTAGTCAAATAAGTTAGCTGATAAAAAGATTTTGTTATTATTGAAGATAGATTAAAATTATTATCCTACATTGAGGAAGGTAAGAAGTATACATATAGACATATTTTTATCCACTAACTATTGAATTGAATCTTATTATAATTATGAGCAGATGATTATCATGATTTCTTGACCAATCATGTATTAAGAAAATGCATATGAGATGAGTTCCATGGGAGAACCATTCAAACCATTTCCAATAATTGGTTGAAGTTCTTGAGTGTGACCTTGTGTAATGAAAAGAGAGTCAAGGTGTGGGTTAGTATTAAGATTCAAACTTGAATATCATGTTTGTGGTTTATTTATTTTTAATTTCTAAATGTAACCTTAGAACTTAGAAAGTATTTTGAGCTTTAGGAACTTTGGGTCATGTGTAATTTTGTGTTTTATGCTTTAATTAATTATGAAGTCATGATATTCTATTGTATAAGTGGTGTTAAGGGATGGGAGCTTCAAGTAAGTTTAATTTTTTTGTATTGATAATAGTTTACCAAAATATTACATCAAAGGTTACATTTTTTGCTCACTTACATCTTGTCAAAATACAATAAGAGGTATATATTTTCAATTAAATTTTTTGTTTAATTTACAAACAATTGTTTATCATCATAGAGTTTCCATGAGTTTATACTTTCATTGAATTGGTCTAGTTCATTCCACCCTATCAGTGGTTCAATTTTTGACATGTATTCATTGTATTTCTTGTTGTGATTCCTCAAAAACTTTGGGTAATTCCTCATGAATAGGATGTTATCCTTCTTGTTAAATGGCTAATTCCTTGCATATTCAGCTCCATCTTTGTAGACCTCCACTTTTCTATTTTTCTATGGCATTATGAACTTGCTTTTGGATATGTCTAATGTCACTATGACCCGCATTAAAATATTATAAAATATGAGTCTTCTAACAAACTCAGTAAGTTCCCTCCTTTTTCCATGGAACCATTCCTCATTTTTAGATTTCTAAATAAACCACAATATTTCAGTAGATAACAATAACCATAAAGTATTTAACATTTTATCTAATCCTTCAATAAATACCACTATAATTTCCTACCAATTTATCTTATTTAAGTTCCCCATCCTCTCAGTTCTTCATAAAACATGAACCAAACTTCTTTAGCAAAGAAACATTCAAAGAATATATGCTTGATTATTTCAGGTTTTCTACAAAACTCACATATTTTCATACACTAGGAAGAAAAAAACTTGGAAGTTTATGCAATAGAAGTTTCCATTTGAAACAAACTTTCTTTGGTTCAATAATTTAATTCCACATCCATTTAAAATGTTGATCCACTTTTTTCCTTTAATTATAAGTTCCAACACTTATTTAAGTGTTGAAAATTTCTTGTGTGTTTACTAGTGACTTGCATAACAACTTATGTTTAATTTTTTATAGATCAAAACCATCACTCCATTCTATCTTTCCCATCATTTCATTGTTAGGTACAAAATTTACAAGGCAGTGAATAAGTTTAAATGCTTCTCTAAGGACAATATAAGTTCTTCAATGGGAAGGAGGTAGAAAAAATTCTGAGCTAAGGGATTCCCATTGTGATAAAGGTTCTACTAGATTGAACTGGAGGGAAAAATTATATTACTATTGCTATCAACCATTTCTCTATTTTTAACAAATTCCTAACTTGTTCCTAGGCCTTCCATAGGCTTTTGAACACATAGGATCCAATAGGGGTCACTAGGAAATTGACAAATAATAAATCACAAAGGGGAAGGTGTTTCCATGATTTTTCATTTTTGGGGTAGCTAATTGAATATTGCTCCTTATTAGGATATTCCACGGTTCATTACCATTTATTGCTTTACATATCCACTTAACAACAAGGTGAACGCCCTATTTTTTAGGTCTTTCAACCCTAGTCCATCCACACCCTTATCAAGACAACACCATTCCCATCTTACTATTTTCCTTTTATTTTTCTACTCCCATCATACCATAAAAATTACCTAATTTTTTTGGATATCATTTATTTGGTAGCTATTAAATAACCACACAAAGAAATAATAGATTGTAAGAGGAGAGAATTTTTTGAAAAACTTGCAGCCTCCTGGCCATTGATAAGTATTTATTCTTCCATTTATCTATTTTTTAAAAATTTTTCCTTTTACCTAGTTCCACATAGCTTTCAAACATGGGTTTATATCAAATGGGATACCCAAGTATCTCACCTATTTTCTTTTCCCCCCATTAAAATCCATATTTGGTGAACCAAACAGGAGGAGTGTTTACCCAACTTAACATGATTACTTTTTATTTGATATCTTTGCTCTAGATGCTACACAAAATATGTTTAGCTTATGCATTAGGTTTTCAAAATTCTCCTCTTCCAAATTAATAAATAATGTTGTGTCATCAACAAATAAAATATTCAAGAGATATTCCCCATTGGGTAGGGTTAGTCCTTTAATGATGAAGTAGGATCAACATGCTTTGATACCACTAATGTTGAGAGGGATCAACACAAATCCCTCTCTCACAAACTATCAAATTCACACAATAGAGATTGAAAGAAAAACCAACAACTATATTGCATATTATATTCCAAACTTGTTCAAATGATTACAATCTTCAAAAAATCTGATTTTATATCAGATTATACAACCCCAAGGACTAATGGACTACAAATAAAAATGGTTTCCATTATGATTTATAACAAAAAAATTTATTAAACAAATACAAAGCCATTCTTTCTCCTTATAAATGCAACTTAAATCTATACTCTCCCACTTGAAATCTTCAACATGCAACTATTCCAACCTTCAACAATTGAATCTTGTATTTATTTTCTATCACCAAGACCTTCAAAACCTACAATAAACCTGAAATAACAATGTCCACAACCCTCCCAAGAAAAGAACCATGCCTACAACAACAACCTTAAAATTCTAGCCAAGAATGGCTACCAAAATCAAGTCCAAATTGCCTGTCATCTTAAAAAAAAAGCTCCAGAAACTTACCTAGAAAAAATCCATGAACAAGTTGGGAAGAAACCTCCAAAATGCATGCCAAAAAAATTTAATAATATATAAAATGCTTTCTCAAACCCACTTCCAACAAAATTTCCAAAGTGGGAGTCCATTCCTATATTTTAGGGTAGTTTCCAATGTAACTCCTACCAAATCACCTTGGGCACCCAACTTTGCATGCACGATTTTATGAAGTTTTAAATACATTTTCCAACTTATATTCCCTCCAAGACTCACACCCAAGAATATTTATTGCTAATTTTTGAATATTGAATAATTTCCAAAATTTTCCCACTAATTTATCTCCACACCATTATCTTACCACAAAATGACAAATGAATTTATTTAATAAATATTTTAATCTAACCTTGAAAATCACCCTATCAAATAAATCACCTACCCAATCTTAGGAAAATAAATTAAATCATTTTTGGTTGATGCAAGATTTTCGGTCAACCATAGATGCTCCTACATCAGACACCCCTAGTAGAAAGTTTGTGAGTATAGGCTCAAAAAATGGAATTGAGTACTAAAACTACTCTTTCAAGTTGCAAGCAACTTGCAACATACTACAATTTTGAGATGGTACCTTGGATTTTTTTTCTTTCTTCTTCTTTTCTAGCACTTTGTTGGAATACTCACCATCTTTCTCCAATAACTTTGCTTTGCACTTCTCTTTCTCAATGCGAAATATACTCCACCATTATCCAACCTCATCCAAAAATTGATACTCTCACCCTTCTCTAATCTTGTGGGATCCAACTCACCATATTCCAACCACCTCCTCTAAAATGCATCTGCACTAAACTTTGCAACACCATACAAATCCTTCTTTGCATACCATTCATCACTAGCAAAATCTATTTGAACCATCTCATTTGAATTCACTAAATCATACATCTCAACATGAAAATAATTATTCTCAAATTCACTGAAATAGGAATTTACCTTCTCATCACCTTTTGCATCTTCAACTTTGTTTTCTTCTTTCATGCCTTTTATAAGACATGTAATTGTATCCCCTCTTTGATTTACAACCAATGCATCCCACTTTGCTTGTATTGCTGCAATTTACATTAGTAAACCATCTTCACTCTCCTCTATATCCTTTAATGGAATTTTATCTATTGCATCCTCATTATACTCACATTTATCTTCATAACAGTATTTAGAAAAATAAAACTTTACATCAATTTTCTCCACTGCTACAACTCTTTCCTCACTTTCTCTTACCATTTCACTCAAACACATGTCATATTTAGTTTCAATCTTATTAAATTCTTAAAATTTTATTTTCCTTATTGCTGCAACATACTTTTCAACTTCCTCATACTCACCTATTCCATTCACATAATTCATATATAAATAATAATCAATAATTAACTCACAAAATATAAGTTTTACCTCCTCATTTGCTATTGCAACTTCAGTGTCCTCTTCTCTAATTTCCTCCATTGCACTCAACTCTTTTGTTGCTGTTGCAACCTTTGTAATTTTTGTTAGAATTGTGAAAAAACACAAAACCACAAGCCATAGGATCAAACAACGAACAAAAATACCTTCCATGCAAGAGATCTGCAAATAATATATGCTATATTCCTCAAGAAGAAAAAGCTATAGAAGCAAGAGACTATCAAAAAGATAAAAAAGATCGAGAGTTAATTACAATGAGGGTTGAGCACTATATAGGAGCAAAACCATAAAAGCATAAAATCAATCCTAAGTTTAGCTTAAGTGCATGTGAATAAATTAGACTAATAATCAATTAAAGATTAATTAATTATTAGCTAATGCATGATTAATCTAACACCCCCTTAATATGAACTTAGGGAGTAGCTAAAAACCCTAAAAATAGTGCATGATGGGTCTCGACAAACAAGGCTAGGTGAGGTACCCATGTACAAACAAAAGATCTCTCAAAATTGGAGAAAATGAGAAAACCAACGTGGGAGAAAACTTCTCTCTAAAAGAGAGAAAGATGAACGAAGGATTGAAAAAGCCTCCAATTGAACAATGTCCCAAAAATGAGGAACATGTAGAACATCACAAAAGAATGAAGTTATAGATTGCTATCAAAAGATGATTGATATAGTGATGAAACGAAGAAGCTCCAAAAACATGAATGCAAGAGTGTCCATATGGTAAATTATCTATCTCACTAAAATGCATGTAACTAGCTGTTGATGTACGCTGCATCTAAAATTACATAGGAACAAGAACTATATACATAGATCATCCAAATCGGGAAACCAAAGAAGCATTAGCATCAATAGTAGAAACCCCCCCATAATGCTGACAAGGGAGAGCCATGATAGGTACACTAAAAATATGTGAAACCAATAAGTGCATGTAGGAGAAATTGTTAAAAAGATGCAGGATAACTGAGAGGGGGGTGAATTAGTTGTCATAGAATTTAAACTTAAAAATTTCAACCCATATCAATTCCGTAACCACATTATCTATTATTAAGTATAAGCATAAAACATAGATAGCTGAAAGTAATTTAACACAATAGACACCATATTTTTACGTGGAAAACCCAAGAAGGGAAAAACCACGGTGAGGATTAGCTCACAGTGTAAAGTAGTTCCACACAAATAAAAAGGCTCACTGCCCTGAAAGGACTCACTGTCTAAATACAAAAGCTCACTACTTACAAAAGAGGGTCACTACCTACAAAATGATTAACAAAATTAGAATTGGGATTTACAACCAAAATGAATTGAGAGTAGTGCACCTAACCAGTGCTGATGCAGTTCTGATGATGCTCAAAAGACTGATTCAACACACTTCATCTTTTCGCTCACTCTGCTATTCTTTTTCCTCTATCTTGCTATGTCTCTATCTCAAAATATATCCATCATATTCATTTTTATACCAGATCTTTTCCCGCAAGCACCAATTAGGTCACCCTAATTAGATGCACTTCATATTTACCAAAATTACTTACTGTTGGCTCCAAATATTTCAAGAAGATAATTCAAACTTCTAGCATGCTACATTATGTCTAAAAGGACCTAAAATAGGTCACACATAGATCCGCATAGCAAATTTCATCGAAACACAATTATCCCAAGAAGTCAGCTAGGAATAGAATTCAATGCACAAAAGATCAATAAACATTCTGTATGAGCATCAAATACATGAGATCTTGAATGTACGTGCTCCTGTTGACTACAAACCATTTCCCAAAATTGCAAGCATCAACTATTAACTATGGAGAAATGCAAAAAAAATACTAGAGTAAAGCTCGAATACTAGTTCAGATACCAGACCAAAATACCAGATTAAGCTCTATCTTAAACTTGCAGGCACAACATGGTGACATCAATGACAACACAACTATAGAGATAGTCAATATTCT
This sequence comes from Sequoia sempervirens, assembly GCA_007258455.2. NCBI lineage: Eukaryota > Viridiplantae > Streptophyta > Pinopsida > Cupressales > Cupressaceae > Sequoia > Sequoia sempervirens. The sequence continues at coordinate 815,452,428 of VDFB02281492.1, forward strand.
TCATTTTTCCAACAATCTCCCCCTTTGTCATTGATGGAAACATGTAAAAATTTCTTCTTCAAAACTCTCCCCATGCACTAACTCTCTCTCCCCCTTTGACATCAATGGAAAAGGGCAGCCAAAAAAGAATATAAACAAAACATGGTGACATCAAAAGATTCAAAAACTTCCAACCATTCAAACATCAAATCAATTAACTTCTTTTCTTTCCTCTTCTTCTTTTCAGTAAAAACAACATAAAACTCAAGATTCAAGTAAAGATAACACTCTTCACCTGAAACACTTTCTTATACCTTTCTTCAAGAATTGGACACAATTTCTTCTAGTTAAAAGTGGCTGAATCCATTCTTGTGCACATGCTCTCCAATAAACCCAATAGAGTAAAAGACGATGACCAGAGTGAACTCTATCTCTCAACATCTTCTGCGTCAGTAAGGATTCCAGAGAGATGTTCTAATCAAACCTCAACAATTTCCTTCAGAATCTAGAAGGTTTTTATCACATCATCTCTCTGTCTTGGTACAACTACTAGTTAAGCCTGTAGTTCACTGACTCTCAATACTTGCTTTCCTTCTTTGTCCTCAAAGATGTCAAAATTATTTCCAATATTGTTCACTTCAGTTTCAATCGCTTCAATCTTACTCCTGAAATTATCTACTGCAGCAAGCCACCAGAGACAATACTTGTAAATATTAGAAATTTCCTTAATGCATTTCTTTGTTTCCAAAATTAGTTTAGATAGTCTCCCTTTAGCTTTAGTACACCTCTTTTCAACTAGAGCTTCAATTTTGCATCCTTCCGGACCTTCAAGAATTTCAACATTCTTGAATTTAGATAGTCTCCCTTTAGCTTTAATATTAGCATCATTCTTTCTTCAACAATTTCAACTAGGTTTTCAGGCAAGAAATCAAAAATAGTTGACACTCCAATACCTTTCCAAAGTAAATATTCCACCAAGGCATCATCAATCTTTAGTCTATTAATAGGAGAGGTTGCACTGCATAATTCATCAATCTTCTTCATCTTCCCTTCAATAATCATAGATTGGATGTCATCAGATGATACTTTCTACTTTTCTTTTGAAATATAAACAATATCTTCAATTATAACTTTCCTCTTCTTTGATTCTGGAGGGGAGTCACTAATGATGACCTCCAATTCCTTTTTACCAGAGGAAGAGCCAACCTCAAACTGAATTGAAACAACACCAGAGCAAAGATTTATTTTCAAAGACATGAAATAGGATTTACACATACTTGCTTTGTCTGCCAACGCTCCCAAATAACTGTAGACTTATTTTCCAATAGGAATCCTAGATTCCCATACCACATTATCTTTTCCTGATAGGGAACACAAAAAGTAAAACACTAGGCATACCAACAAAGATCTAAATCGAAAGGGATAACCCTCATTTACCAACATACAAACATTTTCAAAAAGATTTTCAAGCAACAAGCTACACAAATCAAATTTCCTATTTTCTTTTACCATCATATGTGCAATGTAAACTACAATTGCCGATGTGGAACCTTCACAATTTCTGAAATAAATCTTTTAAGAAATCCCGTACGAAACATACCTTACAGCCAAATCTTCAAGTGTGTTTATTAATAAGGTTGGCTGGTCTTTGTTAATAACAGTCAATTCCTCCACATCTTTGTACTTTAGTTTTTCTTCCAGGAAGATCCCCAATACTGCATAAGCCAGTTATTGCCTCGATCGCTTCCTTCATAACTAAGTAGGGTTTGTCCAATATAATACTTCTGTCTTTGAATGACTCAATAAGAACAAAATAAACTCCTTTTTTACAATCCACAAAAAATTCACTCCACAAATTCATACCTAGGGTTTTGATGTTCTATAATTCGCTTTTTCTTAGCCCTAGCTCCATTTATTTCATCTTTCTATGATTGAATTCTTCTAACTCCACTCCTTTCAGCTTCAAAGGGATGACATCACTTGATTCTCTATCCATTTCTATGTTTCCTCTAATTCAACAATCAAAACTTCTTCATTTTTCCTTCTTCCCCTTCTTGCAAATAGAGAAACTAATTCCAGATTACCTGAGTCAATTTCTTCGAAACCCTTTCAGAAATGCTTCACGTTTGTTTCAAGATTTCTCTAGGGCTCATTCCGAGTTCTTCAAATGCACAATTAATCAAAATGATTCACAAACTTCAACTTTAAACTTCATCGATTTTACCCTAAACACATTAAATGTGTCAAGCATCAAAAAGTTGCTAAATATATTCTCCCAACATAGAGAACCCTAATTCAATCCGCAAATCATCATAACAACATGTTTTCTACCATTTCTTTTCCACAACCTCTGATTCTTCATTCTTCACATCTCACCCATGTGCCAGCCTCTCACATGCCATATATCCAGGGGGTTTTTATAGTTTTTTGATAATGCTCCCCCTAAGGCCATGCTCGATCTAGTTCCTGGAGGATTCGTCCATATCGGATGAGGGCACATACTCATGAGTAGCTTCAAATTTTTCTTCTTTTTTCTTCCCCCATATCTTATTCATCTCCTGCTTCATTTCTTCTTTGTTGACCTTCTTTACTAGTTCATTCTTCTCTACCGGAGCAGTATTCTTCCCTTTCATACTTTTGCAAACCTTTGAAACATGTCCTAGTTTATTACAATTATAACAGATGACATTTTTCTGATTACTCTGTCCTCCATTTCCTCTTGATCTACATTGATTTTCTCTGTGTCTGAATTTGTTGTAGGTATAGTAATAGCCATTAAAGAATTGATCCATTCTCCCTTCATTAAATTTGTTCCTCATTACTTGACTTATCATTCTCACTTGTGATATGCATTTGATAGCCTTATGTCCAACCTTTTTACATTCAAAGCATTGTTTGGTGAAGGGACTAGAAAACTGATTACTTCTGCTCCTGCATTTTGTTGCCTTGTGACCATATTTATGACAGAAGAAACAAATACCATTGAAAGAGGGATACCTTTGTGCATTAGGCTATCTCATGGGTAGTCTCCTTGTAAAATTTCTTTTCTATTTTTATTTATCCAGTGTCTTCTGATTGTCCTTAGAACTTTCACCTGCATCATTTCCTAAACCGGTCTTGTCTTTACTCAGTTTCTATCCAACAAAAAATTCTCCAAGCTTATTGGAACTTGATTTGAAATTATTCTCACAAGGCTTTTCCTTTTCCAGTTCAATTCTCAAGTTTACCACCTCCTGTTCAAGTCTAGATCATTCTTTAGATTTATTCTTCACCATTATATTCATACATTCTTCAATTCTCTTCTTCTCTTCTATTGTCACTTTCAATCCGATTATCTCTTGTCTCAACTATTCACTCGCTTGCTTGTGCCTTTCCTTGAATTTATTTAATTGTTCTTTTAGATTTTGGACACATTCATTAGCTTCATTTAAATTCTCCTTCAGATCTATATTCTCAGTTTCAACTCTATCAAGATCCTTAAGTGCAGTATGAAGCTCTCTTTGTCATCCATTTGATTAGCCATCAGGATCCTCCTTAAGTGGTTAAGCTCTATACCAAGGAACTAAAGCTCTGAAACCAATTGTTAAAAAGATGCAGGACAATTGAGAGGGGGGGTGAATCAGTTGTCACAAAATTTAAACTTAAAAACTTCAACCCATATCAATTCCGTAACCACATTATCTGTTATTAAGTATAAGCATAAAACATAGATAGCTGAAAGTAATTTAACATAATAGACACCAAATTTTTACGTGGAAAACCCAAGAAGGGAAAAACCACGGTGAGGATTATCTCATAGTATAAAGTAGTTCCAAACAAATAAAAAGGCTCACTACCCTAAAAGGACTCACTGTCCAAATACAAAAGCTCACTGCTTACAAAAGAGGCTCACTACCTACAAAATGATTAACAAAATCAGAATTGGGATTTGCAACCAAAATGAACTGAGAGTAGTGCACCAAACTAGTGCTTATGCAGTTCCAGTGATGCTCAAAAGACTAATTCAACACATTTCATCTTTTCTCTCACTCTGCTATTCTTTTGCCTCTATCTCGCTATCTCAAAATCTGTCCATCAAATTCATTTTTATACTAGATCTTTTCCCACAAGCACCAATTAGGTTAGCCTAATTAGATGTACTTGATATCTACCAAAATTACTTACTATCGGCTCCAAATATTTGAAGAAGATAATTCAAACTTCCAACACACTACATTATGTTGAAAAGGACCTAAAATAGGTCGTACATAGATCCGCATAGAAAATTTCATCGAAACACAATTATCCCAAGAAGTCAGCCAGGAATAGACTTCAATGCAAAAGATCAATAAAAATTATGTACAAGCATCAGATACATGAGATCTTGAATGTATGTGCTCCTATTAACAACAAACCATTTCCCAAAACCGCAAGCATCAACTATTAACTGCGGATAAATGTAGACAAAAATACTAGAGAGTAAAGATCAAATATCGGTTTAGATACCAGACCAAAATACCAGATTAAGCTCTATCTTAAACTTGTAGGCACAACATGGTGACATAAATGACAACAAAAAACTATAGAGATAATGTCTTTGTGCACACATCACAATATAATGCCTTCTAAATCCTTATGATGAAGGGTGGATGCCAATACATGGTCAATGTGAGAATTAGATATCATGCGTGGAGGCATGGATGGAGTGTGTTTAGTTATAAAAGATGGATTGGTTGATAGTTTGGAACCTTTGAATCTCCAAACTTGGGAAGATGAGCAATGATGGGTGGATATGAAAGTGTGTGTGGAATTAGGACCAACTATTTGATATACTTTGTATGTTGCTTGAGAAGCGTGCTTTTTCCTTTGGGGACATCTTTGATGGATACTTTTCCCTTTTTGATTTTTCCCCATAGTTTCTTTGACTAATGGATTTTGATAGTTATAGTCTATATTTGTATTCTTTGGTATCCATGTGTATTTGATTTTTCCGTTATGCTACTCAACTTATTTTTCTTTGATAATGTTCTTAGTGCTTTGATTTAACTCTTTCTTTTGATGTCGGTCCCAATTTGTGGATGGGGTGATGGATGAATGAAGATTCACGATGTGGCTGGTTGTAGTATTGGCATCAGTTTCATCATAAGGATTCTTCATGCTCCCTATGTTGATTTTTGATTGAGACATAGTTGCCCCCAGTATGGTGGTAGTAGCACCTTTGTTCCTTGATTATGCCTATTTTGAGATGTCTTGTTCAACAAGCATTCTTTGACAAATGACTACTGTAGATGATGCTATTTCAATTTACTGCTCTGCTGACTCTAGAATATCCTATTCTGTCTGACCTGTTTCCTTGACTAGATAATGCCAGATATATTCATACATGATGTCCTCAGTCTAAATTTGGGATATATCTGATCCTGATGTTGACAACTTAGTTTGACTGTAGGAATCAATAACTTGCTATTTTTGTGTAATAATGTCAGGAGTAAAGGAATCTTGTTCTGAATGAAGATCGTCTACGTGTCCATCCAAATAAAGCATCCCATGGGTAGGTGGAGTATGTGCTATGTGGATATGATCATCTTGTATAGATAGGAAAGTGTCCATTACATCATTGTAGTAGCTTGGAGATACAAATTCTTGATCTTGAATGATTTTGGAATTACTTTTGACATGCTTTGGATCAAGTTCCTGACATGGGTCAATTTCAAAGGATGGATTGCTTATAAAGGGTTCTTGGAAATCATCATTAGGCATGAGAAATGGCTCAATATCCTCTTGATCTTTGAGTGGTCTTGGATCAAATGTTGAGTTGAGGATCCCTTTAAGTTCTATAACCATGAGGTCCAAGGATGTCAATATTTCTTGGAAAGGACCATTGCTAGACTTTGGTGAAAGATGTTGACCATGCTTCATAATAAATTCTTGAGATATGTCCTCTAACTCATTAGGTGATGTAGAGACATTTTCAATATGATCATTGGTCGATGGATTGTGGATTATGTCAATATGATTAAATAATTCTAACACTCCTTGAAATATATCATTGCCAAATATTGTTGAGGGATTTTGATCACGACTAAAAAATGACTCTTGATGCATGTTGATTTGATCATTGGATGGGGTAGAAACATCTTCAAGGTGCTCATTTATAGATAGATCTTGATCATTGTTTTCAACAATTGTGGTGGAGAGATTGTCAATGCTATTGCTAGTGGTTGAATCCTGATCATTGTCCCCAATAGTTATTATTTTTTGATCAATAAGGTTTTGGTTGAGATTTTTGAGTCGAATACAATCTGATGTTGTGTGTCCCTTGATTTTATGGAAATCACAAAGGTGATTTTCATTATACCATGGTGGTTTCACTAAGGGATCTTGATAATTTTCATAGGTGGGAATTGTGATGAGTTTTTCCTGCACCAACTGTTGCATGATCGATTCGATTGGTTTCCCAAGTGGTGTGTATTTTCATTTGTTACCTTATGGGATTTATACTTTAGATTGACATTGTGGTGATTGATTTTGGAGATGTGGTGATTGATCTTGGGTTTGTTTTTGAATTTGTTGATCTTTATATCCAACATCTTGGCATTGGAGATATTGTTCTTGATGTGGTCATGGACACAACTCAATGCTTTGATGACATGGTTTAACCAATGGAAGAGTGTATTGATTTTGGAGTGGAGATGTCTCTTGGTGCAATGGAGTAGCAATTTTATCTCACAAAATTTGATCTTGACACCCTTGATATAGTTGATTTGGTTTTTGTTTAAGCAGATTTGGAATGTATACTTGTGGTGCTTGTATGGGATCATGGACAAATTGATTTTGGACAATGTTATGATTTGGGATGATGTTCAAATTTGGAATTATAGGTTGAAATTGAACATTGTTGTGGTTGGGAATCCCATTGCCTTGATTTAGGTAACTTTTATTTTGCATGGTGTTACCTTGACTTGGATCAATACATGCAATCATTAACATCTTTTTTGGACTTTGAACAACATTCATATGATTAACAATCATTCATATGATTCACATCTCACCCACGTGCCAGCCTCTAACATGCCATATATCTAGCGGGTTTTTATAGTTTTCTGATAATGCTCCCCCTAAGGCCATGCTCGATCTAGTTCCTGGAGGATTCGTCCATATCGGATGAGGGCACAGACACATCAATAGCTTCAAATTTTTCTTCTTCTTTCTTCCCCCATATCTTATTCATTTCCTGCTTCATTTCTTCTTTGTTGACCTTCTCTACCATTTCATTCTTCTCTACCAGAGCAGTATTCTTCCCTTTCTTACTTTTGCAAACCTTTGAAACATGTCCTAGTTTATTACAATTATAATAGATGACATTTTTCTAATTACTCTATCCTCCATTTCCTCTTGATCTACATTGATTTTCTCTATGTCTGAATTTGTTGTAGGTATAGCAATAGCCATTAAAGAATTGATCCATTCTCCCTTCATTAAATTTGTTCCTCATTACTCGACTTATCATTCTCACTTGTGATCTACATTCGATAGCCTTATGTCCAACCTTTTTACATTCAAAGCATTGTTCGGTGAAGGGACTAGAAAACTGATTACTTCTGCTCTTGCATTCTGTTGGCTTGTGACCATATTTATGATAGAAGAAACAAATACCATTGAAAGAGGGATACCTTTGTGCATTAGGCTATCTCATGGGCAGTCTCCTTGTAAAATTTATTTTCTATTTTTCTTTATCTGGGGTCTTTTGATTGTCCTTAGAACTTTCACCTGCATCATTTCCTAAACCGGTCTTGTCTTTACTCAGTTTCTATCCAGCAAAAAATTCTCCAAGCTTATTGGAACTTGGTTTGAAATTATTCTCACAGAGCTTTTCCTTTTCCAGTTCAATTCTCAAGTTTACCACCTCTTGTTCAAGTCTAGAGCATTCTTCAGATTTATTCTTCACCATTGTATTCAGACATTCTTCAATTCTCTTCTTCTCTTCTATTGTCACTTTCAATCCAATTATCTCTTGTCTCAACTGTTCACTCACTTGCTTGTGCCTTTCCTTGAATTTATTTAATTATTATTTTAGCTTCTAGACACATTCATTAGCTTCATCTAGATTCTCCTTTAGATCTATATTCTCAGTTTCAACTCTGTCAAGATCCTTAAGTGTAGTCCGAAGCTCTCTTTGTCATCCATTTGATCAGCCATTAGGATCCTCCTTAAGTGGTTAAGCTCTATACCAAGGAACTAAAGCTCTGAAACCAATTGTTGAAAAGATGCAGGAAAACTGAGAGGGGGGGTGAATCTGTTGTCACAAAATTTAAACTTAAAAACTTCAACCCATATCAATTCCATAACCACATTATCTATTGTTAAGTATAAGCATAAAAAATAGATAGCTAAAAGTAATTTAACACAATAGGCACCAGATTTTTACGTGGAAAACCCAAGAAGGGAAAAACCATGGTGAGGATTATCTCATAGTATAAAGTAGTTCCAAACAAATAAAAAGGATCACTGCCCTGAAAGGACTCACTATCCAAATACAAAAGCTCACTGCTTACAAAAGAGACTCACTTCCTACAAAATGATTAACAAAAAAAGAATTAGGATTTGCAACCAAAATGAACTAATTAGTGCACCTAACCAGTGCTGATGCAGTTCCAGTGATGCTCAAAAGACTAATTCAACACACTTCATCTTTTCGCTCACTTTGCTATTCTTCTGCCTCTGTCTCGCTGTCTCAAAATCTATCCATCATATTCATTTTTATACCAGATCTTTTCCCACAAGCACCAATTAGGTCAGCTTAATTAGATGCACTTGATATCTGCCAAAATTACTTACTATCGGCTCCAAATATTTGAAGAAGATAATTCAAACTTCCAACACGCTACATTATGTCGGAAAGGACCTAAATCAGGTCACACATAGATCCGCATAGAAAATTTCATCGAAACACAATTATCCCAAGAAGTCAGCTAGGAATAGACTTCAATGCAATTCTGTACGAGCATCAGATACATGAGATCTTGAATGTACGTGCTCCTATTGACTACAAACCATTTCCCAAAATTGCAAGCATCAACTATTAACTGCGGAAAAATGCAAACAAAAATATTGGAGAGTAAAGCTCGAATACCGGTTCAGATACTAGACCAAAATACCGGATTAAGCTCTATCTTAAAATTGTAGGCACAACATGGTGACATAAATGACAACAAAAAACTATAGAGATAGTCAATATTCTTCGTTTTTCCAACAGAAACAAATTGTAAATAAAAGGGTGTGCAAACTAAGGCACACACGCATGATGCAAGAATCATTGGGATTCACTACTGTCATGGAAGGGACACTCACTTGAAAAAGGTGTGATGGAAAAATAAAGGAAAACATTGACCCCCCATGACACTATATAATAGTGCAAATAGAAAAGGCACAACACGATGTGAAAAATCCCCAAAATATATACACTAGAATGACAATTATCTCAATGCATCTACGAAAGAAAATGTGCATGAAAAAGATGTCTACAATGCCCAAATAGGACATAATACTAGAAATACATATAGAACAGCCAAAAATGAGTCATCCCATGAAAAAAATGTTTCCAAGAGCTAAGACATCCAAGTAATTCACTAGAATTTGAAAACATGAAAGCTTGAATAAAATGTACTTGAAGAGAAATATGGAAAAATTGCATGGATGGAAGTGAATAGCTCTGAAAGACAGTTCCAACACTGCTAGAATAACAAAAAATAGAGAAAATGGTCATAGGTTATGAGCTTGGGATTGAAAACAACACCTATGAGTTCAACAAGCTATAGAATGCACCAACAACAAAAATAGGTGATGAAACCCACACCATTGGAAATTTAGCAAAACCATCTTTTTGACAATATCTCGTTTTCCAAAAAATGACATCGTATGCGCAAGTTATGGCCAAAAGAAAAAAAACCCCCTTTAGGGTACAAGGAGGGTTCAAAAGGGCCCCTGTCCTAGGCCGTACGACTGATGCCAACAAAATATTTTTCCAAATATTCCCTATTGTGCCAAAAAAATAATTAGCCCCTAATAAAGAGAAAAATGTTGGAATATTCTGAGAAAAAAAATGCTTTGTCGAAAAAAATGCCCATTGTTGGAAGAAAAAAGTCAACTGCTAGTAAAATGAGCAGAGTCTATTCGGAAAGGAAGGTCTCTGCCAGTGTTTTTGGGCACCTGGGGAATTTTTTTTCAAACACTGGTAAGATGAAAAGCGGCTTGGAAAAGATTGAAGTAGGAAAAAATTGAAACCATTAGACTCTTGAATATGCCATTGGTTGGCATTGTATAGGCCGTCAGATGGATTAAACCACCACTGGTGTACCTATGGGTCTCGCAAGACCTACTCACATAGGTATCTTAAATCAATGCCCACCTTTTTTTTCAAAATAAAGCAAAAAAAAACTGCAACCCTTATTTTATATATATATATATATTTTAAAATTTCTAAAATAAAGAAATTTTGAAAAAAAAATGCCAAACCTCATTTTTTTTCTTGGATTGCATGCACATGCGACTGTATAGGGGCCATTTGGGACCCTATATAATTTTTTTTTCCCTCATAAGCTCCTGACAAAAAAATAGAGAAAATTTATAGTCAAAATTTATTGAATCAACCTCCTAAACGCAACCGTGAGGTCCTTTCTGCACCAAAATGCACCAAAATCATAGCTACCCTATGGATCTGGAAAAAAGCAACTGCTTCAAACCCTCACAGATCTGACCTTAAGAGTCCAAATCAGGCTAATCAAAAGCTAAATATGACTTTCTCTATAGCTTTTAATCCAACGAAAGATTTTTTTTTGATCCTAGATGCGCCAAAATTTTCCCACCTCCAAAAATTTCAAAAAAAGAAAAGGGGATTCAGATCTAAAGCCTATAACCCTTGTTAAAGAAAAAACTCATAAATCAAGAAGGGGTTTACTAAATCCTTGCTTTGATACCATGTTATAATTGTGAAAAACCACAAAACCACGAGCCACAAGATCAAACAACGAACAAAAACACCTTCCATGCAAGAGATCTACAAATAATATATGCTATATTCCTCAAGAAGAAAAAACTACAAAAGAAAGAGACTATCAAAAAGATATGAAAAACTCGAGAATTAATTACAATGAGGGTTGAGTGCTATATAGGAGCAAAACCCTACAAGAATAAAAGCACTCCCAAGTTTAGCTTAAGTGCATGAGAATAAATTAGAATAATAAAAAATTTAATATTAATTAATTATTAGCTAATGAATTTCATCCTTCATGTCTTCCAATAGACATTACTTAGCTTCAGGTTCATCAATTTCTTCGTATTCATCCTCTTCTTCTTCCTCTATGCCACATGCATGATACCCTGCTACATCTTCTTTCTTTCCTACAATCAAAATATCATTAGAAGGATAATCAAAATTACCTTCAACTCTTCTCTTAATTCATACACTTACTAGTGCAATTATATCATCCCAACTCTTATTTATTCTTGCTTTCTCTCTCTAGTTATCCCTTTGATTTTCTCAAGTCCAGGAATCCTTAAAATTCTTCCAATGAAAAAAATCATTTTCTTCTTCCTCTTTTCCATCCTTAAGGCCTCAAAAATCCTTAACAAAAATTTCAAAACCCTTAGGTTTTGCACATGTAAACCACCTCAGTCAATGATCTATTTACAAATCCTCAACACTCTCCACCCCCAGGTTTTGGTGAAAACTGCCTCACATCGATGTTTTTGCCTACACACTCACAAACTCCCACTTTTATACCACTGATGAAGTAGGATCAAAATGATTTGATACCACTAATGTTGAGAGGGTTCAACACAAATTCCTCTCTCACAAACTAAAAAATTCACACAATAAAGATTGAAAGCAAAACCAACAACTATATTACAATATTATATTCCAAACTTGTTCAAATGATTACAATATTCAAAAAATATGATTTTATATCAGATTATATAACCCCAAGGATTGATGGATAGAAAATAAAAATAGTTTCCAATCTAATTTATAATAGAAAAATATTAAACAAATATAAAATCATTCTTTCTCCTTATAAATACAACTTAAATCTACATTCTCCCACTTTCAATCTTTAGCATGCAACTATTCCAACCTTTAAAATCAAATATTGTCTTCATTTTCTATCACCAAGACCTTAAAAACCTACAATAATAATGTCCACAACCCTCCTAGGAAAAGAACCATGCCTGCAACAACAACCTTCAAATTCTAGCCAAGAATGACTACCAAAACCAAGTCCAAATTCCTTGTCATCTTAAAAAATAAGCTCCAGAAACTTCTCCAATAAAAAGCCACAACAAATTTGGGAAGAAACCTCCAAAAATACATGCCAAAATTATTTAATAATATATAAAATTCTTTCTCGAACCTACTCCCACCAAAATGCTAAAATGGGAGTCCATTCCTAGATTTTAGGGCAATTTCCAATGTATCTCCTACCAACTCACCTTGGGCGCCCACCTTTGCATGCATGATTTTAGGAAGTTTTAAATATATTTTCCAACTCATATTCCCTCCAATAACCATGCCCAAGAATATTTATTACCAAATTTTGAATATTGAATAATTTCCAAAATTTTCCCCCTAATTTATCTCCACACCATTATCTTGCCACAAAATGACAAAGGCATTTATTTAATAAATATTTTAACTAACCTTGAAAATTAACCTATCAAATAAACCACCTATTCAACCTTAGGAAAATAAATTAAATCATTTTTGGTTGATGCAAGATTGCTAGTCAACCATGGATGCTCCTGCATCATTTAACCTTGACCCTTTTAGATGATTCTCTTAAGAGATAGTATACGTAATAAAATTCTATCACAAATAATGTTGGGGCCAAAGGTAATCCTTGCCTTATTTACCTTTTTAGTGAGAATTTCTTTGTTAATACTCCATTCATGTCCACTTAAGCATCTACATCTTGCATTAAAGTGCTAACCATCTGACAAAACTCGTTTGGAAATCTAAAAGCTTCTAATGTCATCAATATGAAAGGCCTTTCAATAATGTCATATAATTTTTTGAAATCAAGAAGCAACATACCTATGTTTTGGTTGGACCCTTTTTCCCATTTCATAGCCTCACAACTTGTTATTAAATACTTAAGTACATTCCAACCTTTGATTAATCAAGTCTGAGTTATACTTATTATATTCTCAAGTATATACTACCACAGTCAGGGGAAAAAAATATAAAGTGATTTTGCACAAAGGGTAAGTGGAAAGTGATTGAATCAAATGCAAATCATATATAATAGAGTGATAATAGAAAGTCTCACGCATAACTTCTATAGGAAAAATAGGAGACAAACAAAGAGGGACAATTTTTTGAATCAATTGGAAGGAAAAACTCGATAAATTCCTCAAATCATAGGAAACAAAAAATATAGGAGAATTTCCTTTGGATTTGGGTGATTTTTAGATGATGAGTGCAAGACGGTGTGCATGGTAAAGCCAGATCCACAACCCTCCATAAAAAAAAATTTCCAGTAGCTTGAGGGGCATAAAAGCCATAAAATGTGAGCATAAGGGTTCAAAGAGGATTTAAAGGAAAATGGATTTAGCAAAGGGAAATAATTAGGTAAACTAAGGTTTTTCCTATTTCCATTCAACACACTAGATCACCCAATATTATTGGACTAGGTCAACAAAAAAATTATGAAGAGAAGAATTATTTTTAGGGAGAGGAGTGCATAGAGGGAGTGTGTGGTGTTTCTGCAAGTTGTGGAAATGGTCATGTGTCATTAATAGTTTGGGATTATAAGAAATTTTCTCTCCTTTTGCCTTGGCTCTTTTTCTCTGTTAATTCATTGTTATTTATGCATTTTAAAATTTAAATTTTTTTTAAATTCAATTTAAATTAAAATAAATTAATTCAAACTCCTACCTTAAAGTCTTTTTATTGTTCTCGTATACTCCTAAACTACATTTAATGGTTTGAAAATGTGGTTGCATTGGGGTTTGGGATAATTAATGGGGGGATGAACTAGCCCCTAGTGAGCTCCCCAAGGCATTGAAAGGGGAAAATGGGTGTATGAGAGTTAATGTGATAGTGGGTAAGCCTTTTAGGGATATTGTTACAAATAATGGTGAAGCTAGGGTTCCAAAAATTGCAAGCCGCATGACGGTGGGTGATGGTGGGGTTTGTAGGGAGCGCCAACATTATGATCATAATGATAAGGGTCTTCTGGGTGAGCCTAGAAAGTTGTTTGTTACTCCTAAACTTGAAATGGAAAGTAATTTAATTAGGGAAGAATTTAGATTAAAATATGTTGCCATTTTCTTTTTCACCCTTGATTATAATAAATTACTTGCTAGAAAATATTTTGATGATTAGATTAAAAATGTGTGGCAAAATAAATTAGGCATCATGGTTATGTTCTATTGAATGGTCCAAAGGGGGTTGTTCTTGATTTTCTTTAACATCCATGAAATAAAAGAAAAATTAGCTAGAAAGAATTATGGAATTTGGGAAATTCTATGTCTAGAGTAATAAAATGGTCATCGAAGATGATAAATGAGGAAATAATGGTAGTTTCTTACCTTAGGTGGTTCATTGTCATAAATGTGCGCCTCAGCTTTGGGATTTTTTCCCTTAACTACTTACCCCTCTTGGAAATGTCTTGAGGGTGGAAGAACCCATAACAACTCTCTTGCACATGGATGCAAGACTCCTTATTTCCCTTAACTCTAGGGATAAATATCCTTGAAGTGATTGAAGTTGAAACCCCTGGTAAGATTTAATGCACTATAAAATTGAAATGTTGGGGGAATTAATGCTTGTTTCTTGTGTAAATTGGAAGGAAATGTAAGGAGAAACTATCCAAAAATAAAAGGGGAAAGAGGGATCCTTAAAAAAATGGGTCAAACCCTAACCCTAAGATAAGCAAAGAAAGGGTGGAAACTATAAAGGATGTTAATAAAGTGGACTTGAGTCTGAACAAAATATCAGAGCTCAAATGCAATTTAGAAGTGGAAATTATAGATCCTATTATGTAAATCATAACATTAATTAACACTAGTGAAATACCTAAAAACCCAAAAGAAGTAAAACAATGGCTATCCAAAACATAGTCACTAGAGAGGGTGAAACTGATATCTCTAAGAATATAGACATGGTAACTAATAAAGAATGCTTCAAAATAAGGAAGGAACACCAAATCCTTGGGATAGATCCCCCACAAAGCCAAAAACAACCAAAACCAAGGGAAGGAAAAAATATTACTCTAGGGCACAAAAAAATTCCCAAGAATTAGTAATGGACAAAATTAAGTAAAGAATTGCCCAAAGTAACATTGATAAAAAATCTAGTTTGAATAAAATGGAGGATCATTCATCTAACATAGAGGATATTTCCGATAGGGAATATTAGTATAATGGTAAAAAGGTGGTAAATGGAATCAAAAAATTAAATGAGGAAAATACTTTGAATAAGGCTAATAAGGGTTCATACCAAAAAGGTCAAACCCCTAATAAAGTTTCATTAGAGAAAATAAGAAGTCCTACATTGTTGTTGTTCTATAAGAATAATAATGAGAAAAAAATGCTTGCCCAAAGCTTAGCCTCAGACAAAAATAAGAGGGGACAAATAATAGAAAAGGATAAGGTAAGTAGGGACAATATATAGAAAAATCCAAAGCCTAATGAGGAATCTTCTTTTAGTATAATCTTCTTGTCCAACTCTAACCGCAAACATGAAATAAGTGCCAAATGGACTAGAGATATTAAAAAGGATTAAAAAGTGGGACTGGTTTAAAAAAGCGGATCCAAAAGGGGCCATGTGGAACTTAACAAATAAGGAAATCATAGAGGGGAAGGTACCACATGAGGAAAGTAGCCCCCATCTAAATGGAGAAAGCAATATCCCTAATAATGAAGGGGATCCCTCTCGAGGTAAAGAATGGGTTAAAACAAAAATGAAGAGAAAATGAAGGCATAGTAGAAAAGGAGTAGTTGAACCCTACCCAAAGAGGAGAGATAAAGAAGATATGACTACTAAATACTTTGGAATGTTTAGGAAAAGTGAGGAGGATCCCAAAAAAATGGACTTTGATGATGTTTAATTGCTCAAGTTGGAATGTAAGGGAACTAGAATCCACATACAAAATATATATAGTTAAGAGATTTCTAAATTAGGACTTGGATAAGGATGCAGTGTTGTTACAAGAGGTAAAGGTAGTGAACTTTAACCTTGAAATAAACCTTTAATTTATTTGGAAAGACTTAGGTTAGTTTTGCACCAAACATGAAAGAGGAAAAGGTGGCTTAGCCATCTTGTTATCTAACAAATGGACTCAATTTATGACAAAATATGGGGTCTCACCATGTAGTAGGGTAGTTTGGTTAATTATAAAAAATAAAATTAGAAATTTGGACTTTTCTCAATATATGCCTCAAATGAATACAAGAGGAGGATATATTTGTGGAAATGGATGTATGATCTACAAGATATTCTATAGATAGTGGGAGGTGATTTTAATATGGTTAAAAATATTGAAGATAATTATGGTCACTTAGACATGGGTTGGAAAGAGGAGGAGAACTAATTTTGGTATAGGATGAAAATAAAACTCAAAATCTTCAACCCTATGGATGGAAAGTACAAAATAAAGCAATAATATTTTGTTGGTGTAACTTTCAAAAAGGTAACAATAGAATATACTCTAGGCTAGACAAATTATATGCAAATGGAGAATTATTTAGCTTTGATATAATTGAATGGGAGATAGAGTTAGAGTGTATCCATATACATTGCCAGAACACCACCCTAGCAATGTAAAGATCATAATTACAAAAGAAAAGCCCAAAGAAACTAGGAAGGATGCTAAGTTTATGCTAAATACAAAAATGTTAGAAGATAATGACTGTAATTATAGTGCCCCTTCGTATTTGGTCTTTCTTGACATTTGAGTAAGTGTGGTTAGATGAATTGAGATGTCATGTTGATTTTGTGATTATATTATTTATGTTGATTTTGAAATTATGCGATAAAGTTAATATTATGATTAGCCTTGATTATCAATTTAATTTAATTAAAATTTATTTATAACGTAACTTAAATTAATTTGGAATTAAATAATAATTGGATATAATATGTTTGTGATAAGGCGTTATGTGGGGATTGATTGTTAATTATTATTATTTTTTTAAGCAAAAGAAATATTGCCTATATATATATTTATAATAATATTTAAAATTTACAATAGATACTATGTTCTTTTTTAGAAGACATATTGTCTTGAACTGACTATTGCAGATGTTTTTGCAAACCAATCTTGTAAACTAGTCAAAAAATTAGGCCTAAATATCCTGATGAACTTTCTAAGCACTTTTGATCACAATTACCATTTGAAGCCAAAAAACCTTATGTTTCAACCTATAAGCTAATAGATTTCAAAGAAATTCAATCTCCATTGGTACTCGCTGGTCATTTTCATCTTGAAATTCTATCATTCCATCAAGCTTCTCTTCTTCCACAACAGGTATAGGCTAAGAAGTGTTGATAATAGCTCCAATATTTTGGTCACCATGCTCTTCCCTGCTGCAATATCCCACAAACTAAACCATGTTACAAGAAGACTCACCAATATTTTGAACACCCACTTGTTGCTCTTCTTCCACAACATGTAATTAGTGATTGTATACACCTAAAAATGGTCACATCACATAGTCTGATAATTAATTAAATATTTTTAATATTTAATTAAATCTCCGAATTTCATCTGCATATAAATATATTTAAATAATTTATTTATATTGTTCATTATTTCATTTCGATTAAATAAATAAGTTTATTTAATCATCTTTTCGTATTCATTTCTTAATTAATTAAATAAACATTATGATTTATTTATATTAATTATCAATAATCTTGGCTTGAATATTTTATTCAAATAAAGATTAAGTATTTTCTCTTCTAAATTCCATTTATAATTAAATATTCCAAATATTTAATTAATTCTTCTAAAGTCTATTTGCAAATTAAATATTCTAAATATTTAATTGAGTCTTCTATAGTTCTAAAATTAAATATTTCAAAAATATTTAATTTCTTCAAATTCACATGAAATTAAATAAATAAATTTATTTATTTAATTAATTTGCATTATCTTCAACAACCGAGAAACAAACTGCCAAAACAGAAAAATTAAATTCCTCTGTTCTTGTGCAAGCTTGTTCTCGTGGGTTGAAGAAAGGCATCCATTCTTCTCTCCAACCTCCCAACCTCTTCCATTTTCCTCTCAACCTCTCCATCTCTCACCATTCAAACTTACTAGACAACCTCACAGCCATTGATCTTTGCTAGCTAGGATTTTGCCTGCAAAAAACTATAAATACGACTGCCAGGTCTTTGCAATCACACAGAAGCTTTCAATAGAATAACTATAGCCAAATTACAATAGCATAGCCTTTTAGCATTCACAACATTCTCATTTCATAGCATAGCATAGTAGCATAGCATATCATGGTATCTTCAATTTACAGCCCCTGTGCATAATCCACAGCCCCTGTGCATTTCCGTATCAGCATTCTCACCTCCACCAGCATATAGGATAGAGAAGCTTTATCATTTTGCATACTCATTCTATGGATTTCCATTTGGAGAAGCCAAGCTTACACAATCTGAGAGTAGCAGCTTCGAACAAATCTCTGCAAATAGAGGAAGATGGAACACCTCTGAAGAAGCTTCATTTATTTCTTTTGAAATCAATTAAATTAGCTTTCCTTCAGTTTAAAGTTCTATTATTTATGTTTTGTTTTCAATTTGATTGCACATATTTAACATACACATTTTTGGCGCCCACCATGGGGCTCTTGCCCCAATTCTTACATCTTTTTGCAGGTTTTTATGATAGGTTACGACCAAAAACAACGGATTAGCGCAATAAACACGCTTCAAGAAAATTCATACCCAGTTCAGTGCCCATAATCAATCCTACAGCGCTCGTGAGCCATCCTACAGCGCCCGTGAGCTATCCTGCAGCACCCGTGAGCAATCCTGCAGCGTTCGTGAGCAATCCTGTAGCACCCATAAGACATTCTGCAGCGCCCTTAAGATATTCTGCAACGCCCTTAAGACATTCTGCAGGGCCCTTAAGGATTTCTGTAGCCACCTTAAGGATTTCTGTAGCGCCATTAAGGATTCCTGCAATGCCCATGAGAATTCCTGCAGCGCCTATCATGTCTGTTGTAGTGCATTTTTTTAAAATTTTTTACAAACTGTAAATTGTAATCTAAATACAGCTTGACTGAATCCGACGCAACCGTGGACAGTAAGCACTTTAATAAGAATTAAGCAATCCTAGGGTAGTCACATAAATGGAAATTAAGCAATCCTAGGATAGACATTTCATTATTTCATTTTGGGACTAAAATGAATTCCATGTTTGTGTGAAGCAACATCTTCACTTAGCATAGCAAAATTTTATTTTGGGCTTAAAACTGAATCTTTGTTTGCTTTGCTTAAACGGTGATAGGCCTATGCTCTCCCCTTAACTAGGTGATCAGAATGCCAAACTCATCAATTTCCCTTTATGCAATTTCCAGTTTTATTAAAACCTTTTAGAGAGCCTGCTCTTGTGGGAAAAAGTACTCACCCAAGAGGAACGACTCAAGTGGGTTCAAGCCAAAGCTAGGCTATTCCACCCCACTCTAAAATTTAAAGCAAAATTGGGGAAACCCTCTTTTGATGGTAGTGTGCATTGATAACCATCCCCAAAGCCTTTGTTCTAAAGGTAGGGAGGTCTCTTGAGGGAGTCTATCATTTGCTACACCGAACGAAAACCCTTACTACGAACTTAGTGTAGTATCTAACCGAAGTCAGTTTCTGAACGTCATAATAATCACAGTGCAGGGGAGGGAAGAATCTACCCCCAAGATACTCACCATATAACTGCCAAGGATTTTTTGCTCAGGGGATCCGGTATCCACTTCTGTCACTCTGAGTATGCACCTGGAAAAGACAAAAACATGGGCACCCTTTCGGGGGTGACATGGCTGTGTGAGTCGACGCAGTTTTAAGATGTGGGCTGTTGATTACTATGATGACCTACTTGAGAACTAAGAGTGAGTTTGTTTGAAATGCTTATCATGTGTAAAACCAGTTAAAACTATTTTTGAAAAACATTTTGATCATACACTTGATGTTTAGCATAGTACTTAAAATAACCATTATACAACTTGCTTGATGTGTTTTCAATACATTAATTTAGAAAAGATCATCCAAAAATCTCTATCACATTGATTACGCTCATGTTACGAGATTGGAAATCCACAACTTTTGTTAAGAAGTCCATTCTCAAAAGGATTAAAAAGCCAAAGAAACCCCTTAGCTACAAGAAACTATTGAAGAAAAGACAATTCTTGTATCAAAGCCGAAAAGTTTTACTCAAATATAGAACCTTTCTTCATAGGTATCATGATTGTGTTAGAGGTTTCACTGATGATTATGCTATAGAGCCATTGTACTCACAAGCTTTCTTTCAAAGAAGAGCCCTTTCTCAAAGGCATAACCATAGTCAACGTATTCGTTTCAGTTATATTCCCCAACCTGCAATTGAATATTCTACTCGTCCAAATCAAATTTTGCAATAGAGAAATCACATCACATTAGGCATTCATCTCAAAATCCACCCTTTTACGAAACTAGGATCAAACTTCATAAAGTGCAAAATCATTCTTTTCTTGATCTTTTGCTTAAATTCCCACCAACAGGATTTTCATCCTTTCAATTAGGGAACAACACAAGCTAAAAGGTTAGAAATCTTTCAAGTCATAGAATTTTCATTCTATCCTGACTTTTATATCCATCACAAGTTGCACTATTTCATTATGTTGATCAAAAGTTAGTAGAATTTGGAACAAAGCTCATGCCTGTCTTCACGAGATCTCAAAAACACATGGAAAAAGATGAAGGAGAAACGACTACAAGCAAAATGGGTGACCATAATGAGAAAGAAGAGGATACATTTAATAGTGACGAATTAATAGAAGAAAAGCTTCAAGAAGCAGAACAAGATCCCCAATTCTATACTCTTATGGAAAGGATTTTAGAACGAAACAAAGAAAGATATTTTCTTTCATTAGCTAATCAAGGAGCTAAGTTACCTCACAATTTCGATATAGAAGGGATTAAACAGAATCCTGAAATTCCTCCTAATGACTTTAGTGCCCTTACTCAACAGATAAAAGAATTACAAGGGCAAATAAAAGAGATGCAAGGGGGCACAACAAAGAAGTATGTTTTGGAAGACATATATCCTTAACCATTTGATAGGAGTCTTCAAATGATTCCTTTTCCAAAACATTGCGAAATCCCTAAATATGATAGGTACAATGGAAAAATTGATCCCATTGACCATGTGAGGGATTTCCGAAATATGAGTCTAGAATTTTCCTATGATGATACCTACTTAATGCGATTATTTCCATGAAGTCTAGGTGTACAATCCATGGAGTGGCTTTCAAAGATCACTCCACCCATCAAAACTTTTGAGGAGTTAATAAATCAGTTTATATCACAATACTCCTACAACATCCAACACCAGATAACAATGCTTGATCTTTGTAAAGTGAAACAAAAAGTAGGAGAATCCTTCACTACGTTCTTGCAAAGGTGGAGAAGGTTATTTGCACGATATTCCCGTCCTATTCCTGAAAAGGAAAAGATGGATTTCTTCATCAATAGCCTAGATCAAGAATTAAGCTATAGGATTAATCTTCATTGTCCTCATAACTTTGAAAAGTTGATTGAAAATGCAATCACCATTGAAGGGGCCTTGATTAAATGAGGAGTGATAAAACTTGATAATCCAAGTACATTCAACCAAAACAACAACGATAAAACAAGGTTTTGGAACAAAAATAAAAATGTTGTCAATGATGGTATAGTAGATGCAAATAATCTACGAACAAGACCATCTATATTTAATCTATCAAGTGCTCCATGAAACAATTAACAAGCAAATACCAACCAACAAGGAAGCCACAATCAACAAGGACAAACCTCCAAGAAAGAAAGCATGACCAATCAAAATACCAAGGATAATCGTGGTAATTTCAATAACAATCTTGGCAATACCCAAACATCAAATCCGTCCAGACCTCCATTCTTTTCAAATCGACAGAATTTTACCACTTTGGGTCAATCTCTCGAGTCTGCTCTCAAGGAGCTTCTTGATAATAAGGTTATCACCTTACCACCACAAAGAGATTATGAGCCTCAAGTCAAACCACCATCATGGAATGACTCGTATTATTGCAATTATCATCAATGTAAAGGTCATAGAACGAATAATTGTCAAGCTTTGGGAAATCTAGTACAAGATTTAATTGACAATGGCACCATTACAATTGAAGGACATCATACCAATGATGATCATCAAGCTTTCAAAGATCCTTTACCAAACTATCAAAAGGGGGAAACATCAGATAAAAAAGTCAAAAGCATAAATAATGTTGAAGACAATATAATCCGTCACATCTATGTTGGTGATCAACGGGTTAATGTTATCAAAATCAAGGGAAAACAAGAATATCAACAAGTTAATGTGACTACGAGAGGATAAGCAAAGGTTGTTCTAAAAGGAAGTTCATCTAAAGCAACTATTCCTTCTCCAAATCATTATAATTTAGTTGATCAATTGAGATAAACATCAGCTCAAATCTCCATTCTTGAACTTCTCAAAATATCCCCCATACATAAGAATATTTTAGAAGAAGCTCTTGTAAACACAATCGTCGACACTGATATGGATGTAAACAAATTTCAAGCTATGGTGGGACATTTGTCTTCCCCCACTTGTATTTCATTTTCCAAAAAAGATGATGCTTCCATGGCACATCCACATAATTCATCGCTCTATCTTGAAGTCATGATCCATAAACACCAAATTAGACGTGTCTTAATAGATGGAGGAGTTGGTTTAAACATTTGTACTTTAAAGCTAATAAATGCCTTGGGAATATCAGAAAATTCTATTGATCCACGAAGGAAAATAACTATCAAGGCATATGATGATGAAGAAAGAGCTTCTAAAGGATTGATAATGCTACCTATCAGAGTGGGAACTGTTGTGAAGAACACATTTTGTCAGGTTCTAGATTGAGATCTTTCCTATAACATACTTTTGGGTCATCCATGGATTCATGATATGCAAGCTGTACCATCAACGTATCATCAATGCCTCAAGTTTCCATATGATGGACAATAAATAACCATACAAGCTGATTACAATAACACACAAACTTGTTCAAATCTCTGAGCAACTCAAGACACCTTTGTGCCACATAATAGGGAGGCTCTTGCTATTTCTTCTTCTAATCTACAAGTCCAATTGCAAGAATTGACAAAGAATCTTGACACTAAGCTAAATTTTAAAGACAAAGGAGTAGGTGAATATTTGCTATCTCTTTCTAGCTTACCTCCTTCTCCGAGGTCGCATGGTCAGCCAACCTTATCAAATCAAAATATTGCAACAGCCTCTACATCACAAGCTTCTATACCAATCACAAAGTTTGACGAAAAATTCATTAAAGCCAACACCACTGAAGAAGAAGCTGAAGATAGGGACATCCTAAGTTGGTTATACAAAGATGAAGATGAATCTCTCTTGCACATTAAGTTACCTACAGAACAATATGGTAAGGGGTACGCTATCATGCAAAAAATGGGCTATGAAGGAAATGGTCCTATAGGAAAGAGAAGAGAAGGAATTGTGGACCCAATTCAACCTATTTTAATACATCCAAGTGATAAAACAAGACTTGGATATGGTAAAGATAAAGAAGAATTTACTTCACAGCAAGCACAACCGACTCATGAAGGAGGATCAATGTCAAATAAACCTCATGAATCAGTCTTCCAATTGCAGAATAGTTCAGATACTGATTCTAATGAATATGAATGGGACACCATTTATAATGATGAATTTTGGAGAGACAAAAAAGTTGATACCATACACAAATATGCACCCGTTCTCATACAAGGAGAAAGTTCAAGGCCTCCACTTGATTATGTTTTACAAAGCAATCATGACTCAAGTGAGGACGAATCAGATTTTAACAAGATTGACAATCAACAGGAGAATACCATCATAGACCTTGTCTACCATGAAGATGATAGCCACATCATGACTTTGATAGTTCAAGACCTTACCCAACCTAATGATCCCATGCCTTTAGTTTATCCGAAACTTATTGATTGGGACAATGATGCACCTATCCACATCCCTACATTTCATGATGATGAGGACATTATAAATTTCCTTTGTTCCTCTAAAGAGGAAAACAATTGTTTCATCCAAGAATCTCTTACTCATGATTTTGATAAGGAGGGTGTCAAGTCTCTTAGCTGCAAAATAAATGAAATAAAAGATGGATCTATTGGTGAAAATCGAAAAATGGCAGCGGTAGATCACAACAAGAGAAAAATAAAGAGCGAATCCGATAGTGAAAACCTCTTTGAGGCATCGAAGGATGAGAAACTTGACATTCTTCCCAAGCATTATCATGAAAGATCTTCTATTTTGATAGAACCAATATAATCAATCAACATAAGTACAGCAAAGTAGCCAAAAATCTTGCAAATTGCAGCATCATTAACAATTGAAGAAGTCCTGAAATTCATGGAGTTCTTGAAGGAGAATCAAATCAACTTTGCTTGGTCATATGCTGATATGCCAGGGTTAGATCCTAATCTGATAATGCATCATTTATTTATAAACACAGGGGCAAAACCTGTGAAGCAAAAACTTAGAAAGATGCATCCACATGTTGCATTATTGGTCAAGGAAGAATTAAAAAAGCTTTTAGATGTTGGGTTCATTCGGACTATTGACTATGCAGAATGGATTTCCAATATTGTACCTATTTCAAAGCCTGATAGAAGGATTAGAGTTTGTACAGATTTTAGAGATTTGAACAAAGCTTGTCCCAAAGATGACTTTCCTTTGCCAGACATAGATATGATTGTTGATTTAACTGCTGGTCATGCAATGTATTCATTAATGGATGGATTTTCAGGATACAACCAAATAAAAATTGCACCAGAGGATCAAGATAAAATAGAGTTCACATGCCCTTGGGGTACCTATTGCTGGAATGTAATGCCATTTGGGTTAAAGAATGCCAGAGCTACTTATCAAAGAGCAATGACAACCATTTTTCATGACATGATGCATACATTCATGGAAGATTACGTTGATGATTTACTTGCCAAATCTCACACACGAGAAGAACATCTAGAAATCTTGTCAAAATTTTTTACCAGAATGGAGAAGTTCAATGTTCGACTCAATCCAAAGAAATGTGTCTTCGATGTTACATATGGAAAACTCCTAGGATACATTGTTTCAGAAAAGGGCATAGAGGTTGATCCAGAAAAAGTACAAGCTATAATGGACATGCCGCCACCACGAAATATTAGTCAGCTTCGATCATTGCAAGGGCGACTACAGTCCATCAGAAGGTTTATAGCTCAACTGGCAAATAAAATTTTACCATTTACACATTTATTGCATAAGAATGTCCCATTCAAATGGGAAGACAAATGTGAAGTAGCATTCAATTAGATCAAGCAATACCTTATGAACCCACCGGTTTTAATTCCACCCATTCCAAGAAAGCCACTCATACTTTATATTTCAGCAACAGAAGTGTCCTTGGGAGCATTACTAGCACAAGAGGATTCTACAGGCAAAGAAAGGGCCATATACTATATCAGCAGAACTTTAACAAGTCATGAATTAAACTACACTTTCATAGAAAAAGCTTGCCTCGTAGTGGTGTTTTCCTCTCAAAAGTTGCGACACTATATGTTGGCTCATACAGTTAAGCTGATAACCAAAATTGATCCACTGGAATACCTATTAAGCAGAGCTACTTTAACAGGGAGACTTGCAAAGTGGGTAATGATCTTAAGTGAGTTTGACATTCACTATGTAGATCAAAAAGCTATTAAAGGACAGGTCATTGTAGATCAGTTGGCCGAAGCACCTTTACAAGAAGAGAATCCAATGCACATTGAGTTTCCTGATGCAGATGTCTTCACAACAACAATTCAGAAATCATGGACATTGTACTTTGATGGATCCTATACGCAACAAGGCTTGGGGGTGGGAATTCTTTTTGTCACACCTAAAGGAGATAACATACCAAAATCCTATCGATTGATGTTTCCTTGCACAAATAATATAGCTGAATATGAGGCATTGCTTATAGGGATAAAAATAGCCTTGGAATGGTGGATTACAGAGCTGCAAGTCTATGGTGATTCACAACTTGTCATCAATCAAATCAATGATGATTATTAGACTAAAGATGATAAGTTGCTACCTTACAAGAACATGGTGGATGATTTCAAAAAGTATTTTGTGTCAATCAAGTATTCACAAATCTCAAGGATTGATAATAAAGCTGCAGATGCAATGGCTACAATTTCTTCCTTGTTACAATTGTCAGAAGATAAAAAATGGTACGACTTCTTGGTGGAACAATTGTTTTCTCCCGCCTATGATAATCCAAAGACCCAAGTCATATATCATTTAACGGGTTCTGACTCACCTTTATATGGTAAGACTTATACCTACCTGAAAGACAACATTTTACCTCTGGATTTATCCCGAAATCAAAAAAGGAATTTCATATGCCAATCATCCCGTTATACCTTGATTGCCGAAATCCTTTACCGACGTGGTCTTGATGGTACACTCCTTAGATGTCTTGAACGTGACGAATCTGAAAAATCCTTACAAGAGGTTCATGGTGGTATTTGTGGAACTCATTCAAGTGGTTTGACTTTAGCCAAGAAACTTGTCAGGATGGGATATTACTGGCCTACCATGGAGAAAGATTCTTTTACTTTTGTCAAGAAGTGTTCTAAATACCAGATCCATGGGAATCTTATTCATGCACCTGCACATGAACTGCAACCTTTTACTTCGATATGGCCTTTTTCTCAGTGGGGACTAGATCTTGTTGGAAAAATTCATCCTTCATCATCAAATGGGCATAAATTTATTATCACAGCTACGGAGTATTTTACAAAATGGATTGAAGTTGTTCCTTTCACCACTATGACCGGTAAACAAATCTCTTCATTCATCTTGAATTACATCATTTGTAGATATGGAATTCCTAATTCTATCATTACTGATAATGGGAGGCCTTTCAAGAATCAAGATGTGGATGAACTTTGTGAAAGATTTCACATCCAACACAGATTCTCTACACCTTACTATCCACAAGGTAATGGTCAAGCGGAAGCTTCAAACAAAACAATCTTGAAGATCTTGAAGAAGACAGTAAATGATGCCGGTCATGATTGGCATGTCTAATTAAATCCAGCTTTGTGGGCATACAGAACTAGCATTCACACACCAATAGGAACTACCCCATATGCCTTGGTCTATGGAGCAGAAGCAATCTTACCACTAGAGGTTGAAATACCTTCATTGAGGGTCTCACTCAAGGGACTGATAAATGATGAAGACTACAGAGTATCTCGCTTGCAAGAGTTAGAACTATTAGATGAAAGACGTCAACATGCAGCTGACCATTTGAAGGGTTATCAACAAGTTATGTCTCGTAGCTATAATCACAGAGTTAAACCATAGACATTTCAAGTAGGTGACTTAGTCTTGAGAGAAAATCCACGTAATCAGCAAGACAGAGAAAAGAAAGGGGAAATTTGAACCTAACTGGCTTGGTCCATTTGTCATCATTGCAACATATGGTTCTGGTGCATATCAATTATCTACATCAGAAGGGGACTTGTTTGAAGAGCTGATCAACAGCATTCATTTTAAAAAGTTCTATGTCTAAATTAGAAAAAGTCCTGAAAAAATAAAAAAATCATAAAAAGTCCTGAAAAAATAAAAAATCAGAAAAAGTCCTAAAAAAATCAAAAACATCAGAAATGTCCTGAAAAAATAAAAAAATTAGAAAAATCCTGGAAAAGTGCAATAAAAACAAGTGGTGAAAACCTAGAAAACAGGCACTACTTGTGATCTAAATAGGCTCCTCCATCTATTAGCTTATGTCTTGCATTCACTTATGACATCATTCATCCATATCTATTATCTGTACATATCTATCATATCCATATCATGCAACAGGAATCCTTGTGTTTCATCATGGCTTGATGAAATTTGTACATATCCATAATCTTTAGGTTATGTTTACACTAGGGGAAAAACGTAGAAACATAGACTGAACAAGAGAGGGGCAACGAGCTTTTCAAACATCACAAACAGACACAAGACGGTTTGCCAAAATGCAACAAACATTGCCACTCAAATCAATCACAACATGCTCAAACAACATGGTCCAAACAAACATCAAAACAAAAACATCAATGTTGATAACCAAAGTTGGATGATCTTAATCTGAATAATGTTTGAAATATTTTAGGCAAGATTTGAATGGTTGTTTGATTTTCTATCATATCTCTAGAGCAATTCAATGATGTACTGAACTAGAAAAGCAAGGAAGGAGTATGATTTTTCTTTGTCTGCTATTTGTGAGGAAATCATTAGTACTATGCAAATTGGTCATGTGCATGCTCTACTAAGTATCATTGATGACATTTCAGAATTTGCATGGGAAAAGGGTTAACTCTTGTCTGTTTATGCAAGCACTACTTAGGTCATCTCGGTTCAATTATACCTAGATGCTTGTATTAACTTGCTATATCAAAATTCATGAAAGCAATACTCAGGTCATCACTGGTGCTAACATACCCTTTGATGCTTGTATTAACTTTCAACATTTCAATGCTCTATGATGATATCAAAAAGCACAAATAAGCTCTCAGAATGGCAATATTGTATGAATATCCTACATGGTTAGTATAGATTGCATTCATGTTAGAATCTGCATTTTGCATTTTCCCAAAAGCTGGCAAAGTTTCAAATGTTTCATGTCTTTCCAATAAAATGACTAAGTAAATTTTGACATTCACAAAAACATCATTTCATACATATTTGCATCAGAAAATCATAAAAACAAAGCATACATCATAAACATTTATAAGCATTCATAAATTTTATCATCCATCATATTCATATAATCATTAATTAATAGATTTCACTCATCTTATAAATCATGCATACATATACATCATAAGCATAAAAATTGAGAAACCATCATATCATAACACATCATGCATATAGAAAATAGACGCATTTATTTCATCATAAATCATCGCTGCATTTCATATATCTCAAAAATGAATGTCAAAATGTACAAAGATGTCAACTACACATGATATAACATCATCAAAAATAAGATCATCTCAGGGTGTATACAAATGTCTCAATGGAGTATCACAAAAATATCATGTACAATGCACTAGGCAGTGCTATCCCCTGATGGAGCTGGTCTAGGCCCTGTACCACCTACACCTGATGGACCTACTCCACCTGTCCCTGATGGCCCTCCTGGAGGTAATGGCTGTGTCACACCCCTGTTGGTAGTTCGAGAGCGACTATGGGTAGACCGTGACTGTGTATAACTCTCCCTCTGCTCACGTGGAACTGCATCATGATATCTGGTCCTATAGAACTCGGCCTCTTAGGTGGGTCTGGTCACCTCTCTCATCATGTCACCAGGCAAGGTACTCGCTGCTACTCTCTGTAGACTATCTGCCAAAGCAATGGCCTGATCACCCCACTGTCTAGCTGTATCCCTCTCAGTAGTAACAGAAGTCAACTGTCCCTGAAGCTATGTGATCAAGGTCTATGCCTGTGCTAGCTGACTCTATAAGCTTTGTACTGTACTCTGCAAAGAAGATATCTGACATGACACCATTGGATCTAATGCAATTGATGGATCTGTATGTCTCATCTATGGTCCACCTCTACCACCTCTCCTACCACCTCTCCTACCACCTCTATAGCCCCTCCCACCATCACCATCTCCTCCACTCTCCTCCTCCTCATCATCTCCCTCTGAATCATCATCTCCTCCACTCTCCTCATCATCATCACCTCCCTCTGAATCATCACCCTCTAAAGCTGAATCTCTTTGTCATCTCTGACCGCCTCTCTGTGGTCTCTGTATAGCAATAGGAGCAATAGGCTCATCAGGATCAAACATACATGGTACAAGATGCTCTAACACATATTGACTATACTCTAGCGTTGTCCCTGCGTCAAGGACATCAACTCGGTAATCCCACATCACTACTCCTAAACTGGTGAACTCTGTCACCGCTGCCTCATATGAAATACGTGGACCCCACACTGTAAGCTCTGGTTGTCATCGTGCATAAATGGCAGAACCCATAGGCATACCCTGAATTTGACTGAACTGCCGACATACTCGTCCAGCAAGAAATCTCTCAATAATCCACAGAGTACGGCCAATCAGATATCTGGATGTACAGACATAAGGCATCTCCCTCGCATCCTCTGGCCATGCCTCACAATCTACATATGGTCGCCAGCATACTGTATTGAGTCCATCTATGAGACACTGCCAATGATTTAGTTTTCCCAGTCTCGGCTGAGCAATAATATCAGCATATCCCCATCTGTACGATCGACCGACAGGTCGT
Source organism: Sequoia sempervirens (assembly GCA_007258455.2). NCBI lineage: Eukaryota > Viridiplantae > Streptophyta > Pinopsida > Cupressales > Cupressaceae > Sequoia > Sequoia sempervirens. The sequence goes on from VDFB02281492.1 coordinate 815,482,987, forward strand.
CGTCCATGATCCAATGGTCGCATAATGGCAAAGTGCTCCCATGCCCATATCTGTAGTAATGAGAAACCAACAACAAAACTCCGACCTCTACCATATACAATATGATGTAACTCATCATACAAGTGAGCAAGCATGCATGTCCCCCACGCATACCGTGTCCCCTGCATCACCATACTCTCCAACACATGACCCCACTCGACTGTGAACCCCTTCGAACTATGGTCGGGGCACAAAACACCTCCAATGAAACCTACAAGTACAGAGGGTAAGGGTGGATATGAATCTGCCATCTTGCCCCATGGGATGAAATACCTAGCAATCTAATCGTCTCTGAATATCCTCCTCAAAGCATCAGTGCCTGCAACCTCTTGGCTATCAAAAACCACTATCTGTCCCATAACTAGGATCCTCAAGATGCGATATACATCCTCAGGGGTAACTGTAATCTCTCTAGTCGGTAAATGAAATGTGTTGGTATCACTATGCCATCGCTCTACAAGTGCTACCGATAAAGCTTTGTTGAGGCACACCTCAGGCATGTCAAGCAATGCAGTCAATCCACATGCTTCAATCACATCCTGATCTAACTGTAATAGATGTGGAATCAAGCTCCATGTACTCGGGAATGTCTCCCGTAACTGCAAAACACTCAATCTCTCCTATTGACACATCATCAAAGAAAAATCATTATCAAATCATCACGACTCATCAATCAAAATCTGAATAATCAATCAAACTATTTGTTTTTCATTTTCATGAAAGCAAATAATCAAAATCACGTTTGTTTTTAACAACTTTAGAAGCAAACAAATCAATCAAACTATTTGTTTTTCATCATCATGGAAAGCAAATAATCAAAATCACATTTGTTTTTAACAACCTTAGAAGCAAATAAATCAATCAAACTATTTGTTTTTCATTTTCATGAAAGCAAATAATCAACGTCCTATTTGTTTTTAACAACTTTAGAAGCAAAGTTATCAATCCTATTTGTTTTTAACAACTTTAAAAACAAATTTATCAGCTCTTATTTGTTTTCGAACAACTTTGGGGAACAAATTTATCACTCACGACAACATCCAATCATGGGCGCTCTGAAAATGGTCAAGGGTGCTACCAAATTTATCATAGGCGCTACAACATTAAGGGCACTACAAAACTAATCAAGGGCGCTATAGAATTCATCAATGGTGCTATAAAATCAAATGCGCTATGAAACGGATTAAGGGCACTACAAAAAGCATCAAATGCGCTATGGAAACAAATGCACTATAGAAATTATCAAGGGCGCTATGAAAACTCTCAAGGGCGCTAAAACACAATATTCCACAACTAAAACATCGATAAACGTGCAACGAATGAAAAATTTTCAAAAAGCAAAAGTTTCACGGGGTACATACCAGGGGTCCATAGTGCGCTGGCCGTTGATGTCGTTGGATGTGCTCGAAACGGTGCTAGTGAATCAGAAGTGCCATCTTTCTCTCTTCAGAGCTCAAAATTTACAAATTTTACTAGGTTAAAATGGAAAATGACATGGAAAATGACATTTTTAACCTATTTAATGGCAAAATTGGGGCATTTTAACACATTTTATCACAGCAGGGGCAATTTTACTCATCAAATTTTCATTTCACATCTTTCCACGTACATATCTTCATATCATAATTTTCAAACGATGAATCGACATCTTCAAAATCATAAAAATTGAAAAGTTTAAAAATTCAAAAAATTTCACAAAAATCAAAATCTTATCGATTCATCGTTCGAGGGGGCATATACCTATCAACATTCGACAGTCAACATCTGGGGCAAATTTCAAAATTCTTTGAAGCAATGCGTAGAACACATCACTTTAAAGAGGGGCAAAATGTATACACCTAAAAATGGTCACATCACATAGTCTGGTAATTAATTAAATATTTTTTAATATTTAATTAAATCTCTGAATTTCATCTATATATAAATAAATTTAAATAATTTATTTATATTGTTCATTATTTCATTTCGATTAAATAAATAAGTTTATTTAATCATCTTTTCGTATTCATTTCTTAATTAATTAAATAAAAATTATGATTTATTTATATTAATTATCAATAATCTTGGCTTGAATATTTTATTCAAATAAAGATTAAGTATTCTTCTCTTCTAAATTCCATTTATAATTAAATATTCCAAATATTTGATTAATTCTTCTAAAGTCTATTTGAAAATTAAATATTCTAAATATTTAATTGAGTCTTCTATAGTTCTAAAATTAAATATTTCAAAAATATTTAATTTCTTCAAATTCACATGAAATTAAATACATTTATTTATTTATTTAATTAATTTGCATTATCTTCAACAACCGAGAAACAAACTGCCAAAACAGAAAAATTAAATTCCTCTATTCCTGTGCAAGCTTGTTCCCGTGGGTTGAAGACAGGCATCCATTCTTCTCTCCAACCTCCCAACCTCTTCCATTTTCCTCTCAACCTCTCCATCTCTCACCATTCAAACTTACTAGACAACCTCACAGCCGTTGATCTTTGCCAACCAAGATTTTGCCTGCAAAAAGCTATAAATAGGATTGTCGGGTCTTTGCAATCACACAGAAGCTTTCAATAGAATAACTATAGCCAACTTAAAATAGCATAGCCTTTTAGCATTCACAACATTCTCATTTCATAGCATAGCAGAGTAGCATAGCATATCATGGTATCTTCAATTTACAGCCCCTGTGCATAATCCACAGCCCCTGTGCATTTCTGTATCAGCATTCTCACCTCCACCAGCATATATGATAGAGAAGCTTTATCATTTTGCATACTCATTCTACGGATTTCCATTTGGAGAAGCCAAGCTTACACAATCTGAGAGCAGCAGCTTCGAACAAATCTCTGCAGATAGAGGAAGATGGAACGCCTCTGAAGAAGCTTCATTTATTTCTTTTGAAATCAATTAAATTAGCTTTGCTTTAGTTTAAAGTTCTATTATTTGTGTTTTGTTTTCAATTTGATTGCACATATTTAACATACACAGTGATAATTGTTGATAATAACACCAATATTTTGGTCATCATGCTCTTCCCTACTACAATATCCTACAAACTAAGTCATGTTAGAAGGAGACTCACCAATATTTTGAACACCCACATCCGAAAAACGAGCATCATGCTCTTCCACTGCAACCCTTTCTAGAAACTAACCCTGAGGCACTTCATTAAGATTGAATTCATTAGAAATTCAAAATTTGAACAACTGAAACTGGACACCCACTGGTTGCACATTTACCTCTATCATTACTTGATCGAATCCCTCACCACTTTCAACTTTGGTTTCATGTTGACCCATAGACTGATGTAGATTGTTCACACCTGAATGCACTTGTGCTTGGAAAGACATAGACATAGGTAGCTAATGATCATGTGCGGGAAGCACCAAAATGGCATGAAATTTCACCTTCACTTTGTTGAAAAAATCTAAAGCAAACCCTCGTGCATAATTTCTGAGAACATTCAACATGAAGCTTGAATTTTGTAGTGAAAGAGTCTTGTTAATTGCAATATATAATTTTTGGAAATCTATCCTATGCATTAGGAAGTGCCTAGGAAAAATCCATCCTATATATCCATTCCCTTTCTAGAAATCATACCTTTGACAGGCTTTGTGAAGAATTCCATTTTGCAAATAAACCTCATTTACAACTTTGTTTGTGACAAACTCCACTAACCTGACATCTTGCAACAAGTCCATAAGATTGGATATAAAAATGGATAACAGTTGAGAAGGATGAATTAACCTTTTTTCTTCCAGCTCCAAAATTTCCACTCCAACAACCCTTTTTATATGCTTTATAAAGATTGAACAATGATCTCTAAACACTAGTTGTAGCTCAACATCTCCAAATTCTTTTGATATTGGCAGCTCCCAATCATTGACAGGTATGAAAACTCTGTAGTTTTGTGGGTAGAACTCCATTTTCCTCCTCCTACACTTTATATAGAAGAGCTTAGGGATTCTAAGCTCACCACTGTTGGAACTATTCAAAGAAAACATACACCCTATTCTCCAAACCGTTTGCCCAAACAACAATTTCGTTTGTGTAAATTTGAGCACCATTCTCTCTAATTTATTTCCCATGCCCAAACTGAGAATGCCTTTGATGAAGTATCTTATCAAATCCTGATCAAATTGTACTCTCATACCACAAGAATTATTGCTTAGCGTTCTTTGGATAACTGCTAACTGGATTTTGATAAAGTATACACTATAACCCACATTTAGCAGAGCAGAACGACTACATAAACTTCTCTAAATTTAGACATGCATCCTTTATATTTTCATAATCAATTCATTGTAGATGGTACCAATCATGATTAATTCACACTCCCAATTCACACATTTTGAAACAATGTGTAGAATAATATATCTTGACACTTGTAGCCTACACACGACACAAAATGTTAGAGCAAACAAGTTCCGTGCATACATCATGAGGATTACATCATAAATTTTGGCTGCCTTTAGGAATACTTAGAAGCATATTCTGTTCACCTCACTTTGAGCCCTGGAAGACACATTTTACAACAAACTTCACATGCGACACCTAAAGCTTAACTGCATGCTAGAGAATTCCCATGAACTTGACAATACTAACAATGGTATCTCACTGTACAGACTATCTCCCACAAATTACCAGGATATGATGTGGGCTAATACACACTGTACCTAATAGATGTCATGAGTACTGACCCAAACCATAACACACGTGATTTGAATTTCAAAAAATTTAGCATAATATATCCACACTCTTTGACATGTGCTAATACATTAACACCATGTGATGTTTTGTCAACTTGAAACAACACAACTAACCTCCTTGAAACATCACAACCATCAATATTTTTTAACACTTTCCATTTACACTTGGCATTTTCCCTGACTCAAACATGTAAGTGAATTCAACAAATGTTTGATGACAACCATAACTCTTACTATTTCAATCATGTAAATGGCCCTTGCACATACTTTATTTTATAGATTCGACATAATTGAGCCATTTAATAAAATCTGGCAATTGCAACAATGAAGTTTAGGAGTAATAATTAACTTTCCTCTTTTGATAGTAAGTCTTCTAGTATAGAATGTATCTTACCCAACTTAGCCACATGAGTGATTTCATTATCTACTTGATTACACCCATAATTTTCTAAAAAATCTTCCACCATATTTCCTTCTCTGTATGTGTGCAAGATTTGATAATTACCTATCTTATCAAGCAAGGACTAGATCTGTTTAACAATATACCCCAACTTCCAATTTTGAATCTTACGATCCCTGCATGCATTTATTAAGATAAATGAATCTCCTACTTGAATCATGGGAACCTTAAAAATAAGAACTAACTTGAATCCTTACAAAAGTGCTTGAGCCTCAGCTACATTGTAGTCCCAGATATCAACTCAAAAGATTTAGCACATAACACTAACCATTTATGATCCCTTATAATCACCCCTACTCTAGATAAACCTAGATCCCCCCTAGAGGCTCCATCTATATTCAAATTGAAGATACCAACTAGAGGAGGTAACCAAACTATGGAAGCTTTGTTTACTTTTTGAGCAAATTGATGGAGATTTCCTTTGAAAGGCAGAGATAAGAGTGTCCATGAAGAAAAAACCTTTGAGTCTGAATCAGTAAAAAGTGAGCCAACATGCTTAGATTTATACTCATATGCATTTAATATTTCAAATATTGATCTTTCCAATAATAACAACACCTGATCAATGTTCAATTTCTCTTTCCTAAAAATGCATCTATTTCTTTCCCACCATATAGCCCAGACAATTGAAGATGAAATAATACACCAAATACTTGCAAAAAGTGAAGATTTATACAGCTGAATCCAACTACTAAATAATTTCCAGATAGTATTTGGTAAAATTGATTGCCAATTCATTTTAGCCACAACAAACAACCAACAAACCTGTGCTATTGGAAACAGAAGGAAAAAGGTGATTGATATCCTCCAGCTATTGATCACAAAGCACACATTTAAAAGGATCTTCTATCCTTAGTTTTGCTAACTTATCACTTGTAAGAATTTTATTTTTGATTGCTAGCCATGAAAAGTAGCCTGCTTTAGGAAAAAAAATTGAATTCCAGCAAAATTGATATGCTCTTTGTTCTGTTATTTGTAGGGTAGCTTGAGAAATCAATTTGTACCCCTCTTTAACTGTATAGCAACTTGTTTTTACTTTAGACCAAATTAATCTATCCAGCTTGGATGAAAAGTAAACTGCTCTTTTTTGAAGGATAGTTGAAATCTAACATTTGTGATCCTCATCTATTAAATCATTTGAAAAATCCTTCCACTTGACTTTTCCCATCAAAGAATCCACATGCTAAACATAATCTTTGACTTTTGTGCCCCAACAATGGGACAAAAGATTTATAGAATTCTTAAAATTATAAAGAACATCTAGATTCTAATATCTACTCCATGAATCTTTCCAAAATAAGGTTTCATTACCATCATTTACCTCCCAAGTTAAATGAGGTAAAATGATTTTTCTACATGAGACTAAAAAATTCCACATTGCTGACCCCGATGGTGGATTTGACATAGTAAATATTATCAATGGACACAAATTATCCAAAGACTTGTTCTGCATAAGGAAACACCATTTTAGGGAAGGTTTTGCATACATTTGCCAAACCATTTTAGCTCCTAATTCCAAATTCATTTCAATCAAATTATGGAGACCTGCTCCCCCTTTTAACTTCTCTAAACACATGGTTTCTAGTGATATCAAAGGAATTTTCTTTTTGCTGTCCACATTACTAGACCATAGAAATTTTCTAATCATCTTTTGAATTTGAAAAATGATGGACTTTGGAGCTTTCAAAATTGCCATATAATAATTTGAAATTGTAGATAACATAGATTTTACCAACAAAATTCTCCTTGATAAAGATAACCATCTCCCTTTCCAAGATAAAATTTTAGCTTGTATACTTTGAATGATTTTTTTCCAATAAGAAATCTTGTTTTTCCCTGCAAAAAATGGAATCCCAAGATATTTACAAGGCAACTGTACTTGTTGGAAACCTAACAACTTCACAATACGTTTCTCAATAACAGGTTTTCTATTAAACATATATGTTTTTTGTTAGGATTTGTATGCAAAAAATATCAATTAAATGCAAATAAAAATTAAACAAAGCAATGAAAAAAACAAAAATAATAATAGCGAGAGACAATATTTAATGTGGTTCACCCATAGAGAGTCCAATATTTAATTGGCTACATTCACCAATAGAGAGTCCAATATTATTATCCAGTAAATCAAATCGATTACAACTAGTAATCCTTGCAACTCAATACCACTACAAATGCTATAATACAATGCCAATAGAAACCCAAACCCTTAGCCTTTTATCAAGATTTATGTCAGTTACAAAATAGGGTTTTTTATGTTATCCAATAGAAAAAATAACATCCGGTGCCTTTATAAAATAACAAAAAATCATGAGAGGTTTCGGGGGCATTGCCCACGAGCCCCCGAGGGGGCGTTGCCCCTCAACCCTACCCTGTATCGTGACAAGGAGTGCACCAGGGGTGCTACCCTTGGACCCCGCAAGGGGCACTACCCCTTGACCTTGTCTTGGGGGCATTGCCCCCAAACCCTTGTTAAATAATTTGAGGGGAAACCGCACCGATAAAAGTGGGAATAATTTAACCTCTGAGTCTGATTAGGCTCCATATAACAACTTGGAGATTGATCAAAATCCACCCCATATCATCTCCCACTTGGAGAATGATCATAACACTGCTGACCCTATAGCTCCCACTGGAAATAAGCACCCTGGACCCTGCTATTCTATTTTTATTGTTTTCAATCTTGAAGACCAACCAAAGCTGAAGAGGAGCTCAAATTCTCCCTTGGAACTGCCTTTGTAAACATATCCATTGGATTTTCATCTTTATGTATCTTTTCCAACTTTAACTATCCATCATCCAACACTGAATGAAGTGATACCTCAACTGTATGTGTTTGGTCTTTGAATGCAAGGCATAATTATTTGCAAGATGTATGACACTCTATCTATCTATAAACAAATAACTGTTGGCCTATTGTTTTCCCAATTCTTCCATGAAAGATTGCAGCCATATCATCTCCTTGCTTTCCTTTGTTGCAACTACATACTCTTCCTCTATGGTGGATAAAGCAACCACCTTTTGCAACCTAGAGATCCAACTCACCGCTATACCACCTATAGTAAATACATAACCTATAGTACTTCACCTAGTATCAATATCCCCTGCCAAATCTGAGTCTAGATAACCTGCTAAATCAATATTAGAGCCCCTAAAACATAAATATTTATTGGATGTACCTTTCAAATTCCTGAGAACCCATTTTACTGCATTCCAATGCTCCAATCTAGGATTACTCATATACCTGCTTACGACTCCAACAACATGTGCAATAACTGGTCTTGTGCATACCATGGCATACATTAAACTTCCTACAGCTGAAGCATATGGTACCTTGGACATTCTATCTTCCTCCTCTTGTGTCTTTGGACACATCTCCTTAGTCAATTTCAAATGACTAGGCAAAGGTGTGCTGACAACTTTTTCATTCTCCATGTGGAATCTCTACAACACCTTTTCAACATAACCAACCTGAGATAGAGTCAATTTTTTGTTCTTTCTATCTTTGAAAATTCTCATACCAAGGATTTATTTTGCTTCCCCCAAATCATTTATAGAAAATTATTTTGCTAACTATCTTTTTAACTCACTTATGTGATCCATGTTAGACCTTGCTACAAGCATGTCATCAACATATAAAAATAAAATAATGTAGCTGTCATTATCCAACCTCTTAAAATAAAAACAGTGGTCAAAATTACACCTGTTGTAGCCTTGCTCAACCATAAAACTATCAAATTTCAAGTACCATTGTTGAGGTGCTTGTTTCAATCCATATAAACTCTTCTTCAATCTGCACAACAATTTCTCCTTTCTTTTGACCTCAAATCCTTGGGACTGTTTCATATATATCTCCTCCTCCAAATCACCATGAAGAAAGGTGGTTTTCACATCTAGCTGTTCCAAATGCAAATCTTCAACAACCACAATACTTAAAACAGTACGAATAGAAGTCATCTTAACAACTGGAGAAAAAATCTTAGCAAAATCAATGCCCTTTTCTGTGAAAATCCTTTTACAACTAACTTGGTTTTAAATTTGGTCTTACCTCCATCTTCCTCTTTCAGCCTGTAAAACCATTTGTTTGGTAAAGCCTTTTTACCTACAGAGAACTTGCATAATTCCCAAGTCTGATTTTTTAGCAAGGAGTCCATTTCTTCTTCCATTGCATGCTCCCACTAAACCTTTGTATCCACCTGCATAGCTTCATCATACCCTTCAAGTTCATCAACATCTGTTGACAAAACAAAATACAAAGAGGGAAGAATTTTTTTTGGAGGTCTACTTATCTTTGAAGATCATCTAACATTCATTGGAGTTTGTGGTATTTTTTGTTGTTGTTGTTGTTGTGGAGCATGAGGAACCATTGGTACATCACTATTTGGTGTATGATCCAACACTACATAATCATTTTCTTTCTTCTCATGCTACTGCAACTGATCTTTGTACAACAATTTCTCATTGAATATGACATCCCTGCTTCTCACAATTTTTTGATTTTCAAAATCCCAAAGCCTATAACCAAATTCATCAATGCCATATCCAAAAAACATACATTTCTTTAATTTTTCATCAAGCTTGGTTCTATTTTTAGGATCTACATGTGCAAATGCTTCACAATAGAAGGTATTGAGAAAAGAATAACTCACCTTCTTACCTATCCATGCTTCCTATGGAATGCCACAACCCAAAGGATTAGAGGGACCTCTATTGATTAAATAAACAATAGTGTTTACAACCTCTACCCACATGTTTAAGGGAAACCTAACATGCAATCTCATAGTCTGTGCACACTCCATTATTGTTCTGTTCATGCATTCAACCACTCCATTTTCTTGTGGAGTCCTTGGATCCATTTTTTGCCTATGGATACCATTAGAGGAACAATAGTCTTCAAAATCTTTACTGCAATACTCACCACCATTATCAAATGTGAGACATTTTAACTTTTTACCTGTCTCATTCTCAACCAAGCCTCTCCATTTCTTAAAAGTTTCAAATACATCAAATTTTTGCCTAAGGAAATAAATCCATACCTTCCTTGTTGCATCATCAATAAAAGTGACATAGTACAAAGAGCCACCGAGATAATATACTTGATCTGGTCCCCATACATCCGTATGAAAAAGCTCCAATTTCTCATCTTTCTTTTGCTTCCCATCCTTGAGAAAACTAACTCTCTTTTGTTTTCCATACACACAACTTTCACAGAAATCCATATTAACACATTTTAGACCTGGTAAAACATTCTTTGAATGAAGTACTTTCATACCTTTTGCACTCATATGCCCAAGTCTATTATGCCATAGTGTTGATTCATAATCCATAGCAACTTTCTATTTTTCTGCCTATTGAATTGCAACAACTATTCTTGAACATTGAATTTTATCTACAATAGCTAAAGTAGAAGGAACAGTATGACCTGTACAAAGATATAAGGTGCCTACTTTCACATCTTTTGCTACCACTAAGACACCTTTTGTAACCTTCCAATTTTTATCACTAAATGTAACAACACAACCCTCATCATCTAGTTGCCCTATTGAAATTAAATTTATTTTCAACTTTGGAAAGTGCCTTACCTCATGTAGTAGCCAATGATTCTCATTCTGCAACTTAATATTGATTCTTCCCTTTCCAAAAATTTGACAGGGTTTGTTATCTCCCAAATAAACCAACCCAAAATCCCTTTGGACATAATCAAGAAAATAAATTCTATGGGGTGTAGCATGAAATGAAGCACCTGAATCTAACACCCAAGAATCATCAACATTATCAAGGGAAATAATCAAAGCATCCTCATTAGATTTATTACTTACCACATAAGGCCTCTTTATTTTCTTCCTTTTTGTCTCCTTTATTTTTTTGAGACCAACAATCTTTCTTTAAATGGCCCCAATTACCATAGTACTAGCAATCCCTCTAGTCTCTAGATTGGAAAATTTTGTCCTTTGATTTTCCTCATGACTTCCCACAACTTCCAGAATTGTTTCCTCTCTCCTTTGTTCTTCCCCTGCTTTCTGCATTCAAAACACTACCTGATGTGGATGTTCCACTTGAGCTTTTCCTATGATTTTCCTTGCTCAAAATAACACCAACAACATCATCAAATTTCAATGTATTTGAACCAGAAATAGAATTACTAACAACCATGACCAAGCTATTCCAGCTTTCACAAAAAGAACACAAAATAAAAAAAGCCCTAATTTCTTCATCAAAATTTACATTTACAGAAGTTAATTGACTGGTAACTGTATTAAACTCATTTAAATGATTTGCAATTGACCCACCTTCTGCCATTTTCATATTAAATAAACACTTCATGAGAAATACCTTATTCGAAGCAGAAGGATTTTCATATAAATTCGCTAGGGTTTCCATCAACTCTTGAGTTGTCTTTGCCGTTGTAATATTGAATGCCACCAATTGTTCCAGGCATAAATGAATGGCTCCCAGTGCCTTTCTATCTAGAAGATTCCATTCCTTATCACTCATTGTTGCCAGTTTCTTAGCTGTTCCTTCCAATGACCTCCATAAATCCTTCTGATAGAGATAATCCTCCATATGCATCTTCCATACCTAATAGTTCTGCCCATTGAATTTATCTACCTTCAATTTACCCTCGTCTACCATTGCTCCCACTTAATCATGAGACTCCCACTCAACCGTGAGACTTTCCTGTAGATGATAATTGAACACAACCCGCTCTGATACCACTTGTTAGGAATTGTATGCATAAAATATTAATTAAATGCAAATAAGGATTAAACAGAGGAATGAAAAACACATAAATAATAACAGCAAGAGACAATATTGAACGTGGTTCACTCAAACTCGGGGTACATCCACCAACAAAGAGTCCAATATTATTATCTAATAAATGAAACTAATTACAACTAGTAATCCTTGCAACTCAATATCGTTGCAAATGCTACAATACAATGTCAACAGAAACCCAAACACTTAACCTTTGATCAAGACTTATGTCAATTAAAAAATAGGGTTTTTTATGTCGGCTAATAGAAAAAATAACACCTGACGCCTTTATAAAATAATAAAAAATTTTGAGAGGTTTCGAGGGTGCTGCCCATTGACCTTGCCTTGTATTGTGATAGGGAGTGCACCAGGGGCGCTGCCCTTGGACCCCGCAAGGGGTGCTACCCCTTGACCCCATCTTGGGGGCGCTGCCCCCAAACCCTCGTTAAATAATTTGGGGGGAAACTATGCTGATAAAAGTGGGGAAAATTTAACCTCTGAGTCTGATTAGGCTCCATATACAACCATTTTTGACTTTCCTTCATTTACTTTTTGACTTGAGGCTCTAGTATACTTATCCAATAATGAATTTATACACAAAGTTTTTGAAATAACAAATTTTCCAAATATAAAAGTATCATCAACAAAAATAGAATGTGCCACTAATATATTTGTATTTGGAATAGGAACTCCCTGAATGATACCTTGTTCATGAGATTTATGGAAAGGCCTGCTCAAAGCTTCTACTAAAATGATAAAAAAAAATTGAGACAATGGATCACCTTGTTGGACCCCTTGGGTCGAACCAAAAAAACCAACAACAGATCCATTAATCAACACTGAAAACTTGGCACCTGATAAACATGACATTGTCCACTTACACCACTTAGAAGAGAAAGAAAACTTCTATAACACCTGGTTCAAAAAAGACCAATCAACCTTATCATACACTTTCTGCATGTCAAGTTTATAATCATGGAAGACATTTTATTTATATCAATGGAGTGCAGAGTTTCATGAGCAATAATTTCTCCTTCTAATGTTTCTCTACCAAGAACGAAACCCCCCTGTTCCTCAGAAATAATTGCTGACACAAGAGGATGTAACCGGAGATAAATGACCATTGTAAACTTTTTATAAATTGTATTGCAAAGTGAAATAGGCCGAAATTCAAAGAAAGTATTTGGGGAATTTATTTTTGGAATGATAGCAATATTAGTCACATTGAACTTCTTCAACATACCTCCTAATTTTCTTGATTCCTCCAAAGCATTTAGAATATCAACCCTAATGAACTCCCAAAATTTTTGATAAAAAAGGGCAGTGAATCCATTAGGTCCAAGGGATTTTTCAGGAGGCATAGAGAATACCACCTCTTTTACTTCTTTGAGAGAAAAAGGAGCCAACAACCTAACATTGTCTTCATGCGAGACCAACTCAAGGATATCCTGAAGAAGCTATTCTCTTTCCCTTACTAAATGTGAATTTCCATTATTATTTGTAGTTAATAAGGAAGAGAAAAATTTGACCCCTTCATTTTGTATCTCTTCCTCTTTTGTAAACAAAACTTCTGTCACACTATCTTGAATTGAAAATATAGTACTTTTTGCTTTTTTGATTTGAGCTGAAATGTGAAAGAAATTTGTATTCCTATCACCATCTTTTAGCCATAATTCTCTTGATTTATGTCTCCAAAAAACCTCCTTTCTCAATAGAAATTCTCTCCATTCCTCTTGAAGTTTACTCTATTCTTCAAATAATACACTGTCAAGGCCATTAGCAATAATGCTTTCATTTACCTCTGCTAACCTTTTATAAACCAAATCTTTCTGCACAAAAACATTCTTAAATACATGTTGATTCCAAATTTTTAATTGTTGCTTAACATGATCCAACTTCTTGGTCAATTGGAACATTCTAGAACCATAAAAAAAAGGTGCATTCAACCACCATTTCTTTAACAGGGTGATAAGCTTTGGATGCCTAAACCACATTGCCTCAAACTTAAAGGAAGATTGAAACTTTGACTTTACTTTTTTTGCCAGCAAATCAAGTGAAATAACAAAATGATCTGAGGCAGAAAAAGGTAGTATTTTAGATGACAATTCAAATTCACTTAAGACCCAATTTGGAGATGTTAAGAACCTGTCTAGCCTTTCCGCAATTTGGAGAAAATTTTCCCTCCTACTTGTCCAAGTAAACCCTCCATTTTGTGGAATTACATCCACCAAAGCATTATCTTGTATAAAAGTAGCAAAATCCACCATGTATTTTTTTGGAGGACATATTCCTCCTTTTTTCTCTAATAAACTTGTAATTTCATTGAAAACCTTTGAAAGAACAACTTTGTCTTGCCCCAACCCATCTAATTTCTATTTCAGAGTTTCCCACAAAACTTCTTGCCTACTGTACTATTAGGCCCATAAACATTCAACAACCAAAACGATAAATCAAAATGACTAACTTGCATTAGCTGCCAGTTATGATCATAAGAAACATTGATAATGCTAACTGTTTTTTCATTCCAAAGAGTAATCAAACCTCCTGAAGCTCCTTGAGAAGGCGAGTGACAAGCTTTCCATTTGTTCCACTTCTTACTAATATATTGAAAAGTCTCTTATGAAGTTTTAGTTTCTTGAAGAGCAACTATATCTGCCCCACAAGCATCCAAATGATGCTTGAATTGGGCCCTTTTGTTAGGGGAATTTATACCCCTGACATTATATGATATTATCCTCATTACAGCTTGGGAGAGCAACAAACTCTCCTAGGTCTTTTTTTCTTCACACCTACACCCATTTTTCCATCTAATGTCGACTGTATGCCTGCTGCTATTTCCTCTTGTAGCTTGGTAGCTAAAGATTTCCTACCCCTCTTGGAAGGATAATTTTTTCTTGGAGGAGACAAAGGGGAATGGGATATTGCCAAAGAATCTAGATCATCTGAAAACTCTCCTTCCCCAAAAATATCAGAAGCAATATCATCTATCATTTGTTCACCTACAGTTACTAAGGCTTCATCAACAAATTTCTCACACTCCATCTCATAAGGAATTTTAGAGGAATGTGAATTAGAGCCTTCAAAATCCTGTTGGGACTGAAAAATGAAACTACCACCATCATCTTGATCATCAAAAATCTTTAACCTTTCTTCACATTGATTTGATAATCCAAGTGTTAGCATTGAAGCACATTGATTCAATTGTTGAAAACTAACAATATTGATCTGAGGAGCCAAAAGCTTGAGAGAATGAAGAAAAATATTAATGGGAGATAACAAAATATTCTCCCAGCTAGGTACAAAGGAAACAATAATAGGCTTGAATTGAGAACCAAAAAACTTGCGAACTGTCCCTTCATTAATGAAACCAAATAGTGATGAATTGCTACCCTGTAGCAGAGGAGAAACCAAGAACCTACTATCATTCATAGAGTTTTTTTGCCAACAGGAATTGAAAATGTAAATTTTCTATTTAGAAATAAAGCAAAACTCTCATGACCATATATTTCTCCAACTGAAGAGCAATTTTTCTCAAATTCATCTTCGACCAATGATAAAGAACTACCCAAAGAACCCCCATGTGAATTTGAAGCCTCCCACTTTTGAAACACATTACCAAAAGACCTTTTGTCCTTAAAATGAGTACTTAGAGAAATTAAATTCAAATACCATTTGTAACATGTATCGAAAAATTTGAACAAAAAAATGAAATCAATTTTTTTGACAAAATCTTTAACAAGCTTATAAAGAGGAACAATAGATCTGTCAAACATGGGATACAAAGGATCTTTGGATGAATCCCCTACCCCTTCCATGTTCATTGCCGAACCCAACACACACTTTCTCAAAGGATGAACTGGGAGATGACATTGTAAACATATTTGCTTGGGATCCTCAAAAACCACCTTCTATTTCCACAAGCCATAAATTGATTTGATATTAATAACTACTAAATTTTTTTTTGTGACATCAACCAGGAGGTAGAGCCTAACTGGAAATGATGGGTTGGAAAAGAACTACAAGTATTGCTGTAGAAAAATGCCTAACTAATTACCAAGAATTTTAATAATTTTGGACTCTTTGTTCTCCAATGGTAACCCTTGAAGCTGAATCCAAAATGGAATAAATTTGACCATGGATTGAGAAGGACAAAAGTTGGGAGACCATAAGGTAGAAAAAAGACCATGACACTCACAAATCCAAGATTTTTTTCTAAAAACGACATTCCATAAATCTTTATTAGAAAACAACACCAAAAAACCCTTCCCCCTTATCTAAAAAGAAAACTTGAATAGATCCTTCCCAAGTTTGAAAAATGCAATGTTGTAAAAAAGCCAGATCTAGAGTGAAATTCCAAAACTTACAAATGAGGGCCATGTCCTTGAGATCCTTGATTTGTGGCTACAACACTGCATTCATAAGTGTGACATTAACTTGATCACTCGAGCCATAAGATAGATTATTTCATGGCTTAGGAACCTAAACCTTACCAATATTCCCAGGACCATTGATCTCCCTCTGAGAAAAGTGATGTTTAGACTGCCCATTACACACAAAATCATTAGCACTAGTAACCTGTGGATCCAAAACCCTCTTGTTGATGATAATATCATTTGGAAAATTAAAAGGAGACCACTTAGAAATAAAAGGTTTAGGATGAGAAACAAGAATGTTATTTGGAAAAGTAACAGGACAAACAACAAAAGGTTTTGGATCGAAGGGAGCTCCAAAGGAGATAGAAATGCTATTGGGGAAAGTTGTCAGAATACGAGATCCTTTCACAACCTCAGACTAGCTCCTGGTATGCGAAGATGCCCACCCACTTGATTTCGAATCTGGCCCAAATAAATAAAAAGGGAGTTGTTTACCATGAATAAGTGATTTCCCATAATGCCAAGGCTGAAAAGAGGCATCTTCCTAAAAACGAGGCCACAAAACACCATTGGAATGACAAAAAGGAGCAAAAGAGTGGTAAAAACCCTTAAATGGATCAGGACAACTCTTTTTCGCCAAAGAAAAGGATTTTCCTTAAAATTCACAAGCAAATCTAATGGGATCTTTACCCTTAGGGAAAGGAAAAGCACTCCTAAGACCCCTATTAGCACCATGAAAGCTCGAAGGCTGCTCAGAATGACCATAAAAATTTGAAAAATTCCCATTAGGAAAAAAGAAGATCTCCGATACATGCGGTCCTCCATTCTCTCTTTTTTTTTTTCTTAAAGTAGAACTATTAATTTATTGATTGTTAATTATTAAATTTAATAATGTGATTAAATGTTTTCATGATAAAGAAAAAAAATAAAGATAAATAATATTTTCATTAGATTTTAATTGATTAAATGGAAAGTAATTTAATTTTAAAGTAAATAGAAGAGATAAGTTTTGGGAACTGAATTATAAAAAGTTAGAAAAGATGGAAAAAAATGAGTGCGTGCATATACATGACTCAAAACTGAAATTTGAATGGGAAAATTGTTATTTTATTGATTTTTGTTTTCAAAAACTTATCTATTATTTGGATTTTCATAGTGGGGGTTTTCAGAAAAAGTTATTTTTTGTTTTTGAACAAGTAATTTTCTTGGCTCTGCAATTATTCTTTTTGTCAAGTAAAACAAATACAACTTTCAGAATTTGAAGAAGTTGTCTTTGGAGAACGGATCTGGGGCTGGGTAAGAGGTCGTCCTTTCTCGTTGCCTCCATTTTCAAGCGTTATATTCCAGGTTGGCCATATTTCATTTCCATTTCTTCTGTTGTTTTTGAGTTCTATTTTATGCTTGATAATCGATTAGGTTATGCTTTTAAAATTTTGTTGTTGCATGCGTAGTATTCGTTTTGCATCTTCGTCTTTCTATAGGCTGCGAATTCATGTTCTTGCACTCCTCATTGGTTGATTTCCTTTCAAAGTTCAAATCATCCCTAATTCGGTTACAACTTGGCCAATTCCCTCCCTAGTGTATTTGGTTGACAGTTTTTTTCTTAAAAGCAACTGATTTCACATATATCTTCATGGCTTTCTTATTTTAATGTTCAACTGGAGGTTTGATTTTTTCTTATTTATTCTTGCTCTGTTAGCATGCCATTTGCATAGTTTTGGTTTAAATGCCTTCTAGGGTTTGTTCCCTTTTTGGAAGGGATAGATTTCGGATGTAATGAATATCTTTTTATGTGCCCAATGCTCTATTATAGTAGTCAACCCCTCTATCTTCCTTGGAGTGTTATTTTAATCTCCGACATGGTTCGATGTAATCCTTAATCCCCTAGTTTACAATTCGCATGCAAGCATTGGAGTTTCTGTAGAGATGCGTCTAGTTTCTTCTAACTATCTTTAATTTTTAGAATTTACTCGAATGGTGGTATCATCTTGCACTCTTGATTTTCTATTTTATTTAACTGCAATTGTAAACATTTGATGTACTTGGGATCTCCTCTCCCATTCGCTATTTTATGGTTTTATTTTAAGCATCCCCCCTGTAACCTAGCCATCTTTAATCTTTTTGCTAGGATAGAATTCCTTATACTTTTGTCAATGTATGGCTTAAGCAATTCCTATCAACTCCATTCTTTTCTTTAAGCCGCGCCCTCATCTCATGTTGAATAATATTTGATTTAACTATTTGTATTCATTTTCAAAGGATTTATTGTTTAGGCATTTGACTTTGGATGTATGGCCTCCCTTTTTGATGTGTACGAGTTTAGATATGGTGCTATGTTAGAACAAAGGTCGTTATTTGGGTTATGACAGGTTGGTTGCATTGTTTATGCTTTAAAATTTTTGCATGCATAATACTTTAGTACAAGCTTTTCTTTCAAATTGATTCATTTAGAATTACCAATAATCTCCACTCAAAGCATGGGCGTTGTTTGATATGATAAGGAGGTTTGTACCAGTTGCTGTTGTCCCAAGTCTTTTTCTCTTGATTTTTAGGCTACACAATGTGCCTCTAATCTTCCCTTTGTCGCTGCCTTGCATCATGTTTTCATTCAGAACGTTTGGTCTTATGCATAATTTCGAGTCTTCCTACCTTCATTACCTTCAATTTCTTCATTCTGTGGTTGGTATTTGAGTTTCTATGTATGGCATTCGATTTGATTAGACAATCCAACCCTTCATAAATGAGACAATTTTTGAGTATCCTTGGCATACGCGTAGTCTCTATTGAGGTTGGGTTTCATAGGTTCAAAATCAAAATGCAACTTATACTATGTCTATTTATCATCCTATATTTTAGATCATTTCTTTTAGCATTATCAATAGCCTCCATAGAACATTGTCGCTGTCCAGAAAGAGGAAAAAAGATTTAGATATGGCTACATTCTTATGATGTCTTCCTTTTGGTTGTCACATTCGATACTCATTTTGTATCCTATTCGGCGGTCGTTGGGAAATTCGATTAGTATTTAGTGCTGTTTGAAATGACAAATAAGTAATAGGTTTAGCTCGATGATCGTGGGTAATATGGGAATTTGAATATATGCATATGTATATTGTCATTTTATAATCTATCATTTGTATAATACATTATTAGGTTGATTATAAATCATATGATTGTATAGTTAAGGAGATACCATAGATATACATATACTTGTCTATAAATACCTTATTATTAAGATTTAGATGGCTATGTTATAGATGGATGGTTTCTCTAGCTCTTTGTTTATTAAATGGTAAGAAGTATATTTTGATTTTGAAGGTATTTTTTAATGGTGTCTTCTATTCACATTTAATATATTTTGATTTGTAACATGTATGTTGGTATATGGATTTAAATGGTCCTGGTAATAAGATATGTTATATTAATGTATAGGTGTGTTTGTATTATAGTGACATAAATAGAATTATTTATGCCTTATGATTATGGTTATGTAGATAAACATAGTGGATATTAATTTAGAAAAGAAATAAAATTGGGTTAATAGTATCTTGATTGAAAGGATTTAGTTAAATTATTGTGTTGGATAATCTTTTAAATGTTGATTTCACTGTATTCTTTAATAGGTGGAATTGTAAATTAGATTAACTGAAATCATATACACTAGTATAGTATTGTGGAATATAGTAAGCTCTTTTGATTTTATTTTATAGTTTTATAAACTTGAATAAATGAAATATATTGTCTTTTGAATAGAGACTTCATTCTTAAGTATTTCATAGTTGGATTCTTAGTAAGTGTTGAATTTATGTTGCAATGTTTATTCATTGCTTATAGTAAATAATGAGTGGTTTATTTGAAGATTAGAATAGTTGATGTTGTAGTTAATTATGAGTTGTTGTGAAATGGGATATAAAATGAAGTCATTAATTAAGTAATGAGTTATAGTAAATGGGAGAATAATGCCTCTCATAGATGTGTTTGTTGTTGATTGAGTATTGTGTTTGACCGATATTGAATTGAAATTGTGGATGGTTGTGTTATGGAATATATTATGGTTGCTTTGATTGTTGTTTGTATTGATTTTTGAATTGGGTTGTGAATTGGCGGATCGCTCTTGCTATTGTGGTTGATGATTTTGTTAAAAGTTGCTTGTTAGCCCAATTGTTAGTTTGTTAGTGTATCATGTGAGGAGAAAATTTAGGTCTCCTATTGGCTGATTTTCTATTGGTAATTGTGGTTGATTTTGTATTGAATTGATTGTGTTAGCTTTGATTGAGTTTGAAGATCTCGTTATGTTATCGCCACTCTTATTCTACACTTGTTTTGTGATTATGGGTTTTATATACTCATTATGTGGTTCCATGATGTGAGTCTTTCTCTGGTGTTAATTTTGAATGATGAGAATTTATGTGAAGACTTTCTTGTAGTCTTGTATGAGATTATGTTGGGAACTCGAAGTGTTTGAGTACCCTTAGTTGGGAGTTTTTTTTGGAGTTGGTTTTCTAGGATTCCAAAGGCAATGGGGAAACTTGCTTTATGTTGGATTTCCATGGTTGGATCATTGTGGATTATTTGGTCTCACTTCTAATTTTGAGCTCTTGTGGGTGTTACCTGGTACCATGGTTTTCCTTTTGATGTGGCTTTTGGGCGAGAAGGTTCATGCCTCACAAATGTACTTGGTTTTTATGGTTTTTCTTGCTTTGTGAGATTTGGTATACCCATTGATGTCATGAGGTTTTTTTCAATGCTACTAGGGAGAGCGAATCTTCATGAGGGCTAGTGCACAAAGGGGCAACCTAGGTAACCCATGGAAGAGTTTCCTTAATAAGTGATAACCTAATAAATTAACTAGTGGGATTGGGTAGGTTCACACTAAATAAGATAAGTAAGATGCCTCGCCCACACCTTTAATGCTTTCACATGCTAAGGGTGGGCTAAGAAGGCCTGGTTGGAAAGATCACTATCTTGTCCTCATGAAAGGTTAGTGGTCCCGCATGTGTCACCCTATGGGACCAATGCCTAGTGAGAGGCAACCAGGGTAACCCATGCTAGGGCCATGTGATGACACTCTTCCTATAGTCTCCTCATTATTCCTTTTCCTTGGTGTACCTCTGAAAGTAGTCAACCTTTGAGAAGTCATCCTTGATGCAGTTGTTATTTTTGTTTACTATTTCTCTTGTTGTGGAGTCTCGTAGCCTTTTTGCTTGACTATTTTATGTTGTGGGTCCTTCTTTTCATCTCCTAGCATAGGGGGTGGGCCTTAGGGTCTACATGGTTGGGTGGAATGTGCTATGTACCCCATTGGGTTTCTAGTTAGAGTTTAGGATGTGAGGAGTTGTACCTTGCAGTGTTCCAGAGCTTCCCTAGTTTGGATATATCATTGATGATATGTATGATGTTCATTTCAGGTGTATTATTCTATGTAATTGATGTATCATTCCCACTTTGTGTTGGGAAGCACTATTGTACATTTTTAATCTTGTAACGATGTAAACTCTTTAATAAATGTAATATATATAATCTTGATTATATTGTGAGTTCACTTATGGATGTTATCTTTGAGGTAATGTAATGGATGTTTGAACATTGTATACTTATTCTATATCATGATTGTAAAGATGAATACTTGTGTTTAGTTAATCATCGTTATGGGAATGTGATTATCTTGAGTAATGTAGTCATGTTTACCCCAGAGGACACAGTCAGATCATGTATATGTTCAATTTCACTACAAGTGTTATATGTTAGTGCACATTTTATGTTATGTTAGTTTTGCTTAAAAAAAAATTATGCTATAATTGTTAGTTAAGTGTCCTTTGGGGTTTGCATGGCAGGGTGTTATAGTAATGAGGCAATATTTACTTTTAGGGAAATTAAAAAATAGATGCTAAAAGATAAAACACCAATATAAAGATGGAATAATAATGTTAAAGGTAGGAAAACTATTTTCCAGACTAAAGGAAAGAAACAAGCTATGAATTATAGAAGAGAGGAAAATTCTCTACAAGAAAAGCTCTTCAATCTGGAGGCTAGTTTGCAAATGGACCCTAAAAATGAAAATTTAATTAAGGAATTAAGTTTTTTTAAGAACTCATTAAGAAAAATTCAAACCAGTAAGATTCAAGGACAAAAGATTAGAGAAAAATGAATTAATTGAATAATGGTAATAAAGGATCCAAATTTTTCTTTAGAATATTAAAAGAAAAAAGTGCAACAGAAAGGGTAGGCTCTGTTTGGGTAGAAAAAAAGCTTTCAAATGATTTAGAATATGTAAAATTGTAATTTTATTACTTTTATATAAACCTTTTTATACCTAAGGGAGGCAACTTGTAGAATATTTTAGCTAGGGATAAATGCAAAGAGGTAATCCCTAAAAATATTTCCAAAGAGGATGAAGAAAGACAAAAAAGTAAGTTTAAAATTTGGTTTTATCATTAAAGGAATTTTAAAAATGGATTGCTTATTTTATGGAAAATAATTTTTTTTAGGACCCTAGGGTAAGCACCTAGGGGTTGGGAGATATCTAAGATATGGCCCCCTTAATTTTGCTTAAAGAAGGGTGTCAGATTTTTGAGTCTTGGGAAAAGAGTAGAGTGTTGAGTTCTCTAAAATCATTTATGAGAAAGGAATCAAGGGGTGGAGTGTTCAAATTTTACCCACCTCCTCTTAATGGTGAGAGGACTTTCTTGTTGTAGTGGAGCACACTCCAAAACCTCTCATCTCCCTAAAAATCTCACACTTAAGTTTCAGCATGTGTGGGGATTTGAGTTTGAGAGATGAATGAGAGAATGCCACTTGTCACCCTCTCATTCAAGGGATCAAAACTTGGGATTCCTATTATTATCCCATTGGAAGAATGGGAAAGGACTTTTTTATTTTTTGAATTTTTGGATCTTGGTTGTTTTGGGGAGAGAGTTTTGGAGTTCATTCTTTGAGTTGTCTTTTCTTTCGACAATGCTTGTTTTGGTAGAAGGAAGGACAAAGATTGAGAGCTTGGTAGAGAGAAAGAGTATTGAATCAAAGAAGAGGGTATAATGGAGAAGGAGGCTACATCCCTACAATGATGTAAAAATATAATTTCTCCTTACTCTATTTTTCTTGTACTTGATGTTATAAGTGATATGAAGGATTCTTGGGTTGGGAGTGTTTTGAAAATGGATATGCTTTTAAATGTTTAGATAAGCTTATTGTTTTTGTTTGTGTCAATGAGTTTTGAAAATGGTAGAGTTGATATGATGTTTGGTCCTTATATATTTGATTTGTTGTATAAAGATCTAGTGTTGGGATACATCCTTTACGTGTGGGTTTGAAATGGTTCTTTCGGCTTGGGGGATGGATAGGGTCTAGAAATGGCTTAATGATTCCATGTTTTTTAGGATGGAGAGATTTACTCATTCTATTAGCATGATAATCTCCATGAAATCTCACTATTCCTTAAATGAGGATGGGTTGGAACCATGGGAATTTTAAGTTCATCTTGAAAGGATTTATTGGAATATTGTAAATGTTGATGTGGAATTTGTAAACAAATAAAAGTATAAGATTAGACAAATGGTTGAGTATCTCCTTGTATATATGAAAAAATAAATGTATTTATTCTGATGTTGTATGGAAAGGAAGTTAAAAATGTAGAACTTTATTTCAAATATTTATAGTTGGAGTAGTTTTAGAACAAGATTTGTTCATGAGCTGTTTAATTTGTAAATCCATACTTAATATATTAAGAATGAGGGAATGATTGCTACAACATATACTACTAGGAAATTTCAATTCTATCTATTTAAATGTAAAAAAAAACTATTACTAAGAAGAGTCAACAAATTTAAGGTGATTAATAAGTACAATTGATTTCAAGTCTTTTGTTAAGAGAGAAATAAAACAAATCTTTTAAACAATTTCTAGTTCTTAAAAGAATATATGTATATAAGTGTGCTCCTCACTTATAGAATATATTTTATTATATATATATATATATAAGAGATTAAATATACACTTTATTAAAATGTATATACATTTTGTATATTGAATATATATTTGATATTTTTAAATATAAAATATTATATATTTTATATATTATACTATATATGTTTTATATATAATATATATTCTTATATAGGGTTGACCCCGCAGTGCAACGATTAAGTTGCAAGGGCAGCTCCATTGGGCTGTCTAAGGTTTGAATCCCATAGTGGATAGTGAGAATGCTACAAGAAAGTGACATCATTTAGCGCATGGGGAGTGGGGGTGGAACGATGGATGAGTTTAGTAGGTGCTGCTATAGGGTCAATAAAGGAAATGGTGGCTATAGTGGATATGGTGGCGATGACAGTAGATATGGTGGTGTCGGTGGATATAGCGGCAATGGCAGTGGATATGGTGGTGGCGGCAGTGGTGGATATGGTGCTGGCAGTTCAGAATGGCAGGGATGAGGTCCCCCAAATGTGGCCTCACTGGTTCATAGCTCCAGTCAAAAGCGTTCAGGGTGCTTCCCCTTAGTAGTGATTTACCAAGCACAAAAAAATATATTCTTATATATTTAAATTATATATAATATAAAATGAAAAGAATTTAAATTTTATAAAATAATATAAATAAAAACTATATATTTGTAAGGAGAGGTGACTCCCATATGGCAAGTGCACCCCTCCACCCCTTGCTCCTCCCCACCCATTAATTACCCCTCCTAACATTTTAGATAAAAAAATTACTTGTTCATTCTCTATTGCATAGTAATTTTTAACAGAGATTTAAATAATTATTTGTTGATTACACAATAGAAACAAAAAGAAAAGAAAGGAAAAGAATACACGTGTAAATATTATGCAAATACCTCACTTGTGACAACAAGTGCTCAACAAGCTATTACCAACAATATATACATATGTAGAAGGATTTTCCTATGATTGTATGCATCAAGAAAATTATCGTAAAAAGTAAAAATATATAACCATATTTTCTTGTATAGAATACAAGAAATCTATAAATAAAAATAAACTAGTTCTATTGCACTTTTTTTGAGAAATTGTTTAAAAAATAGATGCCTTAGGAAGGATATCTCCCAACTTATATATATATATTATTAATTTTAATATATATGCTAGTAGCATTCACAATGCAACATGGAAGATAAAATTGTTAGGGTTAGGGTTAGGGTTAGGGTATGAAATTATGTTTGGGGTTAACATTAGGGATAGGGTTAGGGTTAGAGATAATTTTTTTGATTAGGTAACCAACATTTATAGGGTGTTGTACCCTTCACATAGAGCCACAAGGGCCAATAGAGTTCAAGACCAAAAAAGCATCAAAAAATACTAAGCCAAAAAATAGACACTATGGACCACCAACAGATAGACAAACAACAAACCAACAATAGACTAACTGGCATCTTCCTAGTTCTTTGATAGGAGATGGAAAACATCATCTCTGACCCATTCCTAATGGTCTTCAGTCTTTTTCATGTCCATCTCATCCTTTATAACCGCCGATAGGGTACTCATGACACAACAAACCTGCTTAACTGTGAAGCGGGTCAAACCATAGAATTTTTTGTCCAATTTATTCAATCTTTCCTTCAACACACAGACCTCCTCCCCACCAATCGTAGTGTTGCCAGGATTATCCTGCTCAACAACTAGTGGTTCTAAAGATTGAGAGGCCGAAACCTCCTTCTGAAATTTTCCCATGTCAGGGATGGAGCTGGGACCTCTAGCATGGCTCCCCTCCTCACCTTCCGACACCTCCTCAACCCTGCTATCTTTTCTATCCAATAGCTCCTCTTCCATATCCAAATCTTTAACCTACACTTTTTTCCTATTCTTTACCAGCCTACCAGAGCACCGAATGATGGCATCACAACCAATAACCATTGTCTCTGCAACCACTGTATCCCCCATAGAGTCCTTTCTCACCACATTTTTTCCTTTGCTCAGAGGCTCCTTCAATCTTTTACCTTCCTCCTTGCCTTCTTTTTTAGGGCGGGCTTACTGGTAGTCTTGGCAGGGGTTGATTTGAGTTCACACAGACTAGCTTCCGCACTAGTTTGGGTTGCTCCCTCATTCCCTTTAAGGTTTTTTGTAGTGGGTTTGGGTTTTTGCGAGTTAGCAGGGACCAGGTGATTTTTCCTGACAGGGCCTTTGGATTCGGCTTAAGATAAGTTGGTCGCAGTGGGAGGCTCAATTTCTTCAATGCAGACAACCGATATGGGTTTTGGTGGACATAAAGCAAGGTGGAAGTGGTAGAGCCTCAAAATGAGGTCCTATTGGAGTGGTAGGGGAGGAGGATCATTAGGATTCAGAGCAACAACCTCAACACATTTTTCAATAGAATTTTCAAGGTCCATAAACAGGAAAAAAGGAAAGCTTAATAAAACTTCATGCATGAGGTGATTCAACAGAGGGAAATGGTAGAAGTAATAGGTCTTATACCTACCTTCCAGCATCACATACTTCATCAAGAAAAGAAACACCTAGTTCCACGGTTGAGGGAGAACCTCCTGGTCAAAACTTGACTGGTTGCGCACCAACGCTTCATTCCCCACAAATTTTTTTTTTCATACTTTCATTATCTTGGGTTTTAGTATGCTTTAGATGCTTCATACCAATGCACTGGAGACCTGTCGCTTGTGCTATCACTTCCTCATCCACAGTAAAGGAAATTCCACCCATATTCACATGTCGATCTTTCCACAAGTTGACAAACTGAGCTGACAGATTAGGGTCATGGCCCACAAGTCTCTCCATTAGAGGAGCAAGACCACCCTCGACACAAATGTGCCAAACAAGTGGATCATAATAAAATTCACTATAGTTATCTAGCTTCGTCCGCACCCTATCACCTCCCATTATGTCACTCTATGCATAGGATAACTAGGAGCCCTGAGAAAATAAAAGGTTAGAGATAATAGAAAGGTGAAAAATCACCGGCTCATTAAGGATTTTAAGCCAAAAAACGACAGTCTTTGATAATCAAAGCTAAGGATAGGTCGCATGCATGAGCAAGTAATTTCCAAAAAGAAATCTTAGTGGAACCATAAATGAGGGTCTCCACACATAATCGACTAAGTAGGACATGGAAGGAAAGGAAGGTTTTCCTTCCACATAGAAGATGCACAAAAATCTAGGCAAGATAGCCATAGGGCCAGAATTAGAAACATCTAAAGGGATAGCTTTCAGAGGTGGGCCAAATTTAGTTAACCCAAAAAGGATAGATAAAAGATGCAGAGCCAAAATAGCAGACAATATAGGGCCAATAAGGAGCTTTATCTCATAATTATTAGTCACATCAAAATTAAAATCAAAGAACTTGGAAATACGACAGCTTAACAAGATCCCCAAAAGGAGATTACATAAAGTATAGTCCAACTTAGAGTTAATCATCAAGTACTTATCGCAACATTTCATGATTTCCCTTTTCAAAATGGGCTCCATCCCATAATTTGAATTATGCCACTTGTTATCCATCTCATCAGTAAAATTTGTCCACATAGTCCAACAGACAAGCATGTGGACCCCCAGAAAAACTAGCTAGGTGCATGTTTAGTTATCATCATGGGTCAAGTACGAGCTTCATTCCTTCAATATTAAACCTTGAATGTTAGGAGGTAGGTTCCCTAAAGCACGCTAGCATTTGGACAATTTCCACTATGTGCCAAGATTGGTTAAGGCATCAACCACTTGGTTCCCCTCCCAGTAAATATGGTTGGCAACTTTTAATTTTAACTTTGACATAAAGAGTCTAATGTCAAGAAGAATGTCTTTAGTATTCCACCCCATAAATCTTTCAAAGTTAACCGCATCAATAATAGACTTAGAGTCTCCTTTAATATGCAGGTTTTCAATCCCCATGGAGACATCCAACTGTAAGCCCTTCAACAACGCTCTAGCTTCTGTAATCATAGAAGAATGAACACCAATTCCTCCAGAGTAACCAACCACTAAATTTCCTTTGTAATCCCTTATCACACCTCGTATACTTGCTTTGCTTAGATTTCCCTTAGCAGCCCCATCAAAAGTTAGTTTATACTAGCCCCTCTCAGGAGGTTTCCAAATAGTGGCACTCTGAGCCAGGGACCTGTAGTTGTCGACATAAGAGTTGGAATCCAGGTTTTGGTGCCAAGCTTTTGCCATGCTTATTTCCACCTCAATTGGACCTTTGTCTAGGGTTTTCCCTTTGAAAAGTGAGATATTTTCCGCAATGAACCGAGACCCAATACCAAATACCTCTTTCGGATTCATCTCAATGTTTCTGAAGATCTTATTGTTCCTCTCTTTCCATAAACACCAACATATAATGGGAGGGACTTGGTTCCAAATTTCACCAGGTAAAGGGTGGGTAAAGGGTCCAAACCAACTCAAGGGGTTAGAGATAATGTTGGGATTATGGTTGGGTTAAAATTAGTAGTAAGAATAGGGTTAGGGTAGGGTTACAATTGTGATTACATATAGAATTAAAATTTGGGTTGGGGTTATCATCACAATTAAGGTTAGGGTTAAGATTAGATGGGTTGGGATTATCATCACAATTAAGGTTATGGTTAAGATTAGACATAAAATTATGATGAAGGGCGGGGTTACAATTATAGTTAGGGTTAGATATAGAATTCAGGTTAAGGTTGGGGTAAAAATTAGTATTGGGGTTAGGGTTAGGGTTAGCGATTAGGGTTGAGGTTAGCATTAGTATTGTGATTAACATTATGGTCAGGTTTAGGGTTACAAATGAGGGTTAGGGTTAGGGTTGCGATTAACATATAAAAAGGGTTAGGTTTAGGAATAGGGAGAGGGTAAGGGTTAGGGTTAAATTTAGGGTTAGAGATTAAGGTTGGGGTTAAAATTAGGGATAGGATTAGGGTTAGGTTTAGAGAGAAAATTAGAATTAGGGTTAGGTTAGTGTTAGTGTAAAGATTAGGGTTAAGGTTAGGGTTAGGGTTATGATTATGATTAGAGATAGAATTATAATTTGGGTTGGGGTTATCATCATAATTAGGGTTAGGGTTAGGATTAGAGATAAAATTAGGATCAAGGGTAGGCTTAGGGTTATGGTCAGGGTTAGAGATAGAAAAAGGATTAAGGTTTGGGTTAATATTAGTATGGGATTAAGGTTAGGGTTAAAGGCTTAGAGATAGAATTGGTATTGAGGTTGGGGTTAGCTTTAAGGTTAGGATTAGGGTTACAATTAGACATAGAATTAGAATTTGGGTTGGGATTATCATCACAATTAGGGTTAGGGTTAGGATTACAAGAATAATTTGGATCAAGGGTAGGGTTAAGATTATGGTTATGTTAGAGATAAAAATAGGGTTAAGGTTGGGATTAATTTTAGTATTGGGACCAAGGTTAGGGTTAGGTTTACAAATATAATTGGTATTAGTATTTGGGTTAGGATTAGGGTTATGTTTAGGGTTACTAGTAGAATTCAAATTATACTTGGGTTGAATATAAAATTAAGATTAGAGTTGGGGGTTGGTGATAGGATTAGGGTTGGGGTTAGAATAATGATTAGAGTTAGGGTTACAATTAGAGATAGAATTATGATCAAGGTAAAGGTTAGGGTTAAAGATATAATTAGGGTTAGGGTTAAGGTTAGGGTTAGGATTAGAATTAGGATTAGGGTGAAGATTAGGGTTATGGTTAAGGTAAGAGATATAATTAGGATCAAGGTTATTGTTATGGTTAGAGATAGAATTTGAATTTGGGGTGGGGTTATCATCACAATTATGATTAGGGTTATGATTAGAGAGAATTAGGTTTATAATTTGGATTAAAATTAGGGTTATGATTAGGGTTAGTGATAATATAAAGATTATGATTAGAATTAAACTTAAAAAATATTTGGGTTAGGATTAGGGTTGCATATATAATTAAGATTATAGTTAGGGTTAGTGTAATGATTAGAGTTATGATAGCAAGTTATGATTAGGGTTAGGGTTAGGGTTTATTTTTTAATGGAAAAGGTAACAATTACATTTATAGTTAAGAGTTATGATTATTATATATTTTTATATGTTATCATTAGGATTTGAGTTACACTTAAGATTATAATTAGGATTACAATTCAAATTAGAGTTAGGTATTTGATTATAAATATTTTTAGTGTTACATTTATTGTTTATGTTAGAATGTTATATAAATTAGTAAATATATAGATATATATATTATAAAATAATTTCTTGCCTAAATTATTTTCAAAATTTGAACAATAAAATATATAATATTTAAGTATTGATAATTTGAACTTGAATATAAAGTAAAAATATTTATAATAATGAAAATAATCAACTTGTTCATCCATTGTATTTGGATTGAAGAAGATATTGGTTAATGACACATGAATATATAGATATTTCAATTTATATAAACAAAATAATAAAATAATATCATATAGATAAACACTATTACAAAAAAATTTATAAAATGATTTTAAAATTGGATTTAGTTATATATATAATGTGTAAATAGTTTGTAAACATTAAATATCAAAAAATATATCAAAAATATTTTCTATCATAACTAAATAGTTTCTAAACAATTTCACATAGTGAACCATTGATGAACTAGTAACAACTCTACATTATCACTGTCCAAAAGAATACTTCACACTTTAATTGTCACATTAGACTTCACAACATACAAGGTAGGTGTCCCATAATATGCATGTAATAGCCTGAATGATGGTATGACAATATGAACCTTGAATCTGATGGAGTAGTTGAATTTAAATGTAAGAAGCAATCATTCCTTAAGTGGACCAAGTGATAACTAATTCAACATTCTCCCTTAAGGAATATCATGAATTTCATGCTAAGCTCATTGGAAAGATTTTGCATGTTGATGATCATTATTGGCATAATTGTGACCTTCCAAATACATCCAACAAGGTAAAGATCTCCAAGCTCATGGTAAAGAGCAATTGACCAATCAAAAAAATCTTGAATCTCAATTTGTAGATTATGAAATTTAACATCCAAGCTTATTATTACCTTGGATTCATAGAGGAAGTTAAATTAATTAGCATAATTATCAAATTTTATGTGATTGGTAGTTGAATCATTAATTTTAATTCTCTTTACCATCTCATCCCTCAAACTGTAGGGGGCACTCAATTCCTCTATCTGAAGGAGGACATTCCATGGAAGATACCAACGATAGTTGGTCAACCAAGTAGATGCCCATGTATGTGCATTATGTGATATTACTTACCTGCATCAAAATAATTATAAGCTTTGGCATTTTTACCATACCAAAAACCATATATTGACACACATTTTTAGTTGCATAAAAAATAATGATTAGATTTCACATTTTTACCATATGAAAAGATATATATTGGCACACATTTTCTAAAACCACATATATGCTACCAAATATAACTACACATATATAGACATTTATTTAACAATAACCATAAAGATAATATAGATTAAGTACAATAATTTTTTTTAAATTTTAATGATTACTTTAATGAATATAAGTTAATTATTTAAATTAATTTTTTAAAATTTAGATATAATAAATGTAGGTATTAAAAAAACATTTTAAAATATGACAACAATCAATTGGTTTATTTATTGTATTACAATTGAAGAAGAGATAAGGCATGTGAACTGTTTGACATAATGCCTCAAACAAATGTTTCATAGAATTTCATATAGTGAACCATTTATCCTAAAATAATTAGATATATTTATTTAAAATTCATTAATGACATATGAATATAGAAAAAAATGAATTTTTTGTCACACAAAATAAAAAAACACTATCATATCCATAAGCACTATTAGAACAACATTTAAAAATTCCATTTGAAATTGAATTTTGAAAAAGATAAGCATTTATTGATAGTATTATTATTTTATTATTTTGAAAGTGTGGCATTGCCTTTCAACTATCTACCATGAATAAAATGTTGCTAAATAAAATCTTCATAAGCTAGAGTTGTATTTTTACTTGAACTATTTCCACCAATATATTAATAAATCCAAGTTTAATAAATTTAATAATTTTTGACATATGAAAGAATTCAATCAAGCATGAGTATAATTGTAGGAATTTTATATACATTATTCAAGTAAATTTGAAATTCTTCGATAATTCGATTGGCATAGCCTTCATTGTATTGTTTGTCGTAGTATAATTCAATTAGGAATCTACAAAATGCAGGTAGTTTCTTATAGGTGGCATAATTTTTTTTAACACTTTCTTCAATTATTATCACTTCTTATTCTTCAATTGCATGTGCAGACATGCTTGTCACTTCAAGTTGTGCAATAATTTTTTCATAATTTTTTGAAAGAGATATTCCAATTTTTTAATTTTAGTTTCAATAAATCCATTTGATTTTACTCAAACATTCAAAGGACTTGTTACAAAATTTTCTGATGTAGTATCTAGAACATAATTTATTTCATTTTGTTGTACTTGATTTGCCATGACCTAGAAGGAAAGACACCCAAATTAGTATATATTTAAAGTATAAAAAAACTATTGAATATGTGAGGAGCATATGAAACATACCAATTTTTTTAATTATGGTGTGAAATATGAAAAATCCACTTGGGTACCAAATGCTTTTAAAATTTACTATAAATAATTAGAAATATTTCAAAAGTATCATAATTATGTTAGATAAAAAACATTTATTTCCCTAATTTTAAATACATTAAATATAGAAGAATTGAAATTAGCATAAAAGTAAAAATCATAAAAATAGATTATATTTAAAAATTTAATAATCATTGAAACAAATTTGAAGAAAATATGTTACATCAATTATCTTATAAATCTTTTAGTCTATTTTCTTCAACCTTTCTCTTGGAAAGCTATCTAACCTTTTTCATTTTCTCATAATGGTCATATGTAAATGGTGGCATAATTCTTAGACCTTCTAGATACTTTACATGAGATACGACTACAAATTTCAATCATGTTCTTTCTCTTGGTCCTATATCAACAACGCCTTTTGAAAGAGTCACACCCTATGATTTATGTATAGTCAATGCCCAAGCCAATCTTAATGGTATTTGGATTGTCCTCCCCCTCTATATTGCTATAACTAGAATTGTCTTTGGATTATGATCATCAAATGGTATTCTTGAATAGCTGTCAAACTCAACCATTACATATGTTGGTGGTTCTAGTGGACCACTTTTAGGTTTGTATACAATCTTTCAAATATATCCTAGAGATCCATTTACAAGAGCTACTTGTATCCGAATATTTGAATTCAATATTATCGTGACATCCTTACCGATCAATAATTATAGATTAAGCTCATCATTTGAGCATCCTTCTACTATATTAAAACTTCCTATTTTTGTTGCAACACTACGTGCAACATGATGTTTCAATGAATATAACATTTTTTTTTGTTATGATTATAAACATTATTATTTGTGAGAACAAATGAACACCATTATTAAACTCCTCATTGCTTGTTGCATCTATGGTAATAGTGGTTCTTGTCATAAGCAATTTCCAATCATCAATTGTTGGGTTTGCATCTCAAGATTTATCTAAAGTTGATGAAATCTTTCTTGGTGGATGTTTTATCCATCTTTTCTAAATATTTTATCTAAAGTAACTACAATTTTGAATTCTTCTCATAGTTACTTAGCTCATATGTTGTTTTCATACACTAGTCTATCAAATTTAATAGGAGATAATTGACCCAAATCTCCAACCAAAATCATAGATACACCTAAAAGATAATCGATACCAATTATTTTCATTACTATATACCTTTATAGTTATGGAAAATTTATATATATATATGAATTACATGTAGTAGAATATAAAACAGTTATTTCATTAATCATAATCATATGTATACCTGTAAAGTTAATGTTTGCATTTTGTGGGAATGCTTGTCAGAGTCGAGAATCTATATTCTCTATCAATTTTTGACCAATGAAGCTCATTTCATCAATCAAAATGTACTTGATGTGTGTTATTTCTTCTTCAAAACTTGTTAGTTTGGATCCTTCTAGTTGAGAAAAATCTCTTATTAGGATTCTTAGTTTTGAATGAGCTGTGGATGCTCCTATGTTGAAAGTTGCAACTCTAGTTGGTGCAAGTAATAGAAGGGGAGAATGACCTAAATTACTACATTTTCAAGAGCTTGACTAATAGCACTAGTTAGACATGAATTTTATGTTCCCATTGTTCCTTGAATTATCATCAACAAAGGTGATGTATTTTATTATTATGGTAGTGTGCCATAATTATGTTGAGTGCATTTTTCTATTTATCACCAGGGGTTGTGTAGTTGATACAATACAATATCTCATCATGTATGAGACACCCATGATCTCACATGCTACTTATGAAGTTCACTGCTTGACTTGTATACTATTCACATTGGTATTCATTAAACCAATTTGTTTCTCTATCAACATCTCTTCTTCCCAACATATCTATTTTAGAAACTTGGATATTTTGACTATGATGTACCATAGTTTGGATGTTATTTCCCATTCATGCTTTGGAGCATTTTTTTGAATAGCTTCATTATCTTCAATTTCAGAATCATTGATGTTTTCAATATTTTCTACAATTTCTCTTCGCTCCATGTGCCAAGGGTTATAGTGAAATGACTCCCATTTTTCTATTATGGAGTCATTATCATGACTAATATCTCTTTCTATGTCATGAAATGGTTTGTAGAATAATTATTTTGATAAGAAAAAGTTACTATATTTTTTTGAATCATGTGGAAGAATGGATAAAAGCATAGGAACTACTTTGATAATAGTTGCTCTTTGTCTTGGCTCCCATTTGCTATCTCTTCTTCTTTTAGGATTATATATCCATGATTTGGTTGCATCA
Organism: Sequoia sempervirens; assembly: GCA_007258455.2. Lineage (NCBI taxonomy): Eukaryota > Viridiplantae > Streptophyta > Pinopsida > Cupressales > Cupressaceae > Sequoia > Sequoia sempervirens. The sequence continues at coordinate 815,518,139 of VDFB02281492.1, forward strand.
ATCAATGTGACACCTTCCATAGAAAAATGCCTTGTTTTATATCCATCGATGTTTTTTTTGACTATTCTTTATTGTTCTCTTCAACACTTACAATTACAGGTTTGAACACCTCATAGAGTGCTGCTAGAATAGTGGTTTACAATTTCTGGGAGATCCTGATTATTGCTGAAATCACATATTTTTAGAAAATATAATGATTTAATCCTTGAAAATTTCCATTTAAAGGATTCCAATTGAAGAGGGTTTGATCAAACCACCTTAGACCAAGCCCCCTTGGATAGAACCCCACTAGTTTTAAACCATACCTATAATGGAGTCTCCTTTACACCTATCAAAATGATGATAAAAACCACTTTTGATTTAACTTTTGGGGATCAAATGAATTCATTTAAAATTTATTTTTTGTATGTAGTCCTTATTATAAGCTTCCAAAAAGTATAATTTTAATTAAATTTAATTTGATTATTATATTTATTTTTATTTCTTGTGAATGTAGGTTTTTCACCGAAAATCAAGCTCTTTATTATGCACATGTGGAAAAATAGCGATTATAAAAATTTAAAAAATATCAATGCACCAGATATTGAAGTCCTTGATCCAACAAAAATAAAAATGAATTTCGATACATACAAAAAAATGTTACGCTTATAATCCCTATGTTTGAATTGTAATTGGTTTGACTTTGAAACTTGATTAAGGAAAAAATATTCAATAAAACACTATGAAACCAATTGGAAGCACTAGATATCATAGTTACAAATATAAATTCAAAAAAATTAGAATTTTATCCTTCATGGAAAAAAGTTATGCATTATACGGTGAGCGTCACTCCTTAAAAATGTTGTTTACTAAAAAAAACTAGTTTTCAAAGGAGATGGAAAAAGAAGTGCAATCTGATTCCAAAAAAATTGAAAAAAATATATTTAGAATCTAAAAAAAAAATTTCACAAGTCACTAGTTTGCATCATCTTCAATTTCCTTACGGTTTAGCTACTGCAGGTGCCTGAAAGTGAAGATTTAGTTAGAAAAAAATATTTCGGTGTCCAGTTTGGCCAAAAATTGTAAACCAGTATTGACAAAGATTCTATTGCTATCTACCAATGGAAGTTCCAGTATCATGTGACATTTTTCTTGAGCTCCAATGTCTCTTTCTATAATAGTCTCAGTAAAAATCCTTTTATATGCTCTTGTAGCTAAATTATCAGTGTTTCTATATTTGTAAGATGCATCAACATCTCATGGTATGTTTCTAATCTTTTCTATGCTTTTGATACATACTTTGCAATATATTTGATTATAACATGTTTGGAAATAACACATTGGTAATCTATATTTTCTCTTCACAATTGTAATATGTAGTGAGTTTACTCTATCATCATTTCTGATTGGTTCATTTTTTTCACTTGTTTCCATGTCTTCATATAATTTGGATCCATCCAAATTCAATGGCCAAGGAGTATTATACCTATAAAAATTATAAATAAGTCATCTATTTTAGTACTTCACAATTATATTATATTTCATTTTGATATAAATATTTTAACTTATTAGAATAGTTACTTGTAAATCATTGTTCTCTTTTTTTGTAGGCATGCACCTTCCCTACAAATTGTGTATTGTTGTACACAGTTTAAGATCTCTTCATAGTCATGGTCAACATCTATATCTGCAAGTTGCCTTGTATTTTTAAGACATGGATGTTGAATTTTTTTTTGGAATTCCTATATTTGGAAATACAAATAAATTTATTAGTTAAATCATAGACTACAAATAGTTTATGTAACATATTGCATGTATATGATCATTTTTTTAAACATGCTTGTATGTTTCATTGATGTGGATATTCTCTAGGATTTCATGCCTAAATAATACAATGACAATATCTTTTAGCACTTTTTCATTGCTCTTCATTTAACCAATCAATATTGTCCATATTTGGTGCTCCATGTATCCATATGTATCTATGCACATGTGGTGAGACCCTATGTTGCCACTCATATATGCACCAATAACATTTAAAATTAATTTATTTTTCCAGTATTTCTTTTCTAAATATTGAATGTCTCAAGTGCATGTAATGTACGACTATATGAGGATAGCCAATAACATTTTGTTTTCACCAATTTTGAGCCTCCCTTAGAGTAGTTGGTTGTGTTCCTAGCATTAATGGATGCAAATCAGGCCAATACATGTTGCATTTAATGTGAAGAATATTATAAGAGAACCTATTTGATGAAGCATGTCAATTAGTTTTGCATGAAATTTTTCCCAATTTGACCTTGTATCCCTTAATATTGTTCCAAACCACACCAACCTATTAGCTAGATGGGAGTGTGACATTTTTTCCATATGATCATGCAACTCATTGATGGTGATTGGCATGTCTTGAAAACTTATTTTTATAAATACAACAAATTAATTTTATGCATTGTGTCTCATTATCATGTTCATCATGAAATATCCAAGTCTTGGATGTTGACCAAAGTGATGATCCTTGTACCATAATAGATGCTTGAAAAATTCATGCAAATGTACTCACCTCATTTGTGGTTCTAACCAATCACATTTACCATCAAGGAATAATTTTAGGAATACCATATCAAGTAATCCTAAAGTGACATATTCATTTATAGGAGATACACCTATTCTTGGTCAATCAATCAATGTTGTTAAATTTGCATTAGGGTTATTAATCCATGCATGAATCAATACCATTTATCTTTAAGCATTAGGCAGTCTTGGTATTATATGATTAATTATATTACCTTGATTTGTCTCTATGACTGGACCCACAAATATGATTTCATTTACATTAGAATCAAATTCCATATGCACTGTCTGTAATCTGTTGAAAATATTTTCATCTAAATTTCTTGATAGGTCATCAAGAGCATTTTCATCAACTCTAACATTTGAATAAAAATTTTCATGTTCTACTTTGGATTTTGGTGCATTATACACACATTCCCTATTGACTGTAAAGTTATATTTTGTGCCACGTTGATCCTTTCTTCATACAATATAATAATTAGTAAATTTTGTATTGAATGTGGTAAAACTTTTGAAACATGTTCCACATTTTGTGGAAAACTTATTGTGTGTCCTCTATATTTATATTGATCACCTATTGCATGTGTAACTTGTAGTATTGGGTTGAAATATGCAATAAAAATTTCTTCTACCTGAGTCAACTTTGCAAGCTCCTATGGTTGTGGCTCAAAATCCATATTTGAAGCTGAAAATCTATTATTTCCTCTCTCTTGTCAACATCTATTACATACAAGACCTTTATAGGCACAATATACTTTCATTCCTATATAACATGAACTTGATAAACATAACACATGTTTAGCATTCTAAAGCTATCTAATTGATGTCAAAATTGCATTTGGAATCTATTGAAATTAGTTTGAAGCATTCCCTTTGGGTTTGGTATCTTTTGTATATTACCTTCTACAACTAAATTCATTTCAATATCAGTTCCATGCTGAGGTGTTTTTGACACACATTCTACTAATATTGAATTTTTATTTTCAATATTGAACTTAATATTTCCATCAGATGGAGGATTGTACCTCTCACTTGATTGGGGATTAACTTGTTGCATTACTTCTCTTTCAGAATGAGAAAATTGTTCAGATGTTTGTTGACGACTATTTCTATTCATATTTGCTTCATCTCTATTTTAAATTTCTAATTCTTCTATTGTTACTTTTGTGCTTCATATAACATATCTTCTTTTGTGTTCTTCCCTTTCAACATCTACCATGGTTTCTCATTGTCATCTTCTATATTCTCTCTAATACTCTTTGATATTATATTATTTGATTCTTTGATTCAAATTCTATTCTTGGTTGTACCATATCTAGAAAATAAAATATATTTTAAATAAATTAATTTATGTATATCCTCTACTATCTATAAATAAAGAAGAAGGAAATAATTTGAAGGAGTCCATGGCGTTGTTGGGCTTCTTGTCCTTCCCTGCTGATAGGGAAATTGAAGATGACTAGATCCAAATTAATAGTAAGTCCAAAAAGAAGAAGAAACCTAATGTTGGAGGAGGGAATAAAGTTGGTAGACCATCTCAAAAGCAAACCAAAAATAAAGACACTGTCTGAGATGTTTCTTCATGAAGGAAAAAGACTTTGGACTCTCTTTCAGAGCCTAAGTCTAAAAAGAAGTAAGGGGGAATTCTTTCCTCCTTTAAAAAACATCAAGGTGATGTTCTTAAGCTTACTTTTGATTATGAAGATAATCTTCCAGAATATAAGGGGCCTCAACATTCCCTATAAACAACATTTGGTTAAGAATTGCTTGACAGACAATAAATTTGATATCCTATTGCTCCATGAAACTAAAATGAAGGAAACCTTAGAAAATATTGTTTAAAATTTCTAGCCTAGTGTAAATTATGCTATGAGTGATCGTGAAGGAGATTCTGGGGGTATTGTCACTTTGTGGAACCCCTCTAGGTTTAAGGGAACTACTAGTTTCTCTAGTAAGAACTATCTAATGGTTTCCTTTGAAGATATTAGCTCTTCTAAAAAAAAAGAATTTGATAAATATCTACGGCCCTAACCCTCTTCTTGATAGAGTGGCTCTATGGGAACTCCTCACTATTAATATAAGAAGTAATATTGGAGATTCTTGGATGCTTGGAGGGTATTTTAACTCTCCACTATTTCCTTTTGAAAAGTTGGGGGGATTGGAGTATTTTTCTAATAGCATGATAGATGTAGCTAGTTTATTCAACTCTTTTGGCCTCTTTTATGTCCTTTTACTTAGAACCTTGTATACCTAGTCTAATAGGTGACTAGGTAATCACTTGATTCAAGTAAAACTGGTCTTCTTTCTTATTTCTTCTAATTGGAATATTCTTTAGGCTCTCACTTTATTGGCTCTTCTTAGAATTGGGTCAAATCACAATGCTCTTCTTCTCTATAGGAAAGATACTATTATCAAAGGGCTATTTCCTTTCAGATATGAAATAATGTGGAATCATCATTCAAACTTCAAAAACCTTGTGGAGAGATGGTGCAATGAACCTTGTGTTGGAACCCCAATGTATTGTTTGGCCAATAAACTATGAAGGATCAAAGAAAGAGTTAAATGATGGAATAAGTTTTCTTTTGGTAATGTATCTTCTACACTAAGAATTTTATCAGAGAAAACATAAAAGAGGTGTAGAATTTGATGGAAAGATGAGTGGCTAATGCAGATACTTGCAATTAGGAATGTGATCTGAGAGCTCAATGGTTTAAAGTTAACAAATAGGAGGAGATATTATGGAAATAAAAATCCCAAATTTAGTGGATTATAAAGGTGTTAGAAACACTAAGTTATTTCATCAATATACTATGAAACACAAAAGCAGAAACACAATAAGGCAACTTGTTAAGGAGGATGGTTCTATTGTGAATACTAAAGAAGATATTGCTGATGTGGCTATCTTCGTTTTTTCAAACTTTCAAATGGATTCTGATGATGCCCCTTTAGAGTCTGATGAAGTGATTCCCAAGGTGATCACTGACCAAGACCTTAAGGACATGACTAAAGTTATTTCCCTCTAAGAAGTTAAGTCTATTATTTTCTCTTTTAGAGCTTATAAGGCCTTGGGGCTAGATGGGTTTCCTCCTACTTTTTTTAGGAATTTTGGGACATTGTGTGTGGTGACACCTCTTAAATGTTGTCCAAGAATTCTTTCGATCAAGTAGACTCCTAAACCAATTTAATTCTAATTTTATTACTCTCATCCCTAAAAAGGAAGATGTCTCATCCATGCAGGATTTTAAGCCTATAAGTCTTTGTAGCATTACTTATAAGATTTTTTCTAATATTATTGTGAACAAACTAATTTTTTTTTAAATAAAATGATTGTTGAAAATCAAAAGGGGTTTGTTCAAGGAAGACATATTTTGGATGCTGCTATTTCAACCCATGAGATTTTCCACTATATGGAGCTCAACAAGAAATAGGGGATGACTTTGAAATTGGAAATTTCTAAAGCTTATGACAGAGTGTCTTGGCATTTCCTTTTTGTTGTCCTCAAACAATTTGGGTTCAAATAAAGGTTTCTTAAGTTTATTATTGCTTGTGTTACTACCCCAAAATGTTATGTTTTTGTGAACGGTGTATCTAAGGAATTTTTTTCTTGTGGCCATGGTATTAGGAAAGGGGTTCCCATCTCTCTTTACCTCTCCATAATTGTGGTAGAGGCTTTGGGAATAAATACTCAAAAACTTTTGGAAAAGAAGTTATTGAAAGGTTTTAAGGTTGCCTCCTCTCTTCCTCCTACTTCTCACCAATAGTTTGTTGATGACACTATATTGTTTGGAGAAGCTTAAATTTTTGAATCTATCCATTGGAAATTCCCTTTGAATGCTTATGCCAAGGCTTTAGGTCAACATATCAACTATAATAAAAGTAAGATATACTTCTTGAATATGGAGTAGATTGTGAAAGACAAAGTAGTGCACATTTTGGGATGTCAGGATGCTGCTCTTCCTGATGTTTACTTGTACCTTCCTCTTACTTCCAAAAAACATAATAGAAAATATTGGAATTGCATGTAATTGAGAGAATCTAGAAAAAGTTGGCTGGTTGGAAGGGTAAACTCTTAAGCCAAGTGGGGAAAGTGTAGTCGCTAAAAGCTTCATTACTAAACATTCTATTTTATTATCTATCCATGTTTAACATTCCCACCTTTATTACTGAAAAGATAGAACAAATCCAAAAGATATTTTTATGGTCAAGAACTAAGGAAAGAAACAAAATGGATCTTGTGAGTTAGGAAAAAGTGTGTGCCCCAAAAAGGATCAGAGGCCTTGGTATAAGGAGGCTAAAACTATTTAATAAAGCTCTTGTTGCAAAAATGGGTTGGTGTCTCCTTGAAGGTGATAAAGACTACCTGTTAAGATTATAAGGGCTAAATATATAAGAAATAGGGAACAAGGTAGCTTCCTAAGAGCTTCAGACCTGCCTTATGGTTCTATTTTTTGGAACCTTCATAAAATAAGAAGTGTGCTAAAAAGGGGGAGCATAAAAGAATTGGTAATGGGAATGATTCTAATTTGTGGGATGATGGTTGGCTAAAAGACCCCCCCTCTCCTCCATTGACAACCTTCTCCAAATAAAATAAAGGTTTATCAAAATTTATAGGAAATAGGTTGTTGGTTATATAAATTGGGATGGGTTGGAGCCTTAATGGAATAACTTTAGAAATAAGCTTTTGGGAGTTAACCTTCAAGGAGGGAGACAACAAAAATGGGATGCTATTGTGTAAAGCCTATATCAAAGAATTGGTGATGCTATTTTTTTCCTCAAATGATAGGAAGGATGAGTGGATTTGGACTAAGTGCTCCTTGGGGTGTCTCTTGGTGAAGTCAAATTATGAAGTTTTATAAAAAACTTTGCTTCCTAACATGAGTTTCCATTGGGACAATGTTTGGATAAAAACTTGATACCCAAAGTTAACTATTTTTGGTGGGCTATAGTGCATGGGAACATCCTTACCATTGATAACCTTAATTTAAAAGAGTGTTCCAATTTTTGAATAGATGCTACCTCTATAAGGAAGATGAGGAGACTATAATGCATCTATTCTTTCATTGTTCTTACACAAGAGAGGTATGGTCCTAATTTCTCCCTATGTTTTTGAATAATTAGGTTTTTCCTTAATAAAGATGTTTCTTGAAAGCTAGTACCTCTTCCCTTATTATCATATTATAATTATGGATCTCTGGAAATAAGTTCCCCCTTTCATAACCTAGGGGTTATGGAAGGAGAGAGACAATAGGATTTTCTATGAGACTGGAAAAAATAGTAAAAATTTGTGTATGGTAATGAAGTGTCAAATACAAGAAAATATAGAAGTAGGGGTTTATACTTCTTTAAAAGTTATGCTTCTTATAAAGAAACAAGAATAAAAAAAAGTGGGGGATTAAATTGGACCTTACAAAAGTTAGTTGGATTAAATATATCAATAGAAAAAATATTGTTTGGTCTCCTCCTAAGACTGATTGGGTAAAATGTAACTTTGATGGTTATTTTAAAGGAAACCCAGGCTTAGCTAGTGCTAGAGGTATCATACAAAATCACCAAGGAAATTTCATTGAAGGATATGGAAAAAATTTAGGCTTATGCTCAAACAATGTGGCAGAGGCTATGTCTGCTTGGGGGGATAAAACCTATGAAAGAGATTAGTTCTCATAAGGTCATAATAGAAGGGGGCTTCAAACTTATAATTGATATTCAAAAATAAGAGGTGACTTCTCCTTGGGAGATCAAGGATATCATAGACAATTGTAAACAAATTATGAGAACCTTCACTCACTGTAAAGCACAACATGTGTATAGAGAAGGGAATAGTGCAACTGACACAATCACAAATGAAGCTCTAAAGTACCAAAATGAGATACAATGGGAGTTTGTGATGTTGTCAAGTTGGATCAAAGACATTATATTTAAAAAAATATAAATTTTCTTATAATATTAAGTCGACCGATAAAGGGACTTGTTAGGATAGAAGGTTACATCAGATGGGATGATGATTGGAAGGAATTACAAGCTAATAATTACTAGAATTTTAAAGGTCACATGATGGATTGTAATATTAATTGGATAAATCTTGATGTCATAAATGAAATTATTATTTTAGGTAGCACCCCCATACCTAACGGCCAGTTTAAAAGGTGTTATTTTGGTCTTTTCATGCAATATCATCATCAATTGTCTCCTCTAGCTTGTCCTTCAAGGAGAGAATTTCCATCTCTGATTCAAATGGTTTTAATAAGGTGATGGATAATTATTACTTGAATGTCATTGAGTTGGAGAGTAATGATATTATCTTTGAGAAACTAATTAATTCCCATCTCATAAGCTACCTTTTACATCCGAGGAGCTACAATAACTTTGTTTACGATTTGTGGGTGTATACTACTATCTATATGAGTGTATAAGTGCCTAGTTCCTATATGAAGTGTGTAAAAATGAAGAAGGGTGAGAAGAGTTTGTAGTCTAAAAAATGGGAGGCCCTAGGAAGCATACTGAGCCTATCAACTATGATAGTCTAAAACAAAATATGGATTTATGGAGGATTTTTCAAAATGCTAGTATGATTCCTTTTTTTGAAGCCATGCAAGGTTATAATGAGACTCTGAATTCCAAATTCACCAACTCATGGAAGGGGGGTCATGTGTCCATTGGTGCCATAAATTTTGAAGTGATGACCTAGTTGATAGCAGAGGCCATGGGCCTAGCGAATGCTAGTAGAAAGGTAGTCAAGAAAAGTAATGGGGAGTATCAAAGTTTTGTTGAAAGATTCTTTCTTGAAGGAGAGAAACTAGAAAGATTTTAGAATGGCTACACCCGCCTCAACCTTCCTCTGCCCTTTGCCATGGTAAGTATTTATGTTATGTGCTAATTTACTCTTGAGGGTAGGTACATGATGGTGCATGCTTACCACTTTCTAATCTTGAATCATATAAGGCACAATGATAGGATTAATATAATTTTTTATCTCTTATCCTCCATGCAACATAATATTAAAAATGGTGCTTGATCTCTCATGCACCAAGGGATTATAATGGCCCTTTATAGATTTGTGCTTGCTAATAATCCACACAATAACCCTATTATCCTAAGAAATGTGAACCCTCTCAAAAATGTTGAAATGCATAATGATAGCACAAAGGAGAATGTAATTTCTAACCCTGGCCTTAAACCCTAGGCACTCCTCCGTTAGGATAAAGCCTTTGGAAGGTAGTCCCTAGCCTCCTACTAAAAATCAAGCCTCTCAAACCAAAAAAGTAGACTTTAACCCTAAGCTTAATCTAGAAGAAAAATCTAAAGAATTGGAGCTACTGAAAGTTACCCTAGAGAAAAGAAAACACTTCCCTCTATTGCTAGAACCCAAAAATAAAGAAGTCGTTGTATAAGAAACCCAAACAAGAAAATATTATAACCATTTTTGAAGATTTAGAGGGGGTCCAGAAGGAGTACGAAGAAGGGTTATGCGGTTCCAACAAAGGAGGTAGGAGGTTGACAAGACTTGCTAAGGTTGCTTTTGCTAATAAAAAGGAAAAAGGTAAAGAAAAATCCATTGTTGTTGAAGATGAGGAGCCTTTCATAATTGAGGAGTTCAAAGTTGTGATGGAAGAGGAAAGTGAGGGTATGGAAAATGATGATTACAAGGAACAATATGGGGAGGAAGATGAATTTGAGGAGGAGGATGATAACAAGGATGAGAAGGATGTGGAAGGGGAGGATGCTAATGAAGATGGTGGGATGGAGGGTAAAGAGGAAAATGATAAAAATCCTATTGTCACACCTTCGAAGGATACTAACATGTCTATTGATGTCTTGAAAAGTAAATTTACTTTCATGTAGGTTCAGATGGAGGACATGTAGAAGATGATTGGTATGCTGATGAAGGTCATTGATGGCCTCATGAGGAGGGTTGTCGTCAACTCGATTTCTAGACAAACTAAAATATGGAAACAACTTAAAAAGAAAGGAATGCAGGAGGAAGTGAAAGACTCCATGGATGCTGGAAATTCTGACTGGAGGGATTAATCTCTAAAATTGAGGAAAATTGGGATTTGATCACCAATGCTAAATGATGGTGCCTTGTTATCTTGTTTTTTGATCTTTTTATCTCTCGACTATTGGCAATTATAGCCCCCCCCCTTTTTTTTTCTGTTATTAAAGCTTTGGAATATCTATGATGGTTTGTTTTTAAGACTTTTCTATGTTTTTTATTATGATTTTGATGGTTATGATTCCTACGAGCCTTTTGACTACTTTATATTTGGCCTACATGTGTTTATGTGGGATCCTCTATAGTTGTTAGGCTAGTTTTGCTATTCCTAGTGGTTTGATTGGTGTTGTTTCCTAGTCTAGTCTTTTGGTGTTGTTTCAGCTCTACTTTGCTACTATATGGGTTCAAGGCCCCTCCCTACTTATATAATAAAAGACATTATAGTAGAGAAGAAGCTTGGAATAGAATAATTAAAGTGAACGAATGGTAAATGGATTTTTATTTTATAGTAATTATATTTTATATTTAAGAATATTGCAAGAGAAAAATTGAAATAGAATATAATTTTTACCTGCTCTACCAAGAATTTAAAGTTGAAAACTTAGATAAACTTGGTTCCTTTATTATCTAACACTTTTTGATCATCAAGATCCCTCGAAGGGTAAGATGAGAGCATATGATGGTAGATAAATGGTTAACAATTCTCATGTTGGTGGTAAGTCGTACAACTAACAAATAAAGGGTCATCCATATTAGCATATAAGATAATTATTTATTTATTTTTAATAAAAAACCAGAATGAGATTAGTATATAAGAAATCAAATTATTGATTTAAATTTAAAATATTACAATTGGAATACAAAATTTTTAACCAAGTAAATGAAAAATGTAATCTTAACTAACAAAATAAACTTTGATTAAATCCTATTTTTAGTGTACAGGTGGTTCCATAAAAGATTAAATTCTATAGAAACTTTATCCAAGCTTTTGAGGGTGGGGCTAAAGGATTATAGCATACATTGAGATAATTTAGAAATTAGTTTTTCAAAATTAAATTAATATAATTGTAAGGACAACAAAAAAATTGCATTCACCATTAGACCAACATTGGTAATAGCTTATTATTATAAAATCCAGACTTGTATTACTATGTACAAATTTATATTATTATATATATAAATATATAGGCTTTTGCCTTTTCTCTAAAAATTAAAAAATTGGTAATAGCTTCTAAAAAATTTATGTAGCACACAAAGAGAAAAGTTAGGAGTTCCCTTCATTGAAAATAGGTTCCATGGGGTCGACTACTTCTCCCACTCAAGTGACTCATAAAAGTTCATTTTTTTTGCAATTACAAATTTAAGAGTCCTTTTAAAAAAATCAAACCCCATGGAGGGAGCTATACTTTCTATTTATCCTATGGAGTAATCTCATGAAAAATTTCAAAATATAAAACACAAACAAGATAAATTCCCTACATAAAATTCCAAGGGGCTTGACTAATTTTTTTTAGCTGTATAATCCTAAAAATTTGAATTTTAGAGAAAAAAAGTTTTCATTGCCTAGGATTGACTATTTTGCTTCCAATAACTCTACAAATTCTTGAGAAACACCCCATTCATGAGACCATTAACTTAGAGTGACTACTTTTCACATATAAAAGTTTAAACTACTAATAGGAATGGAGAGAAAAATGTTATAAAAGGTTCTTAGTTTCTTCCTTTGTTCCTAAAAAATTTCAGACTACTTTTGGTCTGCCCTTGATGATATTTTTTTTGTAAAAAAAATATTCAATTTACTGAAAAAAATTAAAAAACTGTAATAGAACCCAAAATTCTATTTTTTACCAAACCACAAAATTTTCTCAACATCCTCCCTTTTCTCACAAATTTTATCATGTCCTCAGAGAGAAAAACATAATCCAATTTCTATTATGAAAATAATAATAAGATTTAAGGGAGAACCTGGGTAGTTATAGGCAGATATTCCAAATTATTCAGTCCAGATAGATATTTCAAATATTCTAAACAGATTCTTCAAATCAGTTTTTCATTAATAAAAATACAATAAAATTAACCAATAGCAAAACTTAATTAAGATTATACCCTTTATTTTGGAGTATTTTATTAGGCATGCCATAGATTTTCTATTTACAATAGTTTTTGGGTGTATGGAGGTGATTCAGAGTGCTTGCACTGCTTTAGTGGGCTTCTTGGTGTCCATTTTTTATGACATTTTGGGTCATCTTTACATTGCCCTCCATGATTTTGCAGACCTCTTTTCAGCATTCCTGTCAAATGTTATCAAGATGTTTGGTTTCTCTCTGTTGAGCATATGGAATAATTTTTTGGATGCAATGTCTTATTTTATACAAAATGTATAAGAAAATTAGTCATAAGATAAATTTATTGAAAACAACTCATATTGTGCTTGGTAAGTACATATGAATTTATACTAGGGATTTTTCCCATATTCCAATTCGAGAGAATGACAATGTTGCAACCAAGGAAATATAAGGAGACAAGATAATGGAGTAGGGACATAAAAATTCCATAACATTTGATTGTTAAGAGGTAAGAATTTAGAATTGAAAAATGTACTATCTTCTTTATTATTTCTGAAAACTACTTTGCCACTTGGAATTCTCAATTCCTTGCTCTACTTAGCACAATTATTTTTGCTTCTGAATTCATTAAAGTGGCCTAAACATGAATTTTTGATTACCTAACATGCCCATCCAAGGATTAAAAAATGCCAAGAAACTTTTTCTTAGCTAAATGATATGTTGATTAATGAAATGTTATAGTTTAAGTTGTAGCCAAATGTAGAAAATTAAGTAATGTACTAACTCGTCAGTAATAAACTTTTATGGAAATGTAAATTTCTTAGAATAAATGTAAATTGTCTTACCTTTTGGCTCAGGCGCTAATTACAATATTCAAGAACTCTCCACCTCCTTCATAATCCAAATCTCTAGCAACCAATGCTCAATTCTTCTGTGAAATGTTTAGCAGTGTTAGTGTCCTACAATGAAACAACAAAGAATGACATGGTAAAAAATTTGATGCCTTAGAAAGTGAAATAGAATTTGGAGGAGGACCGCCTCTATTCACAGCTAGGAGAATATCAACACAACATTGATTCCCATGCAACAATGAAGAAATTTAAAGAATTTTCAAACACATCCATTTCGTAGCCCTAGAGAAGGTAAAGGACATGCAAATACAAAAAGGGTCCATGCCTTCCCACTTGATACACAAAGCCTATGTTGAGGATGCCAATTGAAACAAAAAGCTGAAATAGTGATTGCCAAAATTATGGAGATCCTCTTGCTCATAATTCTACTAATGGTGTAGTAGGCTAAAACTGTGAGCATAATATACAAATGAGAAATATAATTGAGATAAAGAAAATGTTACTAGATAAAATGTGACTGTATATCTCTGTAACATCGAACCCAATCTCTTCCACTTTCGTTATTATTTTAGCTAAATTCATTAGTCACACATGTGACATGTAATGACAGGTCACAATAAATGCGATTAGTTTTTATATACACACTCCTTTTGTTCTCACTATAGAATGCATCTCGAAATACCTAGCATATATATTTATTAATAATATATAAAAATGTTGAGAGATATCCTTCTCAAGGCATCTATTGCACTTTTATTTGAGATTGATTTAAAAATAGACGCCTTGAGAAGGATATCTCTCGACATATATATATATTATTAAGAAATATATATGCTAGTAGCATTCGCAACACAACATGAAAGACAAAATTGTTAGGGTTAGGGTTAGGGTTAAGATTAGATATGAGGATAGGTTAACATTAGGGATAGGTTTAGGGTTAGAGATAATGTTGGGATTATGGTTGGGTTAGTGTTAGTAGTAAGAATAGGGTTAGGGTTACAATTACAATTACAATTACATTTAGAATTAGAATTTGGGTTAGGGTTATCATCGCAATTAAGGTTAGGGTTAAGATTAAACATAAAATTAGGATGAAGGGTAGGGTTAGGGTTAGAGATAAAATTTAGATAAGGTTGGGGTAAATTTTAGTGTTGGGGTTAGGGTAGTGTTAGTATTGTGATTAACATTAAGGTTAGGTTTAGGGTTACAAATGAGGGTTTGGGTTAGGGTTGGGGTTAACATATATAAAAAGGGTTCAATTTAGGAATAGGGAGAGGGTAAGGATTATGGTTAGAGTTAGGGTTAGAGGTTAGGATTGGGGTTAACATTAGGGTAAGTGTTAGAGTTAGGTTTAGAGAGAAAATTATAATTAGGGTTAGGTTAGCATTAATATTAAGATTAGGGTTAAGTTTAGGGTTAGGGTTGTGATTATGATTAGAGATAGAATTAGAATTTGGGTTAGGGTTATCATCAAAATTAGGGTTAGGATTAGGATTAGAGATAAAATTAGGATCAAGGGTAGGTTTAGGGTTATGGTTATGGTTATATATAGAATAAGGGTTAAGGTTGGGGTTAACATTAGTATGGGATTAGGGTTAGGGTTAGGTTCAGAGATAGAATTGGTATTAGGGTTGGTGTTAGCATTAGGATTAGGATTAGGGTTATGTTTAGGGTTAGAGATTAGGGTTGTGATTATACATAGAATTATAATTTGGGTTGGGGTTATCATTACAATTAGTGTTAGGTTTATCATTATAGAAAGAATTAGGATCAAGGGTAGTGTTAAGTTTAGGCTTAAGGTTAGAGATAAAATTAGGGTTAAGGTTGGGATTAATTTTAGTATTGAGATTAGGGTTAGGGTTAGGTTTACAAAGATAATTGGTATTAGGGTTATGTTTAGGGTTACTAGTAGAATTAGAATTAGACTTGGGTTAGATATATAATTAGGATGAGTTGGGGGTTGATGATAGGATTAGGGTTATAATTAGGATTAGGGTTGGGGTTAGCATAGTGATTAGTGTTAGGATTATGACTAGAGATAGAATTATGATCAAGGTAGAGGTCAGGTTTAGAGATAGAATTAGGGTTAGGGTTAAGGTTGGGATTATGATTAGGATTATGGTGAAGATTAGGGTTATGGTTAGGGTAAGAGATATAATTAGGAAATTAGGGTTATGGTTAGGGTTAGAGATAGAATTTGAATTTGGGTTGGGGTTATCATCATAATTACTATTAGGATTAGGATTAGAGAAAAAATGAGTTTATAATTTGGATTAAAATTAGGGTTATGATTAGGGTTAGTGATAAAATGAATATTATGATTAGGATTAAAATTAAAAAAAGGATTTGGGTTACGATCTTAGGGTTGCATATATAATTAAGATTACAATTAGGGTTAGTGTTAGGATTAGAGTTATGGTAGCGGGTTATGATTAGTGTTAAGGTTAGGGTTAATTTTTTTAATGGAAATAAGATAACAGTTATACTTATAATTAAGAGTTATGATTATTATATATATTTTTATATATTATGGTTAGGATATGAGTTATAGTTAAGATTTTAGTTCAAATTAGAGTTGGGTATACGAATACAAATAGTTTTTGTGTTACATTTATTATTTATTGTTAGAATGTTATATAAATTAGTAAATACATAGATATATATTATAAAATAATTCCTTGTCTCAATTATTTTCCAAATTTGAACAACAAAATATAATATTTAAGTAATGATAATTTGAACTTGAATATAAAGTACAAATATTTATAATAATAAAAAAATCAACTTGTTCATCCATTGTATTTGGATTGAATAAGACATTGGTTAATGACACATGAATATATAGACATTTCAATTTAGCTAAAAAAAATAATAAAATAATATCATATTGATAAATACTATTACAACGGGGTTGGGGCCCTAGCTCGGTTGGCTAAATCTTTCCTGTTGCAGGAGGTTGGTCATGAGGTCTAGTCCCCCCCACCCCCGTGGTACCGGAGGGCGTGTCGCACCAGCGTCACCAGTCATGTTAAAAAGTTTACCAGGTGCACTGCAGTTTATAGGGGGTCGTGCTACATGATTCCTGCAATCTAAAAAAAAATAAAATAAAAATACTATTACAACATTTATAAAATGCTTTTAAAATTGGATTTAGTCATATATACAATGTGTAAATAGTTTGTAAATATTTTAAAAAATATATATTTTTTAGCAAATGGATTGGCCCTTTATTATAATATTTAAAAATTAACTCTATTGCTCAAGACACAAAAGGTCAATGACACTAACAACTCTAGAAAAGTCATAATTGCATTTATGATTTTCCTCTGAATTTAAAAGGTACAACTCCCTCGTATGATTTGATTATTTTTGGGTATTCTTTTAACTCGAAAGAAGAAAAGGGGAAACAAACACTAATTCATAAATATGAATTTGAGAAAACTGAAAAGACCATTAATCATTAAGCACAAAGACTCAGATAATCAATGAACAATAAAGAAAAGTATCATAAATTTATTATGATCACAATAGATGAATATAATGCCAAGAGGAAATCCCACACAAAGAACATACCACACAACCAATAGATTGGTATGATGGACACCATACCCATAACTCACAATTCACAGATTGAAAGTAATTGCAAACATAAATAAATTCAAAAAATGTTCCTTTTCCCTTATTACATTACAGTGCACCTCGAGAAAATCCGGACCCTTGAATATTGTTTTGATCAAACATATAGGGAAACAATCCCCAAATCTTGGAAATTACCAAAAATAGTTGCCAAATAGAGTGGTAGTTTCTTGCCAACTTATCACCCACCCTAAAAACCAATAGAAAAAAAGAGCAGTAATGGTCATGAATAATCATCATTACATTTTCCATTAATACGACCTTAGAAAATTTTGCAAAATTTTCTCACTCCAAGTCTTTGCCCCATGGTAGGTCATATTTGCAATTGGTGTGGTTCCCAGAAGCTGAATTAAATGACCAATTCATATTAGCACACACTCATACATGCAAACTATCAAGATGGGAAGCCAACTTGGAAAATTGAATAAATCCTTGTCACATCATCATTTATCTTATGCCACATCAATGTATTTTCATTTTCCAAGTCCCAAGGAAATCAATCTTAG
This sequence comes from Sequoia sempervirens, assembly GCA_007258455.2. Taxonomy (NCBI): domain Eukaryota; kingdom Viridiplantae; phylum Streptophyta; class Pinopsida; order Cupressales; family Cupressaceae; genus Sequoia; species Sequoia sempervirens. Next base: position 815,535,738 of record VDFB02281492.1, read on the forward strand.
ATATTCTCTCTAATTTCTATAAATTCATTGGAAATGGCCGCATTTCACCAACAAAACAACATCCTAAAAATGGAGAGTACAAAGAGTGATGGTGCTTCAATTAATGACTTCATAGTGATTGAAAAAGTTAAGTGTATCCCCTTCTTCAGGTTATTGTTAGATCAATTGAGGGAGGTCTTCATTATCCAGAGTGAGGTAGAGGAAGAAGTATCGTGTGATATTTTAGGAGAGAGGTTCATGAACTAGGTTTATGTGCATAATGCCAAAATTTTGGAGCATTTCATCTACAATGTGGTTCACACTTCTGGGCATCGTGATTGGGGAGTGAAGGCGGCATAACGTTTGGTTCGACCTGAATACCTATATAGGGTGAATGTGGCCATTAGAGGACTCAACCATTTTCCCAGAACCAGACTCGTGGGAGATGCGACTTGTATTGCAACTACATCTCAACATGAGATGGGGCTATTTGCCTATTTTTTGCAATCTCATGAGAACCTGCTTTCACCATCCCAAATTGAGCATCTCCAGGAGGTGGTGGAAGGAGTTCGTGTGATGATATTCACCCTTTGTGCTTAAAAATGTTGTTCTAAGAACCCTATTTTTGTAATTACAAATAACAATTTTGTAAACACTAATGATATTAATATATAATACAATATAATTTTTTTGATACTTTGGTGTTATTTTCTTTCTTTCATCTAAGTATCTTCATGCTTATATTACATTATTGTATTTGGTAATGACATTCATTTATGTTGATTTTACTACATATGGGCATTATGTGATTGCACATTTCTAACTGATCGTTTATTTTACATTATCGTCACTTATTAAGGCAATTCTAAAAATCCACTAGAATCCACTACACTTAGGAAAAAATGCACCTTTGCTGCCCTTTCCTTCTTTGAGAATAGCGCTTCTAGAGTCGGTAAAATAGGAGGTTTGTGAAACCCTGTCGAGGACTGACAATGGTTTTACGAACCTATCAAAAATCTATATTATACTTGAAATCTCTTCAACTTTCTATCACCAGTGGGATTTTGGGAAAGGTTACAAAACTTTAAGTATGAATCGCCAACTTTTAAGATTTTAGACCTAAGACTTCACAAGGTATTTCGGTATTTTAGAGAGTTATAGAAACTTCATAAAGGGCCAACAAAATAAGATAATGAGTAAGTTAAAGATTACAAAGGGGATTTGGTGTAAGAGGGAGTTATGATAACCTGAGTGACACTCACCAAGGTTAGTAAAACTTGGGAAAATACCGCCAAAGACTTAGTCCTAGCAAAATTTCAATTAGGGGTGATGATTTTAAGGGAAATGACCAAAATTAGAGTAACAGTGGCTTTGTTTGGGGAAAAGGATTGAAAGGATGTAGCAAGGAACCCAGAGATATGTTTAAAACTAGTATCGTATCCATTGGTTGTAGACTCATAGAGAAGGAACCAAACCAAAATAAGACAAAAAGAGAAAGGGAAAGAAATAAACCCAAAACCAAACTAGGCACAACAAAAAGGACACACCCAAAAGAAGACTATGTACACGGTAGGGTAAAACCCACCAGAAGAAAGGGAAATATTATTCATACAAAACCATTGACCGATTGAGGAAAGAATGAGCCAGACCTAAAAAAAGCTAGACTTCCCATGCAACTTCTAAAGAACGATGTAAATAAGATTTTCACATAAAACACCAAAACTATTGAAGGAAGTTTACCAATCATCGCATTCCTGAAAAACCACTACTCATCATACACTTTTTCTCCCTAAGAAAAATGACTTTGCATTGTATTACCCATGTTACATGCTATCTCTTTCAAAGATTCAAACATTTGAACAAATTTCTCTTCACAAACAGAATTTAGATATTCTCGTATAATGGAGGCAACAAGGATTTCTATTACATGAATTTCCACTTCATTATCATTATTCTCCTTAAACTCATATTCATTATTCTCCTTAAACTCATATATACTTTTATCCATCATCTATCCAAAATTGTCTACTCCATCAACACTCATATGGCAAACAACTTCACCTGCCATATCATCATGGAGATAAAAGTTTGAAATTTCAAATAAGGGATTACTTTATACTTCAAATGGCTCATAAAAAATAAATAGAGGATTATAATTTATACACCACTTCACTTCCTCTTTCTCATCCCAACTAGAATATTACCTTGCTCACTTAGATCAAACTGCAAACCAGTGAGTTGTCTAATACTTGCAAATCTTATCATCACTCCATATTCAATAAAAGGAACCTCATCTTCTCTATTTATTATATTCACATATTCAAAATCAATTTTTTTCAAAAGTAAGGACTTTATATTTTGGGATGCATAAAGAATCTGGTAACTGATTTTTCTCATAAAAGTCACAAGGAATCACATCAACCATAGGATAACTAGTGAAAACAAATTTCAATGTAGGAGCATGTCTTACTCGAGGTGAATAATCTTCATCCTCACTTGATGAACTAAGGTCTTCCTTCATCTCAACAGTATTCAAAATATATTCCTAAGCATTCCAAACCTTGCTTACATTTCACTCATTTTCCTTTCTATTATTTTGGAAGTGTGCAGGATAAAATACCATTAGATTCATGTTCTCAACTATAGGGCAAGGCTAATTTGACATGTACTGAAGATTTGAAGACTTACAAATAGATGATTCACGAATATAAATAGGATTTCTAGAATAATCTTATTTCCACATCCCCACGGTAATTAAATCATCTTCAATACTTACACCCTCAAGCTAGGCTTGTTCAATTCTACAAACTTTGTCCCTTTTAAGAATAAGTTGAACTTCAAAATTTAAAGCGGAAGTAAATATGTGAAATTGAATTACCTTGCTAGGTTTCTCAAGAACTATAATCTATTGGAGCTCTCAATTTAAATGATAAAAAAAATCCCTCATAAATTATTTTTCTTCTTTTATAATTTGAAAGAAATGTTAGACTAAAGCGGCAATGTTGACAATGTCCTTGAATTGTCTGAGAAATTTATTTTCCAGAATTCTCCAACCAATTATACATCCCTTTTCAAGCCCCCTGAACCATTCCACTACATTTTCGATTAGGCTATCGATAGAAAGTCTTACAAAAACATCTTCTTCTTGAATTCCTAGGATTTTGCTCACAGTGGTCATAGCCAAGATTTGTTCCTTAGGATCTTGCAAGTCCCCACCAGAGAATTTTAAAATATTTTTTCTTGAGCCATATGGTAAATCATTGCATTGAGATAGGGCTAGTAGTCCAATCTAATTACCCCATGGACTTGAAGCCATTTAATATTCAGAGTCACCAAATCCACAGAGGAGTAAGAGGAGATTACACCCCTAGGTCAATTCCTAGGTGGAGATTGAGCTGAAGGAGGGTATTGGTGCTGATTAGGATGATGATTAGGATTGTTGGGGTGGATTATTATAGTAAACAAATTCTAGTCTAGGGGACATTCAACTACCCATCTGGGTGGTCGTTGGGCCCGTTATTCTTCCTCTTCCAAAATAAAATTATCTTGCATGTAATCTACAACACTTCTTCTATATTTCCAAGCATGGGTATTTAGTTGGGAGATAATATCTTCTTATTTTGCTTGCATCCAATCTAATCTAGGTTGTATTATAGGAAACATTCTCATGCAAGAGTACCATTTTATTGCATGGCCTAGTAGCAACCAATCAATTTTTTTACCATATTTTGCAACTGATTCGCCAAAAATCTATTACAGAATGGATTGGACCTTTATAATAATATTTAAAAATCAACTCTACTGCCTAGGACACAAAAGGCCAATAATGCTAACAACTCTAGAAAAGTCACAATTGCATTTGTGATTTTCCTCTAAATTTTAAAGGTACAACACACTCATATGATTTGATTTATTTTGGGTATGCTTTTAACCCAAAATAAAAAAAGGGGAAACAAACACTAATTCATAATATGAATTTAGTGCGAGAAATTTGAAAAGATTGTTAATCATTTAAAATCACAAAGACTCAGATAATCAATGACCGATACAAAAAAGCATCAAAAATTTATTATGATCACAATAGATGAATATAATGCCAAGAGGACATCCCACACAGAGAATATGCCCCGTGGTAGGTCATATTTGTAATTGATGCAGTTCCCAGAAGCTTAATTAAATGACTAATTCATATTAGCACAAACTCACACATGCAAACTATCAAGATGAAGAAACTTGGAATATTGAATAAATCCTTGTCACATCAACATTTAACTTATGCCACATCATTGTATTTTCATTTGCTAAGTCCCAATGAAATCCAACTTAGATATGCTTCCTAATTTCTGTAAATTTGTTAGAAATGGTCATAATTCACCAACCAAATGACATCTTGAAAATGGTGAGTGTAAAAAGTGATGGTGCTTCAATGAACAACTTCATAGTGATTGAAGAAGTCGAGTGCAGCCCCTTCTTCATGTTATTGTCAGATCAATTGAGGGAGGTCTTCATTTTCCAAAGTGAGGTAGAGGAAGAATTATTGCATGATATTTTGGGAGAGAGGTTCCTAAACTAGGTTCATGTGCATAATGCTGAAATTTTTGAGCATTTCTCACTTCTGGGTGATGTGATTGGGGAGTGAGGGAAGTAGAACATCTGGTTTGACCTGAATACTTGCATAGGGTGAATGTGGCCATTAGAGGATTCAACCATTTTCCTAGAACTAGACTCGTGGAGATGATATCTATATTACAACTACAACCCAACATGAGATTATGGAAGAAGCAGTGACTCTCATTCACACAGAGCTGGTGCGAAATGATATGGGTTGTTTGCCCATTTTTTGTAATCTCATGAGAACCTGCTTTCACCATCCCAAATTGAGTGTCTCCAGGAGGTGGTGGAAGGAGTCCATGTGCTGATATTTTCCCTTTGTGCTTGAAAATGTTGTTATGATAACCCTTCTTTTACAATTAGAAATACCAATTTTGTAAACACCAATGATATTGATATATAATACAATATTATCTTTTTGATAATTTGGTGTTCTTTTCTTTCTTTCATCTGAGTATCTTCATGCTTCAATTACATTAATGTATTTGGGAATGAAATTAATTTATGTTGATTTTCCTACATATGGGTGTTCTGTGATTGCATATTTCTAATTGATCATTGGTTTTACATTATCATCTCTTATTAAGGTAGTTCTAAAAATTCGCTGGAATTTGCTACACTTAGGAAAACTTGCACCTTTTTTTCCCTCGCTTTCTTTGAGAATAGTGCTTCTAGATTAGGTAGAATAGGAGGTTTGTGAAACCATGTCAGGGACCAACAATGGTTTATGAACCTATCAAAAATCTCAATTATAATTTAAATATCTTCAAATTTCTATCACCAATGAGATTTTGGATAGGTTACAAAACTTTAAGTACGAACTACCAACTTTTAAGATTTTAGACCTAAGACTTTACAAGGTATTTCAGTATTTCAGAGAGTTATAGAAACTTCATAAAAGGTCGACAACATAAGACAATGATTAAGTTAAAGAGTGCAAAGGGGAGTTAGCATAAGAGGGATTTATGATAACTTGGAAAAATACCACCAAAGACTTAGTCCTAGCAAAATTTTGAGTAGGGGTGACGATTTTAAGGGCAATGACCAAAATAGGAGTAACAATATCAAAATTTTTTTCTATCATAACTAAATAGTTTTTAAACACTCTCACATAGTGAACCATGTTGAATGAACAATACAAATGAGAGGGGGGTGAATCAGTAGTATCAAATTAAAACATCAAAAACCCTCAATAGTAATTAGATCCACAGGCATTTATTAAACCCTTATTCTGTTATAGTGATTAATCATGAAATGCAAATAATAGAAATTGAAACAACAACACCATACACAAGAGAACACTAGATTTACATGGAAAACCCAATGAGGGAAAAACCATGGTGAGGATTATCTCACAATACAAGTAATTGCAAAACTGGTACAAGGGCTCACTACTAGAATAGGACATGGTGGACCCAATAGGGCTCACTACTTAGAATATGAAAATAAGATAAAAGAGAAATGTTACACAGAGAAAACTATCTCAATACAACAGGGAATCCACCATAATTGTTCCAACACTTGCAACTTTATTTGAAAGATTGAGGATGCCTCAGATCACTTCCTTTAGAAGTCCAACACTTTGAAATTTGCACTACTCTACTCAAATTCACATCTACACTTTTGTAATTCACATCACATTCATCACTCACATCTATCTTAAGATCTTCCAACAACACCACTCTTATTTATACCATCCTCAACCTTGAAAACCTTCTCCAAGGTCAGTAACACATTCTTTATATTTACAATTTCATATTAGGTTGGCACCCAAACATTCCCATAGTGGAAAAGAATGAAGGTGAACCACATAAATCCTTAGTTAGGACCCAAATTTTTCCTAACACACCTCAACACACTTACACAAACTTCAAAATCGCTTCGCATGTAGTGTTAACACCAAGGTAGCCATTACCTGTGCTAAACACCATAAAAATATTAAGTACATGACTCCCACTTGATCAAGATGACACACTTACCATAAAAATATCTTTTATATGATATAGAACAATCCATGAACAAATTGCGATCCAACAAAGAATTCATCCAAACTTGCATCATATAAATACTTCAACCTAGAACATCCAGTTAACATTATACGCACATTAACACATGAAACACACACTGTACTCGACCAAATCAAGAACAAACTTGAATTATGAAAGATATAAAAAACATGAGAAACTTCTTGGATCCACACAACTTGAAACCAAACTGTAGAGAAATTCGGAGAAAATACATTTCTCCTAGACCACAATAAACAACACCGAATGCCTAGTTCACACACTGGTGAACATATCTCATTCTGTACGGTGATCCAGACACTTGAAATCTAGATAAGGAAACTGCTAACAACCCTAAACAAAATATCAGATCTACAAAGGCATAACATCAACACAAAATAAATGCGGAGCACGTTCTGAACACTTGCACAACACTATTTTCTCTATTTATCAATTTTTCTCAAAAGCACTTGGAAACCAAGCACTAGAGACACCATATCAACACATTACTTCACTCTGACACATCTCAGACATTGCAACATAAAGATATCTCTATGTACTTACAACACTTCCTCAACATCTCAACTATACATGCACACAAATTGCAACAAACCGTTTCCCTCTTTTCCACAATCTTCTCAATATCCTTGACATCTTCATCATTCAACAACATTCCTCAACACATAGTTGACATCAATGAAAAAACCAACATGTTGGAATCAATGACAACACTAGCATGTTGGCATCAATGAAAACACCAAAATACTTGTAAAAATATACCCCTTTGTCATTGATGGTAACACATGATGTGAAAAACTATCAAAGACACAACTGGTCTGAACACACCCTCTCACAATTTTCTTTTACTCTCTCTCCCCATGTGTAGAATTTTTTTTTCACATGATTCTTTCTCCCACTTTGACATCAATGGAAAATGATAAATTGTTTTGCATTGTTCTCCCCCTTTAACACTGAACAAAGATACTTGCTCTGAATACTCCCCCTTAGAAGTACACATAACCAAGCCAATAATTATGCACAATGATAACACATGACACTACCTACTCCCCCTAAGAGGTAGCCACCAACATTAGTCCGGACAAGAGATAAATCTATAGATCCACTAGATGGATGCATCTCCATATGCATCTAGTTCAAAAAAGGAGGGGAAATAACACCCAACTTCTCTTGGAGATACTCAAAAGTATCCTTAGGAAGGGTCTTAGTAAATATGTCAGTAATCTAATCCTTTGTAGGTACACATTCAAGCTTCACCTCATTCTTCATAACCTTCTCTCTCAGAAAGTGATACCTGATTAATCTATGCTTTTTCCTTGAATGCATCACTAGATTCTTTGAAATGTTAATTGCACTTGTATTATCATAAAAGATAGAAATAGGCTCATCATACATTACTCTGATATCCTTCAATTTCTATCCCATCCATAATACTTGTGTGCATCAAGATGCTGTTGCAATACACTCAACCTTTGTAGTGGATAAAGAAACCGACTCTTGTTTCTTACTTAGCCATGATACCAATCTACATCCAAGAAAGAATGTACCACCACTTGTACTTTTCTTGTCATCAACACATCCAACCCAATCTGAATCTATGTATACACTTAATGTGAAATCAGTATCCTTGGGATACCATAAGCCATAATCTGGAGTTCCTTTTAAATATCTAAATATCCTCTTCACTGCTGCAACATGTATCTCTTTAGTATCTTCTTGAAATCTATCCACCAGAAAAATTGCATGCATGATATCCGGTCTAGTAGAAGTTAGATATAGAAATCCACTAATCATAGGTCTATACTTTCTTTGATCAACCTTAGGTGATTCATCATCCTTGCTCAATTTACAATAGTCACCATGGGAGTACATACTAGTTTGGAGTCTTCCATTCCAAACTTCTTCAACATTTCTTTGACATACTTTTACTGTGAAATGAAAATGCCTTTATCCATTTGATTGATTTGTATCCCAAGGAAGAAATTCATCTCCCCAAACATTGACATCTCAAACTATTTTTACATATCTTCTACAAATTTCTTACACATAGCTTCGTTGCCTCTAAAGATAATATCATCCGCATACACAACCACTATCAAGATTTTATCTTCTTCAATTTTGAAGTAAAGATTACTATTTGCAATGCCTTTACTGAATCCTTGTTGTCTTAAATATCTATCCAATCTTGCATACCAAGCTTCGGGAGCTTGCTTTAGTTCATACAATTCCTTTTTCAATCTACAATCCATAATCTAATAACTGAAATCCTTCTGACTGTTCCATGTAAACATCTTCCAATTCACCATTCAAGAAAGTAGACTTCACATCCATCTGATAAACTTTAAAGTCTTTATGTGCTGCAAATGCCAAAAACATCCTAATTGCTTCCATCCTAGCCACTGGAGAAATTTTTCTTCAAAGTCTATTCCTTCCACTTGTGAGTAACCCTTACACTCAAGCCTTTCCTTGTTTCTTACTACTTCTCCATTCTCATTCAGTTTGTTTTTGAATACCCACTTAATTCCAATTATGTTCTTGTTTGGGGGTCTTGGGACTATTTCCCAAGTCTAATTTTTCTCAATTTGCATAAGTTGTTCTTGCATTGCATTCATCCAATATTCATCTTTGCATGCTTCACTCACTATTTTAGGTTCAATTTTAGAGAGTAAACACAGACTTACCTTAGCTTCAACAACTCTTCTTCTTCTTAATACTCCTTTCCTCTTGTCTCCAATAATTTTTTTTCAATAAGATTTCTTTGTACATACTTAGGTGTCTTAGGGGTCTTTTCTAGAGTTTCTTCCTCTTCATTCTGCACTTATTTTTCCTTATCTTTTTCTTCTTCTTCTTCTTCTTCACAAGCAGGTTCATTTGACACATAGCTGTCTATAACAATTGAATTATGTAAATCTTCATCAACCTTAACATTTTCACTTTCAACAATATTTCTTAGCCTTTTGTTGTAACATCTGTAAGCTTTGATTTTAGTATAATATCCAAGGAAGATACCTTCATCAAACCTTGCATCAAACTTTCCTAAGTTTTCTTCATCTCTTTTGATATAACATTTGCTTCCAAATACTCTAAATTACTTGACAGTAGGAATCCTTCCATACCACAACTCATAGTGAGTCTTTGTGTTAGGTTTGGCTTGAACTTTATTAAGTATGTAAATAACAATATGAATTGCTTCTCTCTAGTAGACTTCTGATAGGTTAGCTTATTTCATCATAGTCCTTGCAACTTTTTGAATAGTCCTATTTTTCCTTTCAACCACTCCATTTTACTGTGGAGTTCTAGGGGTAGACAAGTGTCTCTTTATTCCATGAACTTCATAAAACATGTTAAACTCATTGGAGGTGAATTCTCCACCTCTTTCAAACCTCAAAAGTTTTATTTTCAAATCTATTTCATTCTCAACCATAGCTTTAAATGCTTTGAATCTATCTAGAGCATCATATTTTTCTCTAAGAAAAGTAACCCATGTTATTCTTGAGTAATCATCAATCAAAAGCATGAAATACCTATCACCTTGAAGACTTCTCACCCTTGTAGGACTAAAAAGATCTATATGTATTAATTCTAGTAGTCTAGTAGTAGATTGTTCCTTTCCTTTGAAACTACTACTTATTTTCTTTCCAAATTGATAATTTTTGCAAATGACATTGATAGGCTTTGTAATTCTTGGTAGGTATCTTACTACATGAACTGAACTGATTCTAACTAAATTATCAAAATTCATGTGAAACATCCTTTGATGCCATAACCAACTATCATTGATCTGAGTCATAAAACAATGACCATCAACACCCTTGAGTTGATAGATATTTCCATCTATCCTCTTACTAGCAACAATCACAATTCCAAACATTTTTCTAATCTCACATCTTTCATCCTTAAAAACATGTTAATATCCTTTGCTAGACATTTGTGAAACACTAAAAATATTATGCCTTAAGCCTTTAACATAGTAAATATCTTCAATATTATGCTTTCCATCAAAACTAATTGAACCTATTCCACAAATCTTAGCTCTTGAATCATCTCAAAATTTAACTAATCCTCCATCATACTTTTTTTTATGCTAGCAATGATGAAGGATGGATGCAAGTAATGGAAGAAGAGTTGAATTAGATTTAGAAGAATCAAACTTTGGAATTGGTTCCAAGGCCTACATACAAAAATGTGGTAGGTACTAAGTGGGTTTTCAGGAATAAATTGAATTCAAGGACGGAGAATTTGTAAGAAACAAGGCTAGAATGGTTTGTAAAGGCTATTCACAGGTAGAAGGAATTGATTTTAAGGAAACCTTTTCTCCAGTTGCAAGGATTAAGGAAATAAAAATGTTTCTTACTTTTTCTACTCAAAAGGAATCCAAAGTTTATCAGATGGATTTCAAGTTAACCTTCTTGAATGGATATTTGGAAGAAGTGTACATAGAGCAACCTGATGGATTCCGGTTGTCAGAAGAACCAAATATGGTGTGCAGACTCAAAAAGGCTTTGTATAGTCTCAAACAAGCTCCTAGGGATTGGTATGCAAGGTTGGATAAGTACTTGCTTCAATAAGGATTCAAGAAATGTACAGATAGAAATATTTACTTCAATATTGAGGATGATAGGATTTTAATAGATTTTGTGTATGTTGATGATATAATATTTGGTGGAAATGGTGAGATGTGCAAGATTTTTTCTAAAGAGATGCAAAAAGAATTTGAGATGTTTATAATTGGTGAGTTTTTATTTATTTATTGGTCTTCACATTGCTTAGTTGAATTATGTTATTTTTATTTCTCAATAAAATTATGTCAAGAAAATGTTGAAGAAGTTTGGCATGGAAGATAGTAAACCAATTAGTACTCCCATGGTTATTGGTTGTCATTTGAGCAAAGATGACAAGTCTCCCTTGGTTGATCATAAGCTATATAGATATATGATTGGAAGCCTATTGTATTTAACTGCTTCACGACATGATATCATGCATATGGTATGTTTAATTGCAAGATTTCCAAGCTAATGCTAAACAAACACATGTGAATATTGCCAAAAGAATCTTCAAATACTTGAAGAACACTCTCGATTATGGCTTATGGTATCCAAAAGGTAATGGATTTGATCTGAATGCTTACATTGATGCTAATTGGGCTAGTTGCGTGGATGATAAAAGAAGCACAAGTGGTGGTCTTTTATTTTTAGGAAGCACATTAGTTTCATGGGCATAGTAAGAAACAAGATTTTGTATCCTTATCAACTATAGAGGCAGAGTATATTGTTGCAACATCTTACTATACACACGTATTGTGGATGAAGAAAACATTGAAGGATATCAAGATACAATATGATGAGCCTATTCCTATTTTATGTGATAACACAAGTGATATCAATATTTCCATGAATTTAGTGATGCATTCTAGAACCAAGCATATATCAACCAGGTATCACTTTCTAAGAGAAAAGGTAGCAGATAAAGAAGTGAAGTTGGAATATATTTCTATAAAGGATCAAATTGTAGTAATTTCACAAAGGAAATTTCAAAGGATACTTTTGAGTATCTCTGGAAGAAGTTAGGGGTAAATACCACTCCTTTTTGCTAGATGCATAGTTGGTGCATCTATTCGGGGGGAGTAATTCATGTCATATCTTTCTTTCCTAGATTGATGGTGGCTACGTCTCAAGGGGAGCCTGTAAGTTGTCTCAAGGAGTGTATGTACATCGAAGGGGGAGAATTTTGAAATAAGAGAGAATGTGGACCTTAGGGTGTGAGATTTTGTGCCCTAAGGGGGAGAAGTAGTTTCCCTTTGTCCTTGATGTCAAAGAGGGAGAAGAGTGCATGTCCGATTGGTTTTGTCATCAATGCCAAAGGGGAAGATTGTTGTTGTATGATTTTCATTGATGTAAAAAGTGCAAGTAAATTAATTGTTTCTAGTTATCATTAATATTAAAAGTATGTTTGAGGTTGTTGCAGTTTGGTTGTTGATGTCAACAGTGAGTTGCAATTTGGATATTTAGTTGTCAAAGTCTATGAGAGATTCTCCACATTTATTTTCTACTAATGTTGTGCTCTTGCAGTTTGAAATATAGATTCATATGTTTTCAGAGCATGTGTGATATATTTTTCATGTTGTTTGGATTACCAAAAAGTTGTTTTGCAAGTGACAGTTTCATGATAGTGTTGGTTTTGTGAGGATTCTCATAGAGGTGCAAGGTTTGGATTTGCATTCCTTCGCATTTGTAGATGTGTTTATGTAGTTAAAAAGTTGATTTCAACATGTTGGGAAGGTGTTATATCCAAATTTTCATGTCATTTAGTCATTCCATAAAGAAAGTTTTAATTGGCATAGTGTAGGATTGTATTGTCCAATGGTTGGTTTCAATGTTTGTTGGCTTGTGCCAACTTTTTGTTGTATGAAGTGATGAAATGGATGGTGGGGAGTGTTCCTAAAGATCTTGTGATTCTTTTTGTTGCTCTGCAATATGTTTTCTATTTTCTTCAAAACAAGTTGTGGTCTAGAATGAAGGTGTTGCTAGTTTATTATTTTGCATGGCTAACTGAGGTATGTTGAGGTGTATGCCACATGTTTTGTGTTGAATGGAGTTCAAGAAGTGTTTTAAGGTGTTGTATGGGTCATTTTGGCTCATTTGTGTGAAGTGTAAGTAATTTTTAATCTTTCATGTGTACCACCAAGTTGTAATGGTCAGTGTGCTACAAGTTTCATATTTTCTCTCTTAAGGATGGCCTATTTTAAATGTGTGAAGCGTGTGGATGTTGTTCATTGAAGGTAGATGTTGTGAAGAGTGTTTGGGACTAGGTTAAACATGTGTTGGAATTTTCAAGGTGTGTTCCTCCTACTGGTGTCACATGTAGTTCATTTTAGGGCCTAACCTATACACATTTCAAGTTATTATTTGGTCTGTGGATGACTTGTAATTGTAATATTATTGTTGTTTCTGGCTGACATGTAATGTAATCAATGTAATATCATGTATATATTATAAACCTAGTTGATCTATGTTGTGTGGTTAAGTTGATGATGTGTAATTCATTATGATGTTCATGTAAGAGACTGGAGGACAAAGATAAGAATTCATAGATTCTAGTCGGATTCATCTTGAAGCTATTTTTGTGACAAAGGAGAGGTGAAGAGTGTGCCTAACTGATTGTTGGAGGAAATGAGCCAAAGGTAAACCTTCTTGAAGGTTGAAAGAATTGAGTCAAAAAGCTGAAAATGAAATGTTTGAATAAGTTACAAAAGTTTTCAAAGTAGAATTACAATCATCAAAAAGAAAAGGGAAAAAGTAGAATTGCAATCATCAAAAGGATTGAGCTTCATTGTCAGATTCAGACAGTAGAAGGTCTGTTATTCTATAATATTTTTAGAGTTTGTTATTAGTTCAGGGAGTAGTTGCTTCCTTGGGTTGAATACCTAAAACAAAGTATATCGGGAGTTGTAGCTTCCTTGGGAGTGACCCTAAAATATTTACTAGTAGTAGCTTCCTTGGGTTGTAGCCATAAAACAAAGTTGTAACTATGATTCATTTGTAAGGTTGGATTAGGAAAATAGCTCCTAGTAGCTTTTATCACCATGGTTTTACCCCTTTGGGGTTTTCCATGTACATTTGGTGTTGTTTAGTGTTGTGCATTGTTTCTATCTTTCATTTTCTTGCATGTGCTATAAAGTTTTAGTTTCAATTTTCTCCAAAATGTTTGAGATTTGTTTCAGTACTGATTCACCCCCCCTCTTAATATTCTTGTGTGTAATCAATATTGAGAAGAATAAGGCATGGTTGACCACAAAGGGATATTCCCAAGTGGAGGGAATTAATTATGGGAAGATTTTCTCTCCTACAGCTAAGCTGACATCCATTCAATTATTGTTATCACTTGCAAAAGCTTATAAATTTGAAGTCAAGCAAATGTATGGGAAGAAAAATTTCCTTCATGGCGACTTGGAGGAGGAAATCTATATGTCATAGCTAGATTATTTCATTTTGAAAGGTAAATAGAATCTGGTGTGCACATTGAGAAAATCTTTGTATGGTCTAAAGCAATCTCCTAAGATGTGGTACCAAAAGTTTAACACCTATGTGTTGTCCTTGGGATTTCAGAGATCCACTTTTTCCCATTGTGTCTATTACAAGAATAATAATGGTTGTGTTCTCATTATTGTCTTATATGTGGATGATATGTTAGGAATAGAAAAAGAATGATTTCATATTTGAATTCTCGGTTGTCAACATAGTTTGAGATGAAATATCTAGCTGCAATGAGGTATATTTTTGGGATTGAGATCATAAGAGATAGAACTAATATAAATATTTGGCTTAGCCAGAGAAAGTATGTGAACTCCATGTTGGAAATATTTAGCATGAATACTTGCAAAAAAAATGGTTGTTCTAGTTGTTCAGGGGATGAATATTTCTATGGAGGACTATCCAAAATATCCTACCCAGATGGAGGACATGACCAAAGTTCCTTATGAAAGTGTTTTTAGCATCTTGGTGTATGCTATGGTCTATATGAGGCCAAAAAATTCCCAAGAAATGGGATTTCGTAGTCGGTTTATGGCTAATCTTGGGCGGGTTCACTAGGATACGATAAAGAGAGTGTTCAAGTACTTTCAAGGTACTTCTGAGTATGCCAGGGCTATGTTTTCATGGTTATGCTATTAGACCTCGACATTCAATGAGAATTCATGGATATGTGGATTCAGATTGGGTGGGTGACATTGACAATAAGAGATCCACTAGTGGATATGTTTTCATGGTTTTTGGTGTAGCAATAAGCTAGATGAATAAGTGGCAGGTTGTAGTCACTTTTTCCACTACTGAAGCAGAGTACATGGAAGCTAATCATGCTCGTAAATAATCCATTTGGCTTAAGAGACTGTGTTGAGATGTTGGTTTTGATGCAAGACATATTACTATCTATTGTGATGGCCAAAGTGCTATATGTTTAGCAAAAAATCCTACTTTCCATGCCTAAACAAAACACATTGATGTGTAGTTTAATTTTGTTTATGATATGGTGGAAGGTGGAAAGGTGAACTTGGAAAAGGTGGAAACTTTGGTGAATGTTGTATATGCACTAACAAAGCTAGTGACCACAAAGAAGTTTAGATGGTGCACTAGTTCAATGGGTCTTGTGGCCTAAGCAGTGATATAAAGACTCTTGTAAGATCTTCAAAAAGTGGGAAAATGTTAGGATTAAGGTGTCTCAACCTTAGTGAGTCCCATATCTAATTAATTAATAATTTTCCCCTAAATTGCTGATTTTATTTATTAAATGCAAAATATATGTTTCCAAATCGCTAAGTCACTTTTTCGGACCCAACAAAGAGTTGTCATTCTACATGCAAGGTAAAAAGGACAAGATTGTGACACTTATCACATGGGAACTCATTTGGGAAGAAGAAAACATTAAAGTCTCTAAAATGTGTACCATGTTGACATGTTGCAGCCTAATTTGGAATTAATCTTTAGTAGGTCCACTTGTGAGCATGTTTATCTCTTCAGAAAAGTGAAAGCAAGGAAGGGTGACACTTGTCACCTAGACACTCATTTGAGCATTGAGCATTCTGAAAACCGCTAGGATGAGCACCATGATGCCATGTGACATGTGTTTGACTTGTTGACTAGAGATCAAAAGGGAATGTTGTTAAATGGAGACTAAGTTGTTATTGGGAGTGACTAGGAGTCATGGTTGAGTTCTAATTTGACAGTTGACTTGATTTTCTCTATGGGATGCCTAGTATGTGAGGTTACTTTTTTTTGGAGTTTCAAGCCTTGCATGTGCTTCCATATTTTTGTATGTGGTTGCATGATGTGGTGGTTACTAATTAGGTCACTTGGACTCATACATGTTAGATTCAGTTTGCATGCATGCAAGGATTGAGATATTGACACATGGAAATTTTGGACACCCATGTATGAGAAGGATATATGTTGATTCCTTAGTTCATTTTTAAGTATGTGTGATTGTAATATCTATATACCATTATGCTATTGAATTCACTCTAGAATCTTGTATCATAGTGAGTCAACACTTGCAAAAGCATAGACTCTGAGAGTTGTATTGTAATATCTTTTTATCAGAATACAATTGATCTGTGCTTTGGTGTGTGGGGTATTTTATTAAAAGGGTTTTCCCACATAAATTTTGAGTCTTGTGGTTTATTTTTTAAATCTTAAAATAACCAAATGAATGTGTAATGTAAAATAAAACTGTAAAAGTTTATAGATTTGAAACAAATTTTTGTAACCCTCTCTTGATTGATTTGCATTAGGAAGGAATTTTTCATAGTTTTCTTTCCTTGCAATGTCACTAGTATTCAGTTAAATCTTTCAATGCCTGAGGTATCTATGCATATGGTAGACACTAATCCTTCTATGCCTTCCATGACTTTCATTGATGATACAAACACTATGTTTGTGCCCCCATTAATCCTAGAATTAATGTATCTCACATTCCTTTAGGGTATAAAATTCCTCCTCTACTCGAATCCACACCTCAAATCTCTACCACCATGGCTAAAACACTTCCCCTATCATCTAATCCCATTTTAAATACACATTGTAAAACATGGGTTAGATACAATCATAATTAGTTAGCTTAGCCAATACTACCTCTCATTCTACTTTGCAACCTTATTACCATCACAATCCTTCGTCCCTCAACATTTTGAATTCTCATATCCCCCAAGGATTGGAGATTTTGAAATTTGATAAATACAATGTTATATGTGATCTCCAGACTCATGTCTCATCATTCACTACTATGTGTAGTGATTTAATTTATTAGGATGAGTTGCTAGCTAAAATGTTTTCATGGTCCCTTAAGGGCATTGTGTTGGAATGGTTTTTCGCCCTTCCTAACAACTTTATTTTCACTTTTGAGAAATTAATCAACTAGTTCTTGCAGTAGTTCCATGCTAATAATGGGCTGAAGGTCACATTCACTAATTGCATCCATTATAAGCAGAGAGCTCACGAGAAAGTGATTGATTTTATTGCTCATTATCAATCTTTATTTGTTCAAATCCCCTATTCCATACCTGATTATGATGTTAAATGTATATTCATGGGGAATTTGTAACCAAAATTAAGGGAAAATATTCTTCTAATAAAAATCCATCATTTACTCATCTATGTACTATACTTAGATATTATCAATAGATGGTGACATAGTATGAGGGTTCCTCCGTATCCTCTCATCTTGATAATTGAATGGTTGTGTCTGTTCCAAGAGAGTCTAAAAATAAAAAATCAGTAAAAAATAATTTATGCATTCCTACTAAAAATAATGTTATGGGACAAATATAATTTTTACAAACTTATCTGAATCTTATGCCAATGCTCTTTAAAAATTGTTAAAAGATAGTTTAATTACCCTCCTAGACATTAGACTGCTTCTTGATGATAATTCATACTCAAGTTGGTATGATGCGCATAATTTTTTTCAATCACCAAGTCCTAGATCATGACAATGAATGTTGAGTGCGCCTCTAGCATATAATCCAAGACCACATAGATAGCAGTACCATTTAGCTAGGTGATAGGAAATAAAACTAAAAAAAAATTGTGGCTAAGGCTAATAGTCAGCTACAAATTTATGTATTATCCATTTCCATCCCATTTTGCTAATTTAATTATAGTTGCTTAGATACATCTTCTGAATCTAGCCATTGTGATTATGTGAACGTGGTCTTATTTACTACTATTCCTCCTATGAGTCATATGGATAAGGTTCTTGACATAACTTTCATGCCACATGAATTCCCCCTTAATAGGGAGCACTCTCCTCTTTACAACCCCACTCAGGTCAATGGTAACATTGTAACTAGTGTTTTGGTTGACCCTGCCAACAGGGTTAGTGTTATCATGGAAGAAATTCTCTTTATTAATGGTTCACATAAGTAGAAATATGAGGATTCAAAAGCTACGATCTTCACTCATGGTGGCTTTTTTGTACCACCTATTAATTCTTTCTTTGATGGTCTTGGTTGGACCTAAGTTTACTGATGTTCCATTTGTTGTGATTCTTGAATCTGATCTATTCAAAGTGAGACTAGGCACTCCATGGCTAGTTTCCATGAATTTAATCAAATAAAAATTCCACAAGTGTTTGAAGTTCCCTAACAATGGAACAATCCACACTATTCATGACATTGGGTACAAACCACTTGTGTCACATGGGGGATTTTTGTTAGATCATTTTTGGCCAATTATGCTTAGACCTTTATAGCCCTATGGAGATTTATTCTACATGGCTTATTTTAAGTACAAGACTAGAGTTCCAACCCCTAGTGTTGTCTTTCCTTATTCATCTTATGATATTTTTTATGAAGGCATGTATGCATGCACAATAGCATGCTTTTTCTTTTGTACCTTCCTCCTCGAGGTTTATAGACAAGCATTCTCCTACGGATAGACCTTATTCTATTAAGGTTTCACAACTTCCAATGGTGTCCTCTATTCCTTCTATTGTGCCTAGCAAAAACAAAAGGAAAGATGATCATGTTGGTGAAATCTAAGCCTGATGTTTTCTAACTCTCAATTTTTCCTATAATCCCTCGCCCTACCTTGTATGGTAAGGGGAACACAATTGAAGTTATTTCTTCTCATGTTGCTCCTATGTCTCAGTGCCCAAAGCCTCCTCTCATTCCTCTACCTACTTCCAAAGTAGAGAAAGGAAAGGAGCCCATCATTGAGATTCAAGTCTTTATTTTTGTGGCACCACCTATTCCCTCTAAGGAGCCTATTCTTCCACTAGTAATGGCTTCCAAGATTACTCCTTTGGTGCAGTAGGAGACCTCAAAGTCTTCTTAGGATTTTTTTCCTAGTATTCATAACTATTAGAACCAAATTATTTGCAAGCATAAGCATTGTCAACAGACATTGGCTCAGGCCTGTGATACCTTGCAGAAGACTGAGGGAGAGATTTTGTCTTTATTTTTTCTTCTATCTTTGATTCTATTGGTTCAAATTCATGTTTCTATTTATATTGCTTTAGTTTTGCTTCTAGCTTCTTTGATGGATCCTAATAAACCTTACCCTAAGAGGGTACAATTTTTCATCACTCCCTCTTCAGATTCTCCTTTGATCTCTTCCTTACTTGATCTTGTTCCTTTTCTAAGCCCATGGATATGCTTCATACAAAGTTTATATCTATTTTGGTTCCTTTTGCTTCTTCCCTTTCTTTCGCTTCTGGAATGAAAGTTACAAATCCTCCTCTTAAGCATAAATTAGAACACAACCTTGTTCCAAAGGATGGTTGTAAAAAATATCTTTCATCTTCTCCAGCTTATTTGGTTTGTTCCATTCTTGTGGTAGAAAAGTCTCCTTGTTCCCTGGAGTTTGTCACTACCCCCTTTCAAAGGTCAACAAGAACTCCCTGATTTCTCAACCTCCTTTTGTTCAGTCAATCCACTCCAAAGAAGTGCATGCTTGACTCATTGGAGTATATTTTGATTCTATCATCCATATTTAATAAATTAATTATGTTAGTCTTGCAAGAGCTCTTGGATGATGATGTTCAAGTAGCCTCCTCCTTTCCCTTGCTACATAAGAGATGCTCAGTACTACTCTCGTAGTCCTCCCTCTATGAGCTTAACCTCCCACTACAAGCTCGTCTTCCAGCCCCATACAATGATCTAGACTGGGAGCAAGATGACTTGTTAGAGGTGCTTGACTAGAGTAGTACCTCTTCTTATCTTTAGATTAGATTTGCATGTTTATTTGTGTTCCCCCAAGTACTTTTTTGTTTATATTTTTTCTCCCCCTTAGAGGACCCTTGATACCCTTGTAGGTACTTGGATACATGAGACAAAATCTATTGTAACTTCTTCTATATGTTTCATCATTCTTCTTTTTGTTGTAACTTAATTTTCTTTTCACATTAGGGATGATGCAAAGCATTGGGGTATTTATGCCCCTGCCATGTTGACCTGAATTTTTATTTATCTTCATGTGCTCTTCTTGTCATTCCAATCTATTTTGGGGTTATGAAAATTCATATAATTTACACTATATACACATTTATGATTAGTTTTGACCTTGAATACTTGGATCCCCCTTTTTTTCTTGATGTTGTGGATTCTGTGTTATCCCTCATATGATAAAATTTCATGGATACATCTCGCTATGTATGTCATGACACAACATCTCTCTCTTTCTTATGCTTAGAATGACTTGTGCTCCTATGTGCAACACATATCATTCTGAGGGGGGGATATCATATATGGTTATTCTTATTTTTTCAAAAATATGTCTTAATATGTCTTAAAAAATGTTGATGTCTTATGATCTCATCGTCTATCTTGGGGCAACTTGACTAGACTTGTATTTTCTGAGACTATCCTACAATGAAGTTTGTAGTGTCCATAGTCCTATCAGCTTGTCATATGGTCTCTAGCATAACACAACTTGCTATCCATACTTTTCAATGTCATCCTTATATTTGATCAAATTTATCACATCTATTTTTCACTTTTCACCTAACGTGTTTGTTTGTAGCTAACATGTTTGTGTTGAATTTGCAGTTAGCTTTGCAGGTTAGAAGAATCTTGTCCTCTTCATGTCCTAGCTCAACTTTACAATTGTATATATGGGATGGAAGACCTATGTCCTCTTCATCTTGGGTATATGCTCTTCAACCTCATTCTCTCTCTACTTTAGCTCACATCTTCTAGAATGCATATGATCACTAAAGTGGGGGAAAATATAATGTCACAAATTATATCCTATGAAATTTCACATCCCATGAGCCTCTCCTTTAGATAAATTAAAGATAATAATGCAATGTTCTTCTTATCCAAATTAAATTTAATCCTTAATTTCTTAACATGTTTGTTTCCCATTGTTAAGGCGAATTTATGTCTCGAACGAACACATGATGTGTTTGTGCACCGTGCGAACATCTTGAATAGATTCTTGACTGTAGTATTTGTTGAGATGTTATGTTTCCCACCTACCAACAAATGTAACACCTCTTCTAGATCATAAACATGATAGGACAACTCTTGCATGCATAAACCTCCCTAAAACACTTCATTTTCTCCCTCTCTAAACATACAAGAAAGGATTCACAAGATTTTCATTCTCTCACTCTTTCTTCATCACAACAAATTCTTCGCTACTACTCCACCCTCTCCATTGCATTTTCTTGCTCTCATAGCCATACTACATTGAAGCGTCATAGTTCTCTCAATCTTGGAGATTGCATCCTTTCCCTTTCGACATTCTCACTTTGCTAAAGGAGGTAATCGTTATTTATTCATTGCATTGTCTTTTAATCTAGTTAGCATATCTATCTATTATTTTATCACATCTATTTTATTTCTATCTTGTCTTGCTGTTTGTGGAGGTGGAAACACCAAAGCAAATATTTGACTAAGAAAAATCCCTAAAGAACCCCAACATTTTTCCTTGGTCTTATGTGTGCAAGTACTGAAGATATTTCTTTGTTGGAGACTTCATCTCTTGGCTCTCTATGAGTATTTCATTCCTTTCCTTTTTCTTTATTATTTAGTTTAAATTACTTTAATTTTTGTTACTCTTTAATACTATCTTGAATTTTAGTAGTCCAAGTTATTAAAAGTTTTATTAGTTACTTTGTTGTTTTTGAGACATTCTCAGTTTTTGGTATGTATGAGATGTCAGTGCACTGCGGAGACATCTATGTGTTGCACTATTGTCCTTGGCCAAGAGCTTGTCAATTTTTCCAGAAGACCTTTGTAACCTACTCTTTAGGTTTTTGGAAATCTCGCCTTTTAATTTTGTGTAAAACATAAACATACACTTTTCATTTTTTTTATCTTGTCATCTCAATTGTGTCTTTTGAAGTTGTTGAGGGCTATTTACTCCTTGGAACCTCGTCGTCTTCAAAGTAGTAAATCCCCTCTACAATTTCAATCAAATTAAGCTTTATAAATTACATTTCTAAAAGTACAAAAAATGAGTATGAAACATGAGTTAAAGCTTGTAGAAACTTTATCTTTACTTGAAAATGTTGCTCATGTCTGTTTAATTTTTTCTTCTAAAATCTAGTAATTGCTTTCATGTCCTTCAATCTTATAGTAAATGTTACAATAGAAATAATGACGTCTCTTACAAATCAACATTATTTAGATTTAAAATGATGCATTATAATTATACATATGCATTATAATTCTCAAAATTATAATTAAATAATAGTTGGTATGATTTTTCCACAGTCCATGAAGTAATAGAGCAAGCTTTTGGATTCAACTTTTTTTGTTTTCAGATCGACGTTTCAAATCACACTCAGTGATCCATCCACTTTCCTCTTCCTGATGATGGATCACTAAGTGTGATCCGAAATGTCGATCTAAAAACAAACATAGTTGAATCCAAAAGCTTGCTCTATTAAATAATGGTTATCAAAAATCTTAGAAACAAATTCATATACAAGAAACAAAATCTATTATGCACTAATTTATTCATATAAAAATAATTGAAACTCACATCTATCATCACTATTAATAAATATACACCATAATACCATTAAAAGATACTTACTATTTAAATATAAAAATATAATAATTTAATTTACAAATCCCACTTAAAATTGAAAGACATTAATATTTTATAAATTTCAACCTTTAAATAAATTTAAATACAAAACATTAGAAATTATATTTATAAAAGCCCCAAGAACAAGTGTGAAACAAGAGTTTAAGGGGTGGGGACTTATCTTGACCTAGGAATGTTGTGCATGTGTATGCTTGTTTTCTTTTTCTTTTTCTAGAAGTCTACACATCAAATATTTTGGCTTTACTTTTTTTCTAAGGTATGACAAATATTTTTTCCACTCTTTTTCTAAGTATTTGATGGACCGCACCCAAATGGCTAAAATTGTCCGTTATGCATTATTTTCTTGAAATAAAGTCCACATAAAGGTTGTCAATGGTCCAAATCAAGAAGCATTTCTTTTGGGAGTGCGAAAAAGTAGGGTAGGTTAAATCAAATGTATGTGCATTAGTTTCAATGAAGAGTACTTAATTAAACAAAATGGTTGAACTAAAAGGGTATTGTGATGTTGAAGAGGAGATTGATTTGATTGTGATAGATAATATCTAAAATTTTATATTAGATGTGAATAAAAAACAATTATATATGTATATTATAATATGAAAATTGAAATTATATAAAGATATGGATCAAGGTCACAAGTATGACCCCGAACTTCTTAAATGAGTCTTTAGACCTAAACTTTTTGTTGAGCCTTGAACTTTGATAATCTATAGTTTTAGTAAATTAATCCTCTATACTTGTACCCGTCAATATAAAACTTCAAAAAACTTGTTTAGGTAGGGTGTGGAAGTGTATTAACTTCATCTTTACATTTTGTTCAAGTCTTTTGATTAATTCAGTGATTGTGTAAAAAATTGAAAAACACACCAAATAATATAGAAATAGACATGTAAGTCATTAACAATCATGTGGTCCAATGATGTTAAGTGCTTGATATTGTGTAATAAATGAAGTGCAATAAGTATTTGAGTAGAAGTTCATGTGCAAGAACTAAGGTTTTGACATATGTTGATGTAAATGAGATGATTGATGAAAAATGTGGGTGTGACTATTAGATGGTCCATTTTATTAGTGACAATAGATGTGGGTGGATTGTCCTAATTGGAATGAATGGTTGAAATGACCTACGAGTGATATCTTTTTATACTAGTCTTATATGCATAATTTTAATTTTTTGATGCAAAAATCAACGAGTAATGACTAGTTGAAGTCAAATCAACCTTAAAATATAATTAATTTTAAAATTGAACAAAGAATGTCAAGATCATATTAATGACCTTAAGTTGAACTTTTTTTTGTAATTTTGTGAAGACTGCATGAATTGACTTAGCCCCTCTATTACCATGTAAATGGAGGATTGGACCTCGTGATTGATGACACACCCTCTGATACCACACAGATGGGAGATTGGACCTCATGACCACTCGCTTACAACAAGATGCTTTCAACCAATCAAACTAAGACCCTTGACCAACCTTAAATTAAACTTTAATTATACTTGCAAACTTAAATTAAATCAAATTCACTCAAATAATCTTAATCTAAACAAAAAATAATAATATAAAACCTAAAATACAATAATAATTTCTATATAAAATATAATCTAATTCATCAATTGCATTTAATCAATCATAATTAAATACTAAAATTATAGACTTCAAATACACATATAAATTAAATTAAAAAAGAAGATGGACCATTTTTCATCTCTATAAAATATTTAACCAACCCTTTAAAGTTATGGAGAATATAGGTAGGGAAACTCACATAAGAAGTTCACGACATTGAAAATCATTCATTAAATAAGCTCATCCTATCTACAATTTAATTTGATTATTTTTTATTTCATCTCATCCCTATCACATATAATGAATGGGATAAACTAACTCATAATTATGCTTAATCAACAAGTTAATGAAGCTTCTATAAGAACTAATTTTCCTTGGATTTGTATCTATTTTTCTTCATGGATAGATCATCTACATCTTACTTTTTAAGACTGTTTTCCCTTTAAAGAAGGTTCCCTTCTAAACTCTTTTTCATGTTTGCATCTAGGGCTTTTTAATGTCAATTAATTTTAAATTTTAATAATTCAAATATTTAATTAATTATAAAAAATGTTTTAATTGTAAATAAATAATTATAACAATTTTATTATATAATTTAATATATTGTGAAAATATTATTTAAGTATAAATAGATTTTAATTATTTATTAAATTTATAAGTTTTGTGTAATTTTTTTCTAAATCAAAATTTTATGATTTTTTTTTAAGTGCATGTAAAGTTTTTCAAAAGTAAATTTTATCTTATTTTACATATAAAGTGTTATAATATCAACTTAATTTATCTTTTTTAGTTATTTAAAATATTTACTCATCAAAAGAAATATTGTTACAAATACAAATATTCACATGTCCCTAATATGCACATGCAAAAAAATTTCAAGATAATTTGAGTGTAAATCATGTATGAATACAATGAATACAAACACATTATCTATTTATTTATCAAGATGTACCAATGCCCATTACTATATAATTGATGCAATGATCTTAGTTAATCATTGGAATCTATCGATGATCCAATGACCATCCCTAAATGATTGACATAGTAGTCTTTCACCAAGTCTAGAATGAGAAATAAAAGATGAAAGATATATTTAAGCACTAGAATGGCTAGTCTCTCTGAAGATAGCCATTAATGCCTCGTAATGTCTAGAGACATAGGTTATGAACGTCACAACTCCATTATACTTTATGATCTTATAAATATTTGAAATTCCTTATTTTAACAATCAAGAAGGTAGAAAAATGCATGTCCTTGCCAATGATAGTATTTAATAAAATTTTAATATTTTGAGATATACATGGCAAAGACCTTAGAAGTAAAGAATTGTTTTATAATACCTCGAGCCAAATATTAATAGAATTACTTTAATAAATTTCTTCAAATGATATTTAATTGGCTGATATGACATCACTATAGTGAGTTGTACTTAAACTTGTAACAATTTAATTTTTTATTTAAATATTTTTCAAATCTCTTTTCAAAACTCAAAAATTCTCCTTTACATTTACGAAATATACTCGAACCTTAATATTATAGGTTGGTTCAACAAAATAAAGATAAATATATAGCAGATTTAAGTAGTGGCCTGAACTAACAAACCCAAACTTAAGTGTTTGAACTGATAAACTTCATATTTAGGGTTTTTAGTAGGATTTGATCAAGACCCTAAATCTTCCTTCATATTTACAAATCAAAATTTAAACCCAAATTATAAAACATGATTTTTTGTATTAACAAAGAACACCTAGTTTATAGGTTAGGTCCAAAATATTGTTAAACAAATCACAAATATTTTCCTTATAACATAAGTCCACAAATAGTTTACAAAATATTGTAACTATAGGGGATACTATTACACCCTTAATATTAGAGTACATCGGGTTATGAATAGTTGGCTTGTGGCTATCTTAACTCCTAATTAAGTCATTATTATTATTATATTGTTATTTAGTTAATTAGGTCAGCCTAGGGCTTATATAGGGTTATCTAAGTTGGCCTGGTGATATTCTAGGCATAAATAAGGTATGTATAGGAGGTTGCAAGTCTTATTTCATCATCAGATTGTGAATTGTGTTCTCATTAGAGTTATTTGGAGGCTTTCTCCCTCAAAGTGGCTTGTTATTCTTAGTCATTATCAAGTATTTGCAACATATTTTCTATCATATTCCTCTATTGTGTAAGTTATGGGTATGTGTAGGATCATCATGGAAAAAATAGGCCCTTAAGTGGCAAAAAATTAAGAAAAATCAGAGTTAGGAAACTTGACATAAAAATTTGAATAAGTTATCTATATTATTTCAAAAATATGTAAGAATAGAATATGTAGCAAATTGAATGTAGTTTCTAAACTACTAGGTTTATTTTAAAAAAAAAAACTATTTGATGAAAATTTGAAATTAATGCAAGAGCACTTAAATTTCGGGAAAAAATAACAAGTAGGTGTCCCACCACCCTAACCACAATAAAATGATAATATTTTTTATAATATTTTAGATATAAGTAGATGACTCATGTCCCAATGTGATGCATTTTTTTTTTGTAATTTTTTCAAGTAAATAATTAATTATGAATTTTTATTACAAATTTTAAAAAATATTTCTGACCACCTTAACTTGGTCAAAACTTCATGAAATTCATTTTTTTTAATCCTATAGTATGCAAAGCATAGAATGTGACACATATTTTGGATTTAAAAATGTGATACCGCTTGAAAGCTATAGATATTTTCAATCACCTATCAATCAGACTTTAGTTGTAATTCAAATAGAAAATGAATAACAATTATTTATTAAATTCAAAGTAAAACATAATTTATATTGGTGGAAAGCTGGAGATCTCCTTTAAAAACCCTTTTCGTTTCATTAATTTTGGGTAAAAAAAAAGTTGTCAACCACATACCCTACACATACCCATCATATCGCC
This sequence comes from Sequoia sempervirens, assembly GCA_007258455.2. Classification (NCBI taxonomy): domain Eukaryota; kingdom Viridiplantae; phylum Streptophyta; class Pinopsida; order Cupressales; family Cupressaceae; genus Sequoia; species Sequoia sempervirens. Next base: position 815,563,392 of record VDFB02281492.1, read on the forward strand.
ACTTTTTGGCCCATCATGATCCTGCACATACCCTTATTTTATTTTAGATACAATGACATAAACCATAGTATAGAGTACACCAAAATTATAATTATTATTCATAAGAATTAGGTTCACAAAATGCATACAATATAATAGATATCTATTGTTAAAAGGGTTTGTATAAATATTGCATTACACCACTACAATAGTTATTATAAACTAGAACATGAATTCTTACACCTATTACTATTGCAATGTCATGTAAACTCAATATCTATGAGATTCACAACCATGAAGTTCAAATACAAACTCTAGATGAGCTTGTCTTCTAACATGAGGGGTTTCATCCTCTATGTGCACAATCCAAAAGGGTTTTAATAATTTCATCATTAATAGATCTATAGGTTTGAATAATTGAACTCAAATGTTTAAACACAAGTGCTCAAAATAGGGTTTTTGAATTGGGGTTTATATTTATAAGAATGCATAATAATCCTTCTATTTTGACTCTACATCCTTAATACATCTAGAAGGAATGTCAAAACCTACATTAAATTCCAAGATCTCATGAATAATAAGTGGAAGAGAGTTCACATTTCTAATGAAGGTTTTTTTCCTTCAAAATACACTTGAAATCATGTCACATTCCCCTACACATACATAAGAGGTAAGGAGAAATATTTTTATGACCTCAAAATTTTCTCTACAATAATGGAGATATATCCAATAGGGTTTTAAATCCTAACTACTACACTTATGGTATCTAAGACCATGTCTTAATTTTTAGAACTAAAGGTACACATGGATTTGCATCCCTGTTATTAAATGATTCATTTATGCCTAGAAAAATCCTTCTGAAATACGTGTCATCTATTTGAGAATTAATGAAAGTTTGGTCATGCAAGAAGGTAGGTGAAGTGAATAGTGAAAAATGGTGGGAGTTTCAAAGTTCATGAATTGTAGATAATTCATGACTCTTACCAATGGGTAGAGATCGAAGTTCAAAGAGGACGCATGAAAATAAGGAAAATTTTGAAACTCCAACACAACAAGGGAACAAAGTGGGGTTTATATGAAATAGATGGTGAGATGGACAAATCAAATAGCATGAAAAGAGAAAGGAATGAAGGTTGGGGATAGATGTGAGATACTCTTAGATGGATATTTTTGGTAGTTTGAGACACAAAAGGAAAAGCGAAGTTGGGAGGAAAGGAATGTTAGGATGGGAAATTCTAAAATTTGAATGGGAACCAAGGAAAGGTTGGAATTAGATAGGAAATCATGCTTGGACAAGACACTTCAAAACTCCAATGGTTGACAAATACTTAGAATATTTGGCATGCCTTCAAACTTAAAATTTTAGGGACCTTATACAAACATATGGGGAAAGAAGAGGAAGAATATACACACAAAATTGGACTAGGGGAGGTGGAGGATATATGACATAAGAATTTTGTTTCATAATATAAATTAATATAAAAAGGGAATATGGTATTTTTCTATTTGATAAAAGTTGAATATGGATTGTAGAGTGTCAAGTAGATTCACTTACAATGGTTGATAAAAAGACACTAAATGACCAAATGTTATTAAATATAGCATCATATTAGTTACTTCTCAAATTCCTCATTGATAATAGTTATTACATATAATTATTAAGTTGATCAATAATTTAATTTAAGAGTGTGGTGAACAATTTAGATGTATTAAAAATTTGTATTGTTAATTTTGACTTCGTTATATAAAGTGGAACTAGTAGAAGAAAGATTACCCACTCCTATGATTATCTCAATTTTCTTTGATACACCCTCTTGGTTATGAATAAATGTGTGAAATCAAATAGACTTTAGTTGTCCAATGTGTGTAATCTACTCAACGATAATTACCCATTTTTAAGGGACTATGACTCATTCTTAGGGAGAGGAGATTTGTTGTCTCATATTTATATTAGTGTTTAAGGTTTCCTATAAATCATAGACATAATTTTTATTTGAAACATAGAACTAGAGTAAAATGCTAGAATTACAACTTTTATAGAATATATTAGCCTAGAAGAAACAATTAGACATATTAATCTCAAAAAATGTTTGAGTATAGTCTATCTGCATGTTTCAAAGACTATATTATTGAAAACATTGAATCTTAGAAGATATACCCCTTCTATTTTTTCTATTATCCCAAAATTATGGATTTTATGCATTTTATGTAACACCCCTCTGTTTTGGCTCCTTTTTCGGCAGTGTTTTCTTTGTAAGGCTTTGTTCTGTTTATGCTATGAATTTGGAACTTGGTTACTTTTGACTATGGTCTGTTAAGCGATGCGTATGTAATATTTTAATGTGATGATATTTTACTCTGATGTTATCTTTATGGCATGTTTTGGATTAATTTAGCAAATAACTGATTTAATGATGTTTTATGCTGTTGGTCATATCATTGATGTTAGAATCGTCAGTTAGTAATTGTGTATTGGTGAAGGGGATGGGATTGTATCACTCGCTTGCGAGTGCCCTACGATTCTGAGATTTCCTCTTCACAGTGTGTTTGATCATATCATATATATATGCATGTTCGATGTACTCTTTGGTTGCAGGTTGACAGGTACATGACATTGACTCCACCTGGTTCACAGGTTTGAGCGTGTCCATTGACCAACGGAAATTGATTGGGAGATAGTAGCTAGGTTTTCCATGCCAAGTCGTCACCCTAGTCATAGTGTGTCGTCGAGTGGTTGTCGGGTTAGTTGTTTTAATTTGGTCAATTTCACCTTGTGTATTTATTTAATTGCAAATTATAGAGGTTATTAAATGGCTTGCATAGTTAAATTGATGTTTAAATGCATGTATTTGCAATGTTGAAACATCATTTATTTTATTGATTGATTTGATTTAATTAATAAAATTAGATTAAGGGTGATTTATTAAATGTGATAGTTGATTTGGCAATTGTTGGATATTAAGATTTAATCAAAATATAAATATAAATCATATTTGGATAGTTGGAGATAAATTAAAATAAATAAATAAAAAGGAGAATGTGTTTTAATTTCACTTTTGAAAATTATTGATAAAGCAATTTCTTTGCACGTTTGTATTCTTTTGTTTTAAAGAATTTTGAAAAATTCGTGAGATTTCAATTAGAAATTAGAAATTTGTTTTAAATTTAGAAAATGAAAATATCCTCCAAATTTTGCAATAAATTTAGTGGGCGGGGTGTTACACATGGTATCAGAGCCCAAGTTTAAACACTGGGCACTCTGGGATAATGTGGACCCATTAAGCTGTTAGTTGCGTAGGTCTATACTCTGGGCACTATGAGCCATGGTGTTGACCTAGATGCTCTATTCGGTATTTCTGTTTTCCTTTTGGCTTGACCTCACTTGTCTACCCAAAAGTTTTTGTGAGGTGGTGTAGGTCCATTGGTACAGGAAACTAGTGGGAAGGATAGGATCCTCGGTGTAGTGTACAATGCATCGATATCCTTCCTACTGGAAGAATGCATTATGGACAATTGTGTAGTGTGTGAATTTTGTGTGTTGTGTGTGGTGGATGACAACCAGCTTTGTTATTATGTCCACCCTTGCATGTCTTCTTGTGCTTTACCTCATTTTGTGCAAGTGATTGCCTGATTGACCCTATGTGGTTTTGGAGTTGCTTGGCATGTTATATTATTTTGAAATTGTGAATATGATAATAGAAAATGAATGATCATGTTGTTTGTTCATAGAGATTTGTGCATGCTCTCATATGATTGATGCATTTATGTGAAAGTGATTGTGTAATGATGAAACCATGATTGCATTTGTGTCTATGTTAGAATTGTAAATATCTCGTCTTCTCTCTCTTCCCTTTGGGTTAACGAAGATGCCTATCCTTAAGTGTGTGGGGTATTGAAACCTAGGGTAGGTTGTATCTTATGAGAAAGTGCTTATGTATTCATGAAGGTTTGTTTTATTAGATCAAACCTTGGGTAAAGGACCTAAGTCCCCAAGTTGCATTCATAATCATGGGAAATGTATAATATGAATAGAAAAAAAAATCGTTTTGTAGCAAGTAAAAGTTTAGAGAAAAGGGATTAGTGAAAGCATTGCATGATAATGATAATTGCATAATAGGTACATCTTGTTGGTGAGGCCTATAGTCCCCAACTTTATTGTTGATTCTTAAGAAATCATGTAGATGTTAAATTATTGTACCTAGATTCAAAATGCAAAATGTTAAATGAATGTTGAAGTCATAATGTTGCATACCTTGTCTTGAGTAAACATTGTAACAATATCGCATTATGTGTTTTGGAGATTTGGTTGGTGATTACTTCACCATGTTGATTTGCATAGAATGACAGTGTGCTTGGTAGTGTTGATTTTAGCATGGGTTGTTGTTGTTTTTATGTGAGATATGGAGTGGTTCAGTTTTAGAACCATTGATTATGTGTGGTTTTATTGAGTTTGTACTAGGGGTATTTGTAGGCTTCCAGGAGTAAGCCTGACCCTAGGGGGGGAGGATGTAACACCCCTCTGTTTTGGCTCCTTTTTCGGTAGTGTTTTCTTTGTAAGGCTTTGTTCTATTTATGCTATGACTTTGGAACTTGGTTACTTTTGACTGTGGTTTGTTAAGCGATGCATATGTAATATTTTAATGTGATGGTATTTTACTCTGATGTTATCTTTATGGCATGTTTTGGATTAATTTAGCAAATAACTAATTTAATGATGTTTTATGCTATTGGTCATATCATTGATGTTAGAATCGTCAGTTAGTAATTGTGTATTGGTGAAGGGGATGGGATTGTATCACTCGCTTGCGAGTGCCCTACGATTCTGAGATTTCCTCTTCACGATGTGTTTGATCATATCATATATATATGCATGTTCGATGTACTCTTTGGTTGCAGGTTGATAGGTACATGACATCGACTCCACCTGGTTCACAGGTTTGAGCGTGTCCATTGACCAACATAAACTGATTAGGAGATAGTAGCTAGGTTTTTCGTGCCAAGTCGTTACCATAGTCATAGTGTGTCGTCGAATGGTTGTCGGGTTAGTTTTAATTTGGTCAATTTCACCTTGTGAATTTATTTAATTGCAAATTATAGAGGTTATTAAATGGCTTGCGTAGTTAAATTGATGTTTAAATGCATGTATTTGCAATGTTGAAACATCATTTATTTTATTGATTGATTTGATTTAATTAATAAAATTAGATTAAGGGTGATTTATTAAATGTGATAGTTGATTTGGCAATTGTTGGATATTAATATTTAATCAAAATATAAATATAAATCATATTTGGATAGTTGGAGATAAGTTAAAATAAATAAATAAAAAGGAGAATGTGTTTTAATTTCACTTTTGAAAATTATTGATAAAACAATTTCTTTGCAAGTTTGTATTCTTTTGTTTTAAATAATTTTGAAAAATGCATGAGATTTCAATTAGAAATTAGAAATTTGTTTTAAATTTAGAAAATGAAAATATCCTCTAAATTTTGCAATAAATTTAGTGGGCGGGGCGTTACATTTTACCCTAAGGATGTTTTAGATCTAATGCTTATGCAATGGAAATAATTTGTATGGTTCCTTGGTTCTATTGATGCTAGTAGAGGTTTGAATTTACATGTTTTTAGGTCTTCATATTTTTTTGACCCAAATTGAATGATTTTGAGATCTATGAGTCCTAAAGTATTCCCGAAGCATGTTTTTTTGTCACCTCGTGTTGGAGGTTGTATGTATTCCTTATATGGTCATGGGGGGGCCATGTGTTGATGGTATTTTTAGCACTACCAACTACTGAGTAACAATAAATCACTCCTATTGAAAATTATGGATTCCTACTACAAGGTTCCATTTAGGTTAGGTCTTGACTATGATGGATAGCTTAGTGGTTCATGTAAAATTGTTCAATAAGGGGCCTAAGTGATTTAGATACTCTAGAAAATATCTTCAAGACATTCAATATTAAATAAAGACATATGCTTCTCAGAATTTAATATCAATTACATGCTATTACAACATTTCTTTAGAAGATCCATACAATTACTATGCTCTTTCAAGGATTCACAATATTATAAAATAAAGAACAAAAGATTAGGGTGGAGAGATAATTTAAGAATAAATTAAACTGAATGGACAAAGATAAATCTCATTCTATCTATCAATTCTAAAATGGTTACTAAAAATCAAGGAAATCAACATTATCGTAATTAGTATTCACTTAGTTACTAATAATGTTGATGTGATCATCAAAGGGAAATTATAATTTCAATATTATTAAGCCACATCAAATTAAATCACCATAAAGCATGCACATATTTGAAACAAGACTCTATTCAACATCACTATAAAAAGATTGATTTCACTAATTTATTCACTTGAGATAAATAAAACAATCATACCATCACCAATGATCAAAACCCATATGCATGAAATTGGTACAAATCTTCAATATAAAAGCTTCAAAAATTTTAGTAGGAAAATCCACATTGAAATTGTATTAGTTTATGATGATTAACAATTTTTAAATGCCAAAAATATATAGGAACCACATGTTCCATATCATGTGGATCTAAAAAAAGTTAACCGAGAGTTCAAATTGAGTGATTAACCCTTATCTGGAAATATACTTAACTAAACTTAAAAGCTAACTCCTGAAATAATGTCTAACTGAAATCCAACACCAGATTGGAATTTTACCACCTGGGACATTGATTTATTACAAAATTAATCAAAATAATAAAGTTTAATTACTCTATCACTCATCACTAAAGAAATATTTCTAGAAAATAATCAATGAATTCATTAATTATTTCTATAACAGTCTCCTTATAATATTTCAATTTTATCCTTCAATAAAATGTGGAGTTATCCAAATTTTCTTTTAATTCATCGAAGGTGACAAGCTCTCCTTAGAAACTTTGAAGATCTCCCTTTCAATTCATCATATGGTTGAGGGTTGTTTTACTGAGTTGACCATGCAAAGAAATCCTCAACAAGAATAACAAAGTTCTCTTCTTCTTGGACATATGTCCTTTTCTAAATAGTATGGACGTTTAACCATACTGGGAGAGTAGAAGAGAGTTCATGATGAGGAGATGGAATGACCTCTATGTCATGTGAATCCTGAGAGTCCTCATGCTTTATCTCAAGTACTTATTTTTCTTGATCTACCTCTTCTCTTCCAATTTATTCTCCTAATATATTTTCATTATGTATTTCCTCTTTTGCAACTTGTAGCTCTTGTTTTTCTTGAGGGGGATAAGGAATATGAGGATATTGAGGAGAAGAAATATAAGGATAATCTAGGGTAGGAGATGAATTTTGAGGTGATGGAGAAGGAATAAGTGAAGGGGATGGAATGGGAGACTCATGTGGTGGGGAAGAGGAGGATGCAGGTGAAATAGAGTCGAGAATAGGTGATCTAGAAGAGGATACAACTCGAGAGGAGCTTTGATTTCTTTTCTTTCTCTTTAGAGGAATTTATTCCTCACTCTCTTCTCCACTTGTTTCAATCATTATTATTTCATCCACTCTCTTCCTCTTTGACCCTGCTACTAAGGATGGTCACCTTTCCTTTTCAACTATGACAGTAGTTGGACCCTAAAACTTCTTGGGATTTTCAGACTAAGGTTTTGGTCATGGTAGTTCCATCATAGGGAGATGATACATCAACCATATTTTTGAACTAGCTACAACACTAGCTACTCTTACCTCCATGCCTATATCTTCTATTATTGAGAAGTCTACATTATAGATTAGTTGGTTGAAAATTCCCTAGCCATTGTAAATAGGATCCAAAATTTCCCATTATCCCTTAAATATTTTAGCACTTTGGCCACATTACAAGCTCTCATCATGTCTACTATCAATCTATAATAGTCTTTCATCCTTGCCTCAAATTTATCTTTACAATTGAACCAATGGTCCTCTAGAGTAGGCTCATGTTTGAAAAATGAGCCTATGACCTTTCTAATTTTCCCAATTGGATCAAATTTAGCCCTTGGTTCATTGTATAATTCCATGGTGTATACAACTAGTTCCACCTCCACAGTCTTTGCATTCTACATATTTGCACATTGGTAGCTACCAAATTTTAAAGGAAAAGAGTATCTTGACTTATGATTTCTAGAAATTAGCTTATGGATCTCTATCACTTGCCTACATAATTCTAATAGGATTATCCTATTAGTGGGGTACCTTGGTAGTTTGAAGGGGGCCTTATGGAAACTTTCTACCCTAATGTATGAGAATGTTTTGAATTGGATGTACCAATTTCCCCAATTCTTTAATTCTTCCATTGCTTACAAAAAAAATCTTTGGGAAAATTCATTTTCTAATCCACTTATGATAGAATAGAGGAAAGCGTCATTTACAATACAAAAATTCATTTTTTTGGCGTTCAATTCCAGCTATGGGTAATGCTCATATATTTTAACTTCTCTCAGCTGAAGGGACCCTATCCTTTTCTTGGGAAAGCTTCCTAATAATCTAGTAGGTATACCAAATACAAATTCATATAATGTTTTTTACTATTTAACACATATTTGATTTGTACACGAAGAGTGTTATTGATTATGGTAACCCAATCTATCTTCTTGTCTCCTATGATGGTCAAAGTGAAGTAACACATCTAGTGGTAGAAATCCATGGCATATGGATAATCATACACTCTAATAAGGAGTGTGATTTGATCCTTAATACATTCCTAGAATTCATTTTTGTGTTATACCTGGTGGAACCCTCAAATTTTCATGTTCCACTGGTCTAATGTCTTTACTTGGGTGGCTTCTTGGTTTGAAATGTTGCATGGGTTTATGGTTTTATGCTATTGGGTGAGTTTTACTTAGCATATTTCCCCTATTTCATAATACTTATTCCTTTGATCTATTTTTTTGTTGACCTACTGGCTAGGCTCCCAGTTGTCTAAGTTACATCTTATGCCTTTGTGCCCATTTCGTTACCAGCCCCTTTGGCCTAGGTCTCCCATTTACCCCATTGTATGGTATTTTCCTCTTATTTTGGTCTGAGGTTTTATATTTTAAAAAGTTGGGGGCTTTGAAATATTTGTCTAATACCTTTGATCAAGTGTGGTTTTAGGTCCTCTTAAGTCCTTTTTCCTCGTCTTACCTAGGCATATCCTATTTATGAACAAATTGTAAAGCATGTGCTCAATTACTGCCACTTAAAGTCATTATATCACTCAACCTTGAAACCTTATGACTCGTCAGTTTCATTTCTGTGATGAGTGATGAACCAATTTTCCTTCGCATCGCATATCGCTGAAATCTTTTGGCCTTTTCATTCTACTTCAGTGACACACGATGGATTGTGCTATCCTTGCATCATTGCTATCCTTTGTATTGCTAAAGTCTTTTTGCTCAATTAATCTTTACAGTGACGCACAATGGCCTATGCATCCCATTTGCATCATGCTAGTTCTTTGCATCGTAGAAAAATTTTGTCGCTCAATTCATCCTCAGTGATGAGTGATAGGAAGTAAGCAATCATGGGTTATGATCATGCCACTTGTCAGTATCTTATGTCATCCCCCATATTTCCCGTCATCAAAAGCCTTTTCATTTCAAATGAACTACAATGATGAATGATGGATGAGGGAAATCTTCTTTGCATCATTGGGGATCTTCACATCACTAAAGTATAAGTATAACTTTGAAACACTACAACGATAAGTGATGGATGATGGGTGAATATTCTGGAAAATATTCCCTCCATTAGGGATACTCTTCACATTTCTCTTCCATTTGATCAAGTGATAGTATTACAATGATGAGCGATGGAGTTGTAAGAGAACTATTGAGAAATGTGGAGTGGCCATGTGGCAATTTCTTAAGATATCATCTTTGTTTTAAAGCACGGTAGTGGAAAGGAAAAGGCGATGATCAAGGAGAACCATTGATGATGTTTTAAATAAAAATGATCAACGACATGAATTCAAACCTAAATGGATAAATTTTAGTTCGCCTAAACGAGCTTTATTTCAGGCATTAATGGTGAAGACGCTCCATTTTTGAGTCATAAAGGAGGTAGTTGGTCCTTTTCTTTCACAATTACAGTTGTTCGAAAGAAAAAGAATTGGTCAAGTTTAGAAAAAGGAGAAGGTGAGCTTTAGGCAAAGAGAATTCGAAGAGCAAGTGTTGATTATCCTGGGTAAGTCAATTTTATATGCCCTTGTGAGTAATTTTATAGCACTGGGTAGTTTGAGAATTGGGTGGATTGCCAGGGTTTGTAGTTAGGGTTACTATTCTTTGTTTAAAAAAGGAATTGTAATCATTTCACATAGGGTTTGGGGAGTGGGATAAAATTTGTTGAAATTAAGTATAGACCCTATGAATTTGAGAATTAAGGTTGTAATTCTTAGTTATTTTGAAACCCTAGTTCCATAGTACCATGCAAAATGAGTCAACCTAGTGAGTTTGCCACACCTAAAAGAAAACCTAAGCATAAGAGAGTTAAAAAAACCAAAACACCAGGATGATAAACCTAATCTAGAGGTGCTTGAAACATCTAAGAAGAAAAGTTTTGTGAAGAAATAATACACTAGATTTATGGGGGAGGATTCTAAAGAGACTGCCTTAGAGGTCAGACCAATTAGGAAGAGGAAGACTAGTGAGGGTGTATTGACAAGCCAATTTCAAGTCTTCACTTTTGGGGTTGGTGATACTGTGGTGCCACATAGTGGTTGGGACCTTTTTCTCTATGCCTTCAATAGAAGATTTGTTAGTCACCCCACATGTCATCTTTGGAATTGTGACATTGGAAAGCTAGTTGTCCCAAATGTATTCATGGAGGTTGATTTGATTCTGGAGTTGGATAGGTGCTATGACCCGAATGATAGAGTGAATAAGATATTTCTAGATGAAGCCCCCATGCTAGATATTACAAGGGTCCAGATAGTTGAGGTCTTCAATTTGAATCCTTCTGCCACCAAGTCAATTAAATTCCTTGCCTTGTATCAGGAATATGAGTAGAATAAATTTGGTTATAGAAAGAATGTTTTACCAAGGCATAGTAGGTGGGAATTGAACAAGAGAGGTGTACCGTTTGGGCCTAAGGATTTTGAGCCTTTTGATTGTGATGACTTTGAGGACTACTTCAAAAACATGTATTATGCATTGTGCCAAGTATTGCATAAGAAATTTGATATCAAGATGGATAATTTCTCTAATGGTTATGGCTATTAACATACATAACAAGTATCAAAATAGGACCTTTGATTATGCCTCTTACATAGTTGTTCAACTTCATGATGATTTGATAAAATTGAAAGATGCAAAGCCTCCATTTTCTTACAAACACTATTCATTGTTAATGCATATATTATTATGGAGAGGCAGAAAAGTATGACAAAATTTCATGAGATTGAGAGAAAGAGACAACATGGACAATGAATTACCCATGAAAATGTGGACATATATTTGGGATATACGTTGTTCTGACTCAAATTATGCTGCATTTTGTAATGGTTTCAAATTTGGTGTGATGGAGCAATTTAGCTTGAAGCCCGTATATAGGATATCCAAGGGTGTGAAAGAAATTTTGAGGCCTGTGGAGTTTGAAGAAAATACAATGCAAAAGTTTAATTGGGGGGACTGGTATTTACATACCAGTTACACTACAATTAGGATCTATGGATCTCCAGTGACACCCCATTGGCTACCTGTATATGTATTTGATAGACTTGCATTTATGGAAATAATGTGGCAATTGGATGCCATGGAAAAAGAGCATTTTAGAAATGCTAGGAAGGCATCACTAATAAACCCTAAGTGTGGATTTGCATACCTTGTATGCTTATCAAAGGAAGGTATTGAGAAGTTTGGAACTCTCTTGAATAACTACAAGATGAAACAAGATATTGTACTTGATACTGTGATCCTGAAGGAGTGATTGATGCAAAAAGGAGAGCCAGAGGAAGGTCCAAAAAGCAACATCAATTTTTATATACAAAAGACGCGATTAGAAATTTTTCTTCTAATATAGAGGTTGTAGAAAGAAAGAATGAATGGAGAAAGATATGTGCCATAGAAGAAAATATATTAAAAGAGAACCCATTTTATGTGAGTCCTTATTTTGAAATAAAGGACCAAGATGTTTAGGCTAAGGTAATGTTGGGAGATTTTAAAGATAAAAGCTTTTTTGATAAGGTTAAAGGGCCTGAGGTAAAAACCAAATTTTTTAAGGAGCATCATGATGCACAAGTGAGGAGCCAACCAGCTCACTCTACAACTCAAGGCATTCAAGTACAGACAAAGGATACAGGAAATAAACCTGCAGTTGCCCCATTGGTGACTTATTCAACAACTGAGCAAGGTGGTGAAGATTATGCACAAGAAGAGTTTGTTGAGCATGTTCCCATGGAACAAGAAGTTGATCAAAGGTTCTCCTCCCCTGAGAGGGAGTATGCTCTAAATATTGTTGTTCCAACCAGCAAGATAGTAAAATGGGAATATGATGAAGATAAGGATAATGGTGTTAGAATAAAGGCTTGCAGATACTTCATGAGTGATGAAATTTTTGTCCAAACCAAGGAGTTCAGGGACATTGTCATTCAATTGAAAATCCAAGACATCAAGAAGAGGATAGAATAAGAAAAAGAAAATGTTGATCCTTCATTACAAGAAGAAGTTGAGAAGGAAGAAGAAGATAAAATAATGAAATAAATTGTTGCTATATCACCCCAAGAGGCAAGAGATTTGGTCAAAGGAAGTGGAGTTTTATTATTTCCCAGGTGGGAGCTCACATATGCTATTGCATTGGATGCAATAAGAAGGGATCCCAATGTTTCTATTTTGTAAGAGAATTTTGACAACAAGGTGTTTGGTTCAGGATTTAGGCCAAAATTGCATACCCTTGCAATTTGGTCTATGGCATAGAACATTGGGAAGCCTAAAGTTATCAAATCTATGGAGGAATTAATTGGTGCTATAGTTGTAAAGAGAGCTACTAAGATGACTACTACTATAGCTACACAACTAACTATGCAGCATGTTGCTATGCTAAGTGTAGACACAACTCAGATTTCACAAGATAGACATGATAAATTATTGGATAAATACAAGTTGTTGGATGACTCTAACAAAATGGTTGCTACTGCTGCTTGCTCAGCACAAAGAGATTTTCCCTCTCCAACAACTTCTTCCTCTAAGCTATCCACACAAGATAGAGAAACCTTGGCATTGAGAATTTAGATTTTAAAGGAGTTGCAAGTAGAGAAAGATAATGTTAAGAAATCCAAGGAGGAAACTGCCAAGGTTGCTGATAACAATTTTGATGACCTTTTGAAGCATAGGGTTACAAAATTAGTGTCCAAGTTTGACAATGTATGGGATGTTTATAAAAACATTCATGAGGCCCATAAAAGGTATGTTTAGGTCCAAATTTTTTTATAAAATGATTGGAACAAGTGGAGTGCTAGGGTCGAAGAACTTAAAGAAATGATACCTAATATACAAGAAGACTCTAAGGCTCCAACCAACATTCCTAATTTGATAAAGGTAGTTGATTTGTTAAGTGAAATTTTAGCATTTCATGGTAAGTTGGGTATGTAGTTGCAAAATAAATTGAAAATGTTTAGAGACATGGAGGGGCTTGACATGCCAAAAATACTGAATTGATGAGTGTGAATTGAAGGATGTTGCTACTTGGAATGATGAGTTCAAAGGTATTCTCCCACACTTTAATAGAGCAATCAGCCTAGCAGGTTATACCATGTTGAATGTTGTTATGGATAACATGACATGAATTGAGGTGCACCTGGATGCATTTGTAAAGGAGGAAAATATATTAATGGATTCTAGGTATAACTAGCATGACACTAAGGTGTAGAGATTACTAGATACACAATGGCCTAATGAAGAGGAGTATAATACATTGATTGAAAAGTTCACACATTAAGCCTTGGATGAAGTATTGTAAAACATTATCTCCTCTCAGTTATGAAATTGATGACAAGATGTGTTGATGTGGACGTGTTTTATGTTTTTCCCTTTTATTGCTTTTATGTTTTAGTTTTTGTTGACTGGGTGTGCATGCGGAATACAACTTTGCTCATGGAAAAGATGCTTTGCTCATGGTTGATGCTACTACAATGACGTTGAAAGATACCTTTTGGAGGGCGGGAACTATCTTCTTTAGCAATGTGAAAAGGAATTTTGTCTTATATGATTTTTCCCCTTTTAGGAATGCAATGTAACTGATTTGGGGATGTTTTGAAATGAAATTTAAATGTATGTCAAATGTAAAATGTGACCAAATGTGTAATTTGGCTTGAAGCTTGTTTGCTCCCTTGTTCTTATAAAAGGGAATTCAAGGCCAATTGTACGGGTCTTTGGTTGAGAGAGCTTTTTAACTCATGTTTAGCATTTTGTAATACAAGCACAAAGGAAATAGAATTAGTATTGAGTCTTAGGTCTAAATTCAAGCATGTAATAGGCATAATGGTTTTACAATAGTGATGACATTTGAATGAGAAAATGCAAACTTTGAAACATATTCTCTCTTGTTGTATTTTGTTATACATGAATTATTAATAAAATGATCAAGGATCCTTTTATTGGTCTTCAATCATTTTGGTTGAATGTATGATTTTTTCTCTGCTTTAATTCAAGGAATTAATTAAAATGCTTTGATGGAATCATAGGTTTGTGTGATTAAGTATGGGGATTTGATAAGAATTTTTTGTTTTGGGAGATTTGAGTTGTTTTATTGTAATGCAATATCACAATAGTCTATAAATTCTGAGCTTAGTCATTGTTGTATTACAGTTTATTTCATATTTGAATTCGTTACCCAATGGATAAGGCATTGTTCTATTAATTTGGTTAGCTTTGAAGTCATTGAGTCAGCCCTGCCTTTCAAAGAAAAAATTCTTATAGAAAATCATTCATACACCTTAAGTTGTTTTATTTAAATTTTTATGAGAGATTGTCCATTCTCTACTTTAGATGATTATTTTTTAGAGAATTAGCAATATTCTTGAATGATTTCATCTAATTTGTAATCTATGAGAATGCATCTGTTATTTACAATTTTTGTGATAATTGGCACAAGAGTATCATTAAGTACATTGTAGGGATCACCCTCCTAGGTCCTACAGAGCCTAAAGTGTAGAGGGAACCCCTAGCAAGATTTCACCTAGTCATTGGCCAATCCTCACAACTGTTAATCATTGAATTATGGAAAATTCATAGACAATTGTTGAGACCAAGTTTGGTTCATTAAAAAAACCAATAATACCTTGTCCATTTTGATAGATAACTTTGTAGGGTTGAGTAACATTTGACTGTTGGTAACATTGAGGAATCTTGCATTATTTTTCTCAAAACAATTAACTGCTTTCTTCATGTAAATAGCATCATACTTGGGGTAGGGAGGGGTCCTGAATACCTTTTCAATTATATTTGGGTTGATTTCAAGAATAAATTCTCGAGATGGTCCCAATATCTTCCTTTGTTTGTGGTTATATTATTGAGCACATGTTAATACTAGTTTAGGGTAGTGCACTAAAACTAGGAAGGAAACTACCTCCACCAACCTAGAATTAGCCAAAGAGGTGGCCTTGGTTGATCTTTTTGCTTCATTGTTAATTATTTTGTGGAACTCATCCATGTCTACATGTCCCAAATCTATATCACCAATATCTGAGTAAGGATAAATTATCTTGGATGAAGGGTGGTACCCTTTGTATCAGTACTTCATTTTAGCACCTTCTCCTTTCATATTACCTACATATTAAAATGTTATCCATTGGAACACCGAATAATTTAATTGAAATATTTGAACCAATGCCTTATTTAGGCTCTAAAGATATATTATTATGTTCCTTTATAATGTAGCACCTCCAAATCCTTACTTAACTAAAAGGATTCACCTTATTGAGGATTAGTTCTCTAAGATACCCCTTATTGTTTACCAAAATCCTTAGGTATCCTAACCAGGCTTACCCCAAACATAACTATTGCAAAAGGTATGCTAAATTGTTCTAAATTGCAGGGTGTCGAAGTTCTTGTATGTTTCTTGTTTCTTATCTCTTATTAGACCATAATGATTAAGAGAAACACCCAATAGATAATACATGATATTTGTTTCAGTAAAATAAATGGATTATCATCGGTGATCGGAGTTCACGGATAGTGCTTATTTCTTACTCATTTTACACATTAACTATTAAGGAACACACTTGATTAACGATACCTAATTATTTTTTTGACAAGTAAAAGGAATTTTCATCGAGATTTGAAGATTCAAATGATCACTTAAGCTTTAAATATTTTCTTCAAAAAATGATAAGGTGAAGGTCTGAGGCTCGATTCCAAAAGTGAAACAAATGTTTTCTTAGTGAATTATCTTCAAGGATCAAAGATTAGGGAGATGGATTGTGCTTAAAATATTATCTCAACTTAATGATGCAATGTAATCCTAACACCCTTTTCATGAATCATAAATCAAAATTTTTCCTTATGTATTTTGAAATGCTCTTTTTATTTTAGGTAAGGTTTCACTAGTTGAATTTGGCAAATAAATGACTAGGTGACTAAAAGTTTTAGTCACAACAACTAAGAATGACTAAATTCTACTAATTTTTTGTAACTCAGCTATAAATGAGTAAATAAATGACTAATTTTTTCATTGACTAAAAAATTATTTAGTCATAGAAATAAAAATGATTAAATAGTTAGTCACCAAATAAAAATTAGATAAAAAATTTAAAAAACATTTTGGCCAATTATTGGCGCGATGTATTGGTGTGATTCATGAATTCATATTTATTCGCATTCATTCCAGACCTCATTCATAGTAGAGCTTGAACACATTATTGCAGCTGGTTAGCCTGGAGCTCAAACACATTATTCTAGCTGGTTAGACTAGCATTGAGGCACATGGTTTTGACTTATAGCAGCTAGGTGTGTGAACTCCACTAGGCATTTTGAGTTTCAACACTTGCATGGGTGATAAATATTGTTTGGAGATGACTTGGAGAATTCTGAAAAGGTAGGAAAGGACTTTGGTTTTTGATGCAAAGTATTTGAAGTCTGCAACAAAGTCAAATTTGGGGACACCCTCTGCAGTGAATTCAAAGGTAATTCGAAACCCTCATTACATTAAACACAAAATATATAGCTTTTTGATTGAAAACTTACAATAGTTACAATCTACTGCTCTTAATAATGTTCTTTTACAATCTTTCCACTATTCTGCTTCATAATGTGTTCGAGCTAAATATAATAAAAATTGGGTGTCAGTGCCAAAATAGAATTTCCTCAAACAATTTTGATACATTTTCACTGCAAGCACAAACTGTCCTTGTGCAAATTAAACATGTGCTAGATTTACCCACACATCAGGCATCTGAACAAAGATGTTTCCTACAACAACTTCTTGTACCTGTGTAAATATTTCCTTTGCAATATCAAATTGACCCCTTTCAGCTAGCACAATGGCTTCCCCATTTGCAACATAAACATTTCCTAGTCTTTGTGCCAACACTTTACAATGGTTGCCCCATTTGTAGCATAAAAATTTTCACCGCAAGCACAAACTGTCCTTGTGCAAAGTAAACATGTGCTAGATTTTCCCACACATCAAGAATTTGAACAAAGATGTTTCTTGTAGAAGCTTCTTGTACCTATGCAAAAATTTCCTTTGCAATATCAAATTCACCCCTTTCAGCTAGCACAATGGCTACCCCATTTGCAACATAAACATTTCTTAGTCTCTATGCCAAAACTTAAGTGGCCCCTTTTATGACATTAAGATCCTCTTGAGTTATTATTATACTCCTATTTTCCAAGAGAAAATCCCCAATGCCCATGGGAAATAAACGATGAGAATTTGAGTTTCAACTTGGTTTCATTTCGAAAAGGGGACATTACATTGTACAAGATTTGTTTAATAGAAGAATAATTTAAGCCACCTATTTGGGACTATAAAATAAAAATAGATGAATTAATCTATTTTCAATCATAGATTCTTTTAATCTAGAATCTGATAGAAAGATAAAGCATAATGCATTGAAGGACACATAAAATGTTCTAAAATAAAGACTAAAATAGGTTGCCCATAAAAAACAAGAAAGAGGAAAAATGAAAAGATAATATACAAATGATTCATTTGAGGTTTTTGATAAGATCTCATTTAACTATGTAAAACGGATTTGGAAGGGAAAAAGAATATTTGATTGACTAAAATAAATAATTAAAGTAGCACGCCAACTTGTCTTGGATGATGAAACAAAATGAAAAGCTGATGAAGAACAAAGGATTCAGATGGAAAGGAGAAAGCAAGAGGAAAACTTTAGCGGGTGATGCAACAAGAGGAGCAATTTGAATGTGTGAAGGAATTATGGAAGAGTAAGCATAAGGATAGGGATGATGACAATGATGAGGTTGGTCAGTCTGGGAAGAAACAGAGAAAGAAAAGAAGAAAAAGAAGAAGGATAAGGACCACAAGGCTTATGATTCTTATATGGAGGAACCTGATGTTGCCATGGAAGATGAGGAAAATTATGAGTGATAAGGCACAAGATGATGCAAAAAATTCCCAAGATCTTCTTGTAGCTAAAGGTCTAGAAGACTTTGATGATGGTGAGACAAATTCTCCAGTTTCAACAAAATCATGAAGGATACATGCATACTTTGATTATGAAGATGACGAACCATTGCAAAAACAAAGCCTAAGATAAGATCCATATGATGATGATGTCTAGGTTTCCTGAGCTTTAACCAAACCTAGCTCCTATTTTCCAAGAGAAAAATCCCCAATGCCCATGGGAAATGAATGATGAGCATTTGAGTTTCAACAAATTCCAAGAGAAGATGATGCATACAATGACAATGGATAAGCTACCTCAAAATTTTAGTCAATCAAATATGCTTTGTCCCTTCAAAATCCATTTGACATAATTAAAAATGAGATCTTATAGAAAACTTCAAATGAATCATCTATATGTTATCTTTTCATTTTTCCTCTTTCTTGTTTTTTATGGGAAACCTATTTTAGTCTTTATTTTAGAAAATTTTATGTGTCCTTCAATGTATTATGCTTTATCTTTCTATCAAATTCTAGATTAAAAGAACCTATAATTGAAAATATATTAATTCATCTATTTTTATTTTACAGTCCCAAATAGGTGGACTAAATTATTCTGTTGTTAAACAAATCTTGTACAATGTAATGTCCCCTTTTCGAAATGAAACCAAGTTGAAACTCAAATTCTCATCATTCATTTCCCATGGGCCTTGGGTATTTTTTATTTTGGAAAATAGGAGCTAGGTTTGGTTAAATCTCAAGAAGCCTAGACATCATCATCATATGGATCATCTTCTCTCAGACTTTGTTTCTGTAATGGTTCATCATGTTCAGAATTAGAGTATGCATGTCTCCTTCATTTTTTTGTAGAAACTAGAGAATTTTTCTTGCCATCATCAGAGTCTTCTAGACCTGTAGCTGCAAGAAGATCTTGGGAATTTTCTGCATCATCTTGTGCCTTATCACTCATATAATTTTCCTCATCTTCCATGGAAACATCAGGTTCCTCCATATAAGAATCATAAGCCTTGTGGTCCTTATCCTTCTTTTTTTTCTTCTTTTCCTTCTTTTGTTTCTTCTCAGATTGACTAGCCTCATCATCGTCATCATCCCTGTCCTTACGCTTACTCTTCCATAATTCCTTCACACATTCAAATTTCTCCTCTTCTTGCATCACCAGCCGAAGTTCTTCCTCTTGATTTCTCCTTTCCATCTGAATCCTTTGTTCTTCATCAGCTTTTCATTTTGATTCATTAGCCAAGACAATTTGGCATGCTACTTTAATTGTTTCTTTCACTTTAATCCAAGCATCTATTTGCAGTTTCATGTTTCCAAGCATACATAAAGCATTTGATGAGTTTTTATCCACCTTAAGTGCATCCCTGATCAATTCTAGGCTTAGTTGGATCTCATTCCGAGCCTAAGCCATGGTTGCAAGACGTAGATATGCATCCACATAATAAGGAAACTTGAACAATTTTAATCTATATAAAAGATTTATTTTTCAGTATCATGTAGCTTTTCAAACAACCTAGCAAGGTTAAATAGTGTTGTAACTTTATCTCATTGTAACTCAAGTGAAACACCACCTTCTTCTAGTCGATGGAAGAATTCCATATCCTTAAAGCACACAAACAAAACTAGAGAATTGGCACTAGGGCTTTTATTTATGAATTCAACCCAAATGTCATTTCCTAATACCTCCATAATTTTTTTTTGATCCAACCCTAGTTCATCACGCTCAAAATGAAGAACCCCAATGTTGTTTAAAAATTCAATGGGTAATTCTTCTCTACTCTTCTTCAGAAGAGACTTTGTTGTCTTAAGAGAATCTAAGGTTGTACTAGGGTCTGTCGATATTAATAACTCACCCATCTTGATAAATGCATGGGTATCACGTGGATCTATTTGAGTTTCCTTTCTTAAAATTTCTAAAGCCTTCTCTTCCTGCCCTTGTTGAGCATATATATGGAATACAACTTTTAAGCTCTCACAATTCTCAGGGTGGACCTCCAGAACCTTTTCAAAATTTGAGAGAGAAATCTTAAGATGTCTCAGCTTCAATTGAACCTGTCCACAAAATCCTGTGGCCATTGGCTTTCCTTGACTGATGCCATGTAGTAGTGGCCAGTGGTGTCATAATCACCTTTACTATGATAAGATCATGTAAGATTATAATATTAATGAGATTTCATGAGAGGGCGGGTAGTTGAAACAAGAGTTGTCTCAGTCAACTATTCCACAAGAAAATGTTGGCCAGTCAAGAAAAAATGGTTTGCTAAATGATTCAATGTCATTGCATAGTACCGGTATAATTCAAAGGCTCTATGCATCTTTTCCATTCCTTCATGAACACTACCTTTTTCACTAACTGTGAGAATCCTACAATTAAAAAATGCACAAAACTAACCATAGATATTTTTCCCCATTTCAAATAACAAAATTACCAAAAAAATGCAAATAAAATCATGTTGATTTTCACACCAAAAAAACCATGAGACCATAGCTTGTTGCTTACTATTATGCTTTGATAGATTTTGTCCAAGCATCTATAGCTTGTTTGAAATCACCTTTTTTAGGATTTTAGCCTGTGCCGTAGAAAAATGGTCCCTTGTCATTTTCATGGCCTCTTAGGTCTTGTTTCATGGTGTTGGAACTATGTTGTTTTGATTTTATGTTGTAACATGGCTTGAACATGCTTATTTAGGTACTAAAACTCAAAGAATGATGTATTGTGAAGGTGTTGTGAAGTGTTGTAAGAAATTTCTACATTCTTCTAGACTCTATTTAATTCAATTTACCTAAAATTCACCTTTTCACACATCAACAAGCCCTATTTTGAAGTGTTGTAAAGTCTTGTAACAAGCTTTCATGCTCTTCTAGGCATATCTTCACTATTTACACCCTTCTCATGCTTTATTTTGTCTCTTTATGCCCTCATATGACTTAATTAAGTATATTTTTGAATGTTATCTCGACAAATAATATTAAACACAACATTTTTCCCGACACGTGTTTTTAGGTCCTAAGTGGGACCCATTCGCCATGGGTGGCAAATGATTCCCCCTTGGAACCAAATTCAAAATATTTCAAATTTACTTTCGAGATTTTATTCAAAATCACTTGATGTCGTCCTATGATGAGGTATGAATGGATAATAAGGCACAATAATTGTATAAATAAGTGTTTCTCACCTCATTTTACATCTCCTACAATCATCCAACATTCGCATATCATATTCAAGCATTCAAGCATTTTACATCAAAATTCAAGCACTATTCAAGCACTTTGAAGTAGCCATTGACATTACTTCATATTTTCATTATCAAGAGTTAGGTGAGTTGATATCACTTGCATGTTATTAGTTTATCTTTCTCTTTCATTACATTGTCTTTTCAAGGGTTTAATTACCAAAAGTAGGGTTTGACCAAGGCAAACCCCTATTCACTAATCCTAATCATTTTTCTCCTTTTGCTTGTTTGTTTGCAGCCCTTTGTTTTCAAATTTGATAGGTTATTAGGTGTTGAAGAGTGATTTTCAAGTCAACTTAAGTCAAAATCAAGCTTGGAGAGAGTTATTTGTCCATTTTGTGCAGATTTGACTTCGGTAACCCGACAAGCAAACATTCTCAAATCTGGTGTTGCAGAGTTGTCTTCTAGTTTTTCAAGAATTTGGGGGAGGACTGATTCACCACCTATGGTGAATGAGTCCCACCTTAGGACTGGAAACTTGAGTTTTGTCAGATTTCAGATCCCGATAGACAAAAACTAGCTCCCAACAGTTTTTCACCAACAGGTGGACTAATTCGCCACCCTGGGTGAATGAGTCCCACTGTGGAAAATTAGTGAAATTCATCAGCATCCAGAACACTTTAGAAATCTCACACTTTGTCTAGGTGCACTTGGTTTCATCCCATCTCTTTCTGTTCAGTACATTTCCTCATTTACATAGTTACCTACATTTCACACTGTGTTTTCAAACAAGTTATAAATCTTAGTGTTGCATTCATTTTCAGTCACCTAGAATAGTCAATTTCATTTAGTTAACTTCATTTACATCACATCACATCACACACGTCCTAATTTGAGTGATACATAAGCATTTTTGGCTCCATCTCCCTCCTTTTAGGTGAAAAACCCTAGAAGTGCAAGAGTAGTCCATAGGGTCCCACAAATATATGTAGTGAACTATTTGATAAAATGCTTTGGTAGACATGTATGAAAAATGTGGTAGCATAGAAAAGGAAATGAACTTTGGAAAAAATTCATCAAATAAATGTGGTCTTATGGTGATGGAATGCCATGACGAATGCCATGACAAGTGAATTATTATGGATTGTCATGGTATTCCATCACCATGAGACCACATTTCTTTGAGGAATTTTTTCAACCAGTTCACTGCCTTTTCTATGCTATTTATTACTATTATGATTTGATAGATTTTTTCCAAGCATCCATAGCTTGTTCGAAAGAACTTGTTTTAGGCTTTTAGCCATAGCAACAAGGCAGTAAACTATTTGATAAAATGCTTTGGTAGATAATATGTATGAAAAATGTGGTAGCATAGATAAGGTAGTGAATTGTTTGAAAAAAATTCTCAAATAAATGTGGTCTCATTGAATTCCATGACAAGCAAATGCAATTGGCAGCTTCTCCTAGTTATTACTTATGCAATGTGAAGTAATTGCATAACTGCTTAGGTTGACTTTGCATAAACTATATTGTAATTGAAATTTTGTCATTTATCAACATCTAGTTATTAGTTATGTAATGTGAAGTAATGCTTTGAGTTTGAAAGATGTGAAATGTAATGCAATCAGCAATGCAAATGATTATGATGATGTTTTGTCACCTTAACTAGCTTGTCACCTTAAGAGGTTAGCTTGTCACCTAAACTTTGGTTATATGTATGGTGTAATTTATTATTGAATGTAATTCATTCTTCTTAGTTTTCTTACTTTGGTTGAAATTAATTTTGTTTATTTAGAATATAATTTCTTGTATTTCCTATATGTTTTCTAGATGCTAGAATTTTCTTGTATGTCCTAGATGATATCTTTAGTTTGTAGTACAACTTCTAGCCTCCACATACATTGAATATGCTTGTGTGAAGGAAACAATAATGGACATATATGATTTAATAATACATATAAATATCTTAAAATTAGGTGAAATAAGCCTCCTCATTACCAAAAAAGAAATGATCTCTTAGGTATGACTAACACTGAAAACTAAAAATAAGAGTCTGTAAAATTAGAAAATTGTTCAATCTTTTCAATAAAATGATATCTAAAATACTACACATTCACAATATACCCCTATATTCCCACCTAAAATACATAAAAAATCCAATACCGCAATTCGAGACCACAACTTATTATATCATACACAGTATTATGAACAAATAATTGATACGAATTCATAATATACCCCTATATTCCAACCTAAAATACAAAAAAAACCAATCATACATAGTATTATCAACAAATAATTGAGACCAGAATTCGAGCACCAGATTAAATCTTCTTGTCCATTGATTGCTTCAAATAGATATTACAATATAACATAAGTCTCCTCATATATGTTTCTAAAAATGTCTATGATATCAAAATTCAGTCTTGGTTTCTCTTTTATAAGAGAAGCAACAAGCTTCAAACCATTACAAAATATGGCATCTTTTCAAAATCCATGCCTCTTCATATAAACTAAACTAAACATTAGTTTTTATTAAAATATAAAACAAAGAAAGTAGATAACTAATGAAGTCTGCAACACTTGTGACACCATAGTCCATTAATCTTCGTAAGGAACCTATGATCACTGAAGATATGTTCAAGTTCCTTTCTCCATATTAGTGTATCTGAATGTGCGGTTCTTCCACTGTGATAGCCCCAAGGCCTACTGTTTGGAAGGACCCAAATACTTCTACTCCCACTCGTACACTATATAATCATGTGTCCATTTTTATTCTTGAATTTTCAATATATTTGCAAGGTGAATCTTCCATCGACTGTCTAGTAACACCTTGCCACCCATGATAAACTTAGAATATTCAACATCTAATGCTATTACTCCATCCATGATTAAGTTGAACCAGTCAAGACTCAACTCACCATCCTTTTGTATGCAAGTGATGCACTGGGGAATAATCTAGTCAAATTCACTCTTCCATTCATTGAGGTCCTTCAAGTGGCCATCATCTTTCAATATTTTTGCCACAAACCATTCCTTTAGAGTAGGAAATGAATCTATTCTTGTTCTGATCTTTTGGTCCTCTCCTTGTATATATTGGAATTCATCTATAACTATTTTGGCCATCTGCTTTGTAGGTTTTAATACTGTTGGAGAATTAGTACTCTTTTGTAATATTCTGCACAAGGTTACCAATGTGTGGTGTATGTGCTGCCAGTTCTTAAAAAGGGGATCCAATATGGGTACATGTGTTTTCATCGGATCAATTTCCTATGCCAATGAGCTGAAGCAATCATACACACTTCCCAACTTATCCACAATTAGTTTTATCCTATGCTTGAGGACCTTCTCTAAAACATTTCATATTTTCTGATGCAATGCTAGAGGAAGAAAATCACTCTCACAATCTCATTTAAAAGAAAATCAACCAATTATTTCATGTCCATTCAATTAGGACTCTTTCCCCTTCACAAAAATCATGAATTCAAGACACCAAACTAAGTTCCAAAGCACAAAACCACTTGTGTATTCCTTAAACACCTTTAAAAACTTCACAATGATTGTCTTAAATTCAATCTTCAACACAAGCAACTCAACATAAAGTAATCTGTCCCAAAACAACATTTAGGCCAATATAGACCACACAATTTTGAGGCCCATTTCACTTTTCTAAAATTCCAAAAAAATGTAAATAGGTCTGCACAAACAAAGTAGACCATCTTCCATCCTTTATTCGACATTTTAACAAACTCTTGTACTAAACCTTCATTTTAGTCTCCAAAACAGGACTATCATTAGACTGCCATAATAGGATAGTTAGAACAATGGATTTATTAACTTTATGCTTACACCAAACCTTATATTAAATGAGATCAAAATATACCTTGGTAATCTCTTAAACCAAAACAACCAAGAAGAACTCTCCCTTTATCATCAAAACCCTTAAAGAACTTATTGTCACTAGTTCCTTCACACCCTATTTGCAATGCTTGTAGGTCTGCAAAGTTATTTGTTAGAGCCTCACTTTCAAAATATGCACCGAACCCTAAAAAAAATTACATATTAAGATACCCCTTAGGCTCATCTAAAACATATACAAAAGTGAAGTACAAGTCTTTTGGAACGAATGCTTGAAAAAAGGACTGTTTCAGTCTATACTAGTCCTAATTAAGCCTTCACAACAAATAGGGCTTATTGATTCTATCAACTCTTGACTCAAAATATCACACCCAACACTTCAAGAATCTCTTATTAGATCTACTAATGCTTATTAGCTCACAAAAATTCCATTCCCATGTGTATTTTGACAAAGCCTAGGTTTCACCCTCTTAAAACTCAGTTTTACTAGACTGTTACACAAATTTACAGTCAAAATTTCATCTTCTTTCTTTTTAAACTTAATCTTTTAGCCTGAAACTGCAAGAACAAGGAATTAGATGTTATGAATGTTCTTTCCACCAACTATTAGCAATTTTTATTGGAAAACTTAGGAGAAACAAATTTTCATGACCCTGTTTACCCTAACCAGGGTTTTACAAGTTTTTAGAAAATTCACAATAACTTACTCAAATCCTCACCAATATGCATGAAAAAAAATTGAAATGGAAGGTGATTGAATACCCTAATACTTAAAACCAGTTAAAGATGATCTCCTTCATGTACAAGGCCATACAAAGCAAGGAAATAATTGATTTTCTAAAGGAAATGTAAGAAAACAGAGATTATCTTTATTCAAAATTCAAAAGTACAATCACCCATGCTTGCGCAAGTGACTTAAAATCCTTTTTAAAGGCAGTACATCATGAATTTTTAGTTTCCAACTACCTTATACTGACCTAGAACACAAATGACCCTTCATCTTACTAGTTTGCATCATTTTTGCAATTTTACAACTTTGAAATTTGTATAATTTTTCTCCTTTTTTTTGCAATTTAACAATAAAATTTAACCCTCCTAATGACTTCACTAAATGGAAAATGACTTAAATTCAATCTAAGTACAATATAAGGACCACAAAATTGAAGCAAACTTAAAAAATTTTATGATGGAGACATGATGCTCTTACATCATTCTCTCGGCCAAAAATTTCCAAGCCCTCTTGGATTGAATCTTCATCCCTGAACATGCCTCTTTGATGTCTTGTAGCTTGCCTCCTTAAATCATCTCCAGATTTCCTTCATTTTCACCTTTGGTTTCATTTTTTCCTTGCAAATTAGGCTCCTTATTTTGTGAACTGAAATCAGATTCTTCATGCTTTGATGCTTCTCAATATCTTGTTTCTCCCTTTGTCCTTTGACCTTCAAATTGTTCCCTGTCCACAATTAGTACAATAAAGAAATGATACATTAACTTGATCAAAATACCTCCATTTTTCTTCAACTCTTTGCAAATCTCCATAAGCAACTCATCCTTGATCACTTCTTCATCTATTCTTGTCACCAACTCAAATTCTTCATCCTTTGAAATCAAGTTCTTCATTTCTATTTCTCCTTAATCCTCATGCTTGGGAACACCTTTGTCTTCTTCATCTTTGAATTATGCTTTTGCATCTTCAAATGCTTCTTGTTGTTGTTGTTGCTTTCTTTCTACTAACATTGCTTGTATTATTCTTCTTTTGACAATCTTCTTTATGGGCCATGATCCTCTCTTCTTCACATTCAAATGCCAACTTGTGGCTTGTCTATACACCTGCTCAATCATCTGTTTCATCTTCATCATGGATTCCTGGAACTCTTCATCAAATCTTCTCAACTCTTCAACTCAGCTATCTCTCTGTCAAATTTCTCTTACCTCTTTCTCTTTTTCCTTTCCTCCTCTTCCTGCAAATTCCTTTTCAACACATCCATCTTGTCCTCTACTCAATCAAGCTTCTCCTTGCTTCACAACTTCTCAACTTTCTCTGCCTTCTCTTGGTAGGAACCAAGTTATCTTCTTAACCTGCACAAAACCACAAACTCTCTGCCCAACACCTTATGTGCTCTGATACCACTTTGATGTAATGCTAGAGGAAGAAAATCACTCACAATCTCATTTAAAATAACTCAACCAATTCTTTCATGTCCATTCAATTAAGACTCTTTTCCCTTGACAAAACTCATGAATTCAAGACACCAAATTGAGTTCCAAAGCACAAAACCACTTTTGGATTCCTTAAACACCTTATACAACTTCACAATTATTGTCTCAAATTCAATCTTCAACACAAGCAACTCAACATAAGTAATCTGTCCCAAAACAACATTTAGGCCAATACAGACCACACAATTTACAAGCCTATTTCACTTTTCTAACATTCCAAAAAAATGTAAATAGGTCTGCACAAACATAGTATACCATCTTCCATCCTTTATTCTTGACATTTTAACAAACTCTTGTACTGAACCCTCATTTTAGTCTCCAAAACAGGGCTATCATTAGACTACCATAAAAGGACAGTCAGAACAATGGACTCATTAACTTTATGCTTACACCAAACCTTATATTAAATGAGATCAAAATATACCTTGGTAATCTCTTAAGCCAAAAAAACCAAGAAGAACTCTCCCTTTATCATAAAAACCCTTAAAGAACTTATTGTCAC
The DNA here is from genome assembly GCA_007258455.2 of Sequoia sempervirens. NCBI lineage: Eukaryota > Viridiplantae > Streptophyta > Pinopsida > Cupressales > Cupressaceae > Sequoia > Sequoia sempervirens. Next base: position 815,591,685 of record VDFB02281492.1, read on the forward strand.
TGGTTCCTTCATACCTTGTTTGCAACACTTGTAGGTCTGTAAAGTTATCTGTTAGAGCCTCACTTTCAAAAAAAAATACAGATTAAGATATCCCGTAGGCTCATCTAAAACATATACAAAAGTGAAGTACAAGTCTTTTGGAACGAATGCTTTAAAAAAGGACTATTTCAGTCTATACGCCTTCACAACAAATAGGGCTTTTTGATTCTATCAAATATCGACTCAAAAAATCACACCCAACACTTCAAGCATCCCTTATTGGATCTGCTAATGCTTATTAGTTCACAAAAAGTCTATTCCCATGTGTATTTTGACAAACCCTAGGTTGCACCCTCTTAAAACTTAGTTTTACCAAACTGTTACACAGATGTACAGTCAAAACTTCAACTTATTTGTTTTTAAACTTAATCTTTTAGCCTAAAAAATCAAGAACAAGGAATTATATGTTATGAATGTTCTTTCCACCAACTATTAGCAATTTTCATTGGCAAACTTAGGAGAAACATAAATTTTCGTGACCATGTTTACCCTAACTAGGGTTTTACCAAATTTTCAGAGAAGTAACAATAACTTACTCAAATCCTCGCCAATTTGCATGAAACAAACTTGAAATGGAAGGTGATTGAATACCCTAATATCTACAACCAGTTAAAGATGATCTCCTACCCGTACAGGGCCATACAAAGCAAGGAAATAACTAATTTTTTGAAGGAAATGTAAGAAAACATATATTATCTTTATTCAAAATTCAAAAGTACAATCACTCATGCTTGCAAAAATGACTACAAGGCCTTTTTAAAGGAAGTACATCATGAATTTTCAGTTTCCAACTACCTTATATTGACCTAGAACACAAATGACCCTTCATCTTACTAGTTTGGTTCATTTTTGCAATTTTACAACTTTGAAATTTGTATGACAACTTTTCTCCTTTTTTTGCAATTTAACAATAAAATTTGACCCTCCTAATGACTTCAATAAATGGAAAATGACTTAAATGATCTAAGTACAATATAAGGACCACAAAATTGAAGCAAACTTAAAAAAAATTATGATGGAGACATGATGCTCCTACATCATTCTCTCAGCCAAAAAATTTCCAAGCCCTCTTGGATTGAAACTTCATCCCTTGAACATGCCTCTTTGATGTCTTGTAGCTTGCCTCCTTAAATCATCTCATGATTTCCTTCATTTTCATCTTTGGTTTGATTTTGACTATGCAAATTAGGCTCCTTCTTTTGCCAACTGAAATCAGATTCTTCATGCTTTGATGCTTCTCAATATCTTGTTTCTCCCTTTGTCCTTTGACCTTCAAATTGTTTCCTGTCCACAGAATTAGTATGATAAAGAAATGATACATTAAATTGATCACAATACCTCCATCTATCTTCAAATCTTTGAAAATCTCCATAAAAAATTCATCATTGATCACTTCTTCATCCATTCTTGTCACCAACTCAAAGTATTCATCCTTTGAAATCAGGTTCTTCATTTCTATTTCTCCTTCATCCTCATGCTTGGGAACACCTTTGTCTTCTTCATCTTTGAATTCTACTTCTGCATCTTCAAATGCTTCTTCTTCTTCTTCTTCTTCTTATTGCTTTGTTGCTACTAACTTTTCTTGTATTCTTCTTCTTTTTACAATCTTCTTTATGGGCCATGATGCTCTCTTCTTCAATTTCAAATGCCAACTAGTGGCTTGTCTATACACCTACTCAATCATTTGTTTCATCTTCATCATGGATTCCTGGAACTCTTCATCAAATCTTCTCAACTCTTGCTTCAACTCAGCTATCTCTTTGTCAAATTTCTCTTGCCTCTTTCTCTTTTTCCTTTCCTCCTCTACCTACAAATGCCTCTTCAACACATCCATCTTGTCCTGTCTCTTTTTCCTTTCCTCCTCTACCTACAAATGCCTCTTCAACATATCTATCCTTTGCTTCAACCAGGTTATCTTCTTAACCTGCACTTGAAACCACAACACAAAACCACAAAACCACAATCTCTCTTCCCAACATCTTTTGTACTCTGATACCACTTTGATGCAATGCTAGAGGAAGAAAATCACTTACAATCTCATTTAAAAAAACTCAACCAATTCTTTCATGTCCATTCAATTAAGAATCTTTTCCCTTCACAAAACTCATGAATTCAAGACACCAAATTGAGTTCCAAAGCACAAAAACACTTGTGGATTCATTAAACACCTTAAAAAACTTCACAATGATTGTATCAAATTCAATCTTCAACACAAGCAACTCAACATAAAGTAATCTATCCCAAAACAACATTTAGGCCAATATAGACCACACAATCAAATAACCACATAATTTCCAAGCCTATTTCACTTTTCTAAAATTCCAAACAAATGTAAATAGGTCTGTAGAAACCTAGTAGACCATCTTCCATCCTTTATTCTTGAAATTTTAACAAACTCTTGTACTGAACCTTCATTTTAGTCTCCATAATAGGGCTATCATTAGACTGCCATAACAGGACATTCAAAACAATGGACTCATTAACTTTATGCTTACACCAAACCTTATATTAAATGAGATCAAAATATACCTTGGTAATCTCTTAAACCAAAAAAACCAAGAAGAACTCTCCCTTTATCATCAAAACCCTTAAAGAACTTACTGCCATTGGTTCCTTCGTACCCTATTTGCAATGCTTGTAGGTCTACAAAATTATCTGTTAGAGCCCCACTTTGAAAATATGCATTGAATCCTAAAAAAATTTACATATTAAGATACCCCTTAGGATCATCTAAAACATATACAAAAGTGAAGTACAAGTCTTTTGGAATGAATGCTTTAAAAAAGGACTGTTTCAGTCTATACTAGTCCTAATTAATCCTTCACAACAAATAGGGCTTATTGATTCAATCAACTCTTGACTCAAAATATCACACCCAACACTTAAAGCATACCTTATTGGATTTTCTAATGCTTATTATTTCACAAAAATTCCATTCCCATGTGTATTTTGACAAACCCTAAGTTGCACCCTCTTAAGACTCAGTTTTACCAGACTGTTACACAAATTTATAGTCAAAACTTCAACTTCTTTCTTTTTAAACTTAATATTTTAGCCTAAAACTTCAAGAATGAAGAAGTAGATTTTATGAATGTTCTTTCCACCAACTATTAGCAATTTTCATTGGAAAAATTAGGAGAAACATAAATTTTCATGACTCTGTTTACCCTAACCAGGGTTTTACTAGTTTTCAGAAAAGTTGCAATAACTTACTCAAATCCTTGCCAATTTGCATGAAACAAACTTGAAATGGAAGGTGATTGAATACCCTAATACTTACAACTATTTAAAGATAACTCCTTCTTGTACAGGGTCGTACAAAGCAAGGAAATAACTAATTTTCTGTAGGAAATGTAAGAAAATAGAGATTATTTTTATTCAAAATTCAAAAGTACAATCATCCACACTTGCACAAATGACTACAAAGCCTTTTTAAAGGTAGTACATCATGAATTTTTAGTTTCCAACTACCTTATACTGACCTAGAACACAAATGACCCTTCATCTTCCTAGTTTGCATCATTTTTGCAATTTTACAACTTTGAAATTTGTATGACAACTTTTCTCCCTTTTTTGCAATTTAACAATAAACTTTGACCCTCCTAATGACTTCACCAAATGGAAAATGACTTAAATGATCTTATTAAAATATAAGGACCACAAAATTGAAGCAAACTTCAAATTTTTTATGATGGATACATGATGCTCCTGCATCATTTTCTTTTTCACTCCTTCCTTACCCTCATTATTGGCTTTCTTTAACTCTTCAATCTCCTGTCCAAGAATGCTCACTTGTTCAATAGAAGCACTGTCTATATCAATTGGTGGAGTAGGAGGACACTAGTATAACATTATTTCCTTGTTCTGTGAGGGGCCTGCTCCTTTCGATTTTTCCTTCAACTTCATATTTTCCATGAATAATTTATTGACTTCATCATTTAAATTTTTTTGTTCCTTTTCATACTCTCCCAATCTAGCTTCCATCTTCTTAACTATAGCTCGAGTGAACATAGTTGAATGCATTGTCATGGTTGCAACTTCTAGAGGAGATGTATCCTTTAATTTTTTTACCATAGCTATCCCTTTCATTTCTTACACTACATCTAGTAACCTTTGTTTTTGTGTACTATTTTGTTTGGCCTAGAATGCCAAGGTTTCAATCTTAGGGTTATACCCTGTGCCACCTACCCCTTCATTTGAGTCAAACTTAGCAATCAACATTGGGTCTTCCTATGTTCTCACTTGATCAAGTAAAAACATTTTCTTTAATTCCATATGAGGGACAATAAGTATAATACTTTTCAAAATCATCTCTTTATCCTCTTGTGGGCTGACATCAAAATTATCAATCCTTAATTCATTAAAATTTTGGGCTACTATTTGGTCATGTTGGGATTACTTAGCTCCGATATTATTTATTTCAACCCTTGCTTCAAACTCTATCATTTTCATCTTAATCCAAAAGTCTTTAAATTCATGGGTTTTGATAAATTCATCTTCCAAGAAACTGAGAGATACAATTAACCTCTCATCCTCATGCATTTCTCTTTCTCCTTGTACATGAATACTAGCTCTAACTTTAGGCATAGGTTGGTCCACTTCAACATCATCCTTGAAATGTCTTAACACATTAACTACTTCTTTATATCTCCAACCTCCTCACTCATTTCATAGGAAACAAGTGGTTCTATCTCTTGTGTCTTTTGTTTTTAGAAGGTGGTTGTTCAGGAGGCGATCCTGGAGAAGCATGACATACTAAAATAGTATCTAGAGTTGGTTATGTACTTACAACACCACTCAGCCTTTTGGGAGACAATTTGGCAGGTCTCGCCATCCCCATCTCGGCTATAGTCTTGTATATTTCATGAAATCTATCAATTATCATTTCAATCCTTTTGAGAGGATCTGCTTCCTCTATGAAATACCTTGAGAAATCAATGTGCTTCATCTTTCTTTCTTCCTCAAGCCTTTTCATAATTTCCCATTTTCTCCTCCTCTCATATACCTATTGAGGAGTGAAACAAACATCTTTTTCATAATCAATTTGGTGAGTAACCATAGCCTTGGTAGGGATGGTGTGTCTTACAAAATTTATGTGACCTTAGGGTCAAAAGCTCTTTCCTTTCCAGACTCTAAAGAGTACCTTGTTTTTAGATAATTCTACAACTCTTGAAGTGTATCAATCCCATTGATAGTTCCCCACATGTTCTCAAATTGGGTAGAAATGTACCCTTCCTTTGTTTATGTATGACATCCTTTTCCATCCATAGAATCTACCACATGAACTCTAAAAAGGCTAATCAAAGGGGGACAAACTTTGGCAGTATATGTGGGGCCTGTGGGCATCCATAAATCCTGATTAATGTGATATCTGGTAAAAAAAATAATCACTGAAGTTATGAGTATGACCTTGCTTAGGTTTCAAAGCCAAAGGTCTTAACAGTTGTAGCACAAGTGTGTGTACTCTTGGTGGTTGGTGGCCAAAAACTCTCATAATTATGTACACAAAGTCATCATGGAATATCACATAATTTGAATTCTTACATCTGCTATCCCATATACAACACCATTGTTGCATTGACAACGAATTCCCCTGCTGGTCAATCTTACCCAAAAACATCCTTCTGGTCCATCTATCTTTATTCTAGTATAATATCAGGTGGCACAACAAATAATATTTCTTGAATGTTATGAGGGTTGTATTTTCCCTAAATTGCAAAAATCCTTCATGCAATGTTTTCTCCAAATATGAAGAAAAATCATATTCAATGTTTGTCTCAGGGTTTTGGATCCTCATAACCATAATCATTAAACTAACTAGCATTCAGTCTTGTGCATCTATCCCAAGTACTTGACAAAGAGAAAAGTAGGTTTTCTTGAAATAGAATTGGAAATCTATGACAACAAATGGTTTAGTAGTAGAAGGGAATATAGGAATCACCCTATTATTCACATCCCTTTTCATGTAAATGGGGAGTTCATCACTTCTATAGGTTCTCCTCAATATAGTATATTCTTCTTCACTTCTTTGCAAAACAATTTTAGTCAGGACTTGTTTTTTTAGGTGAAAACATTCAATGATGGCAACTTTAGTCAACACAACTAATGGTGAACCATCTGGTAATCTCACCGACCCAATAGTAGGATGATAACTCTAAGCCAATACTCTAATGAACTCTACATATATAAAAACATTTGGGACAATTAACTTGGCCAAATATAATGCCCATGGATTTGACACCAGAATCTTGTCCTCCCTTTTTTCATAAAAGTACCAAAACAGTTCCCACCCAGAGATAGGGATAGGGGCATCTCTACAACAGTAAGTGACATCTTTAAAAAGTTTCTTAAATCCTCTATCATTTGATTTGGGGAGTATATCTAGGATAAACTCTTGTAAGGACCTCTTTTTAACCTTAGATTCTTCCTTTTTAGTTTCAAGTTATTTCTTCCTGGGCGGCATGATGTCGTTTTTAGTTTTAGGTTCTTTCTTCTTGGGCGGTATGATGTTTAAATATCTTACTTCTATACTTTTGAAATGTAGAATTCCAAACAATCTTGTACTTGTAAAACTTAATTCATAGTTTAACTATCTTACTTCTCCTATACTTCTGAAATGCAGAATTCCAAACAATCTTGTACTCATAAAACTTAATTCACAATGACTTACGTGCACTTACCTAGGTTACAATGGTTACAGAGCTTAACCTCCTCGAACTTCGAGCTCCCCACATGATAATTTTTACAAATGAGTGCAAAGAGAATGTCAATTTGTTGGTTTAATGGCTTCTGAGCTCAATCATGTCAACATTAATATCAACCTTACGCCAAATATTTTTCTCGTAGTTTGAGTTTGAACATGCACCATTGATTTTACAAGATCAGATGGTTGATGTGATTCATGCATTTAATACCACTTTGTTGCCACCACTTTCTATAACTTCTACAAGATTGAGGGGTATAAACCTCTATACTACATGCTTCTTTACATTTTACTGCGGGGTAGCGGGATCCTTACCTCTATACTACAAGCTTGACTTGTTTAACCTATGGTACTGTGGTTTATATTAACAGTCACATATGGCTTACCACCATACCACATGCTTCATCACATCCTTCCATGGTATAGCAGTTCATACTACCCTACCACATTCCTTTATAATCTTCCTTGTTGGATGGCGGGTTACCTTGCTATACTGCACCATTCATTTTTCCTTCTCGTGGTATGGCGGTTTATGATGTATTTAAATTCTCTCATACCGCCCAACAATGTCCTCATCATAATACTTCTGCGGTATGGCGATAAATATCTTCATGTTGTCTGTTACACACCGCCAACCCACCAAGGGTTTAGATTACTATTAAGGGATCACAGTAACATACTATTAAGTGATTTGGAATGTTTTTAGCTAGACATGTTTTTTCTTAAGTATATATGATGAATTTTTGGCTTTGTATAGGTCTTTTAGTGTCAACCAGACCTAAAAAATTTATATGTTTGTTTACAATGGGGAGGCTTGGTCAAAAATAAAAAGGAATATAAGGGCCAAGGCTTAGGTCATGGAGCTCAAGGTTAATTGTGATGATGTAACTAGGAAATTTTTTAAGGTTCTAACACACCTCATGATGAACTAGACTATGTTTTTCCTTCATCCTGCTTGTGTTATGTTTCTATGAGTTCTTCTCTTGTGAATATATCCCTAAGGAAAATTTGTCTGATACTTATAATTGTAAACATCTTCTTGTTTTTTGACTGCAAATTCTTTTTAATCTGTAAACTGAATTCTATTTTAAGTTTCCATTTGTAGTTATCAACGGATTGGAAAGTCAACAGTTATCAACTTATAAACTCAATAAATTTTTACTAATTCAAGTTGATGATTTATACATTATTGTTTATTTGGACTTCAGGAAATGAAGACAAGAACTGTAAGGTGCGAATTAGATGATAGTGATCATAATGTTGAAATTCCAGTGACAAAATATGAGCGCACGCGTAGTGAAAAAGTGGCTAAGAATAATGAATATTTATTAAGTCTTGGTTTGACAAGTGGGAAAGTTGTAAATCCATTAAGTAGTATATTATTTGTTTAATAGTGTTTAATGAAATTTAATAGGAAACAACTTTATCTATATAAGACATACTATGATATTTTTTGTTTTATAGGAAATAAAAAGAGTGAAAAGAAAATGTGGAGAAAAAACAAAAGGAAAGAAAAGATACAATGTCGTCATCTCGTAGAAGTCAACGCTTTTGTGATTCAACAAATGCAGTTGGTGAAAACAATAGTTGTGATGATGTGCAACCTGGTATAACACATGGTGATGTGTAGCTTGATATGGCACATGGTGATGTGCAACCTGAAATATTACATGGTGATGTGCAACCTGATATAACACATGGTGATGTTTAACATTGTGATGATCTCTTAGAACTAATTCTAAGAGAGATTATTGAAAAACATCAGGGAAAAATAACTGCAGGTCTACAAATGTTTTTTTCAACATTAAATGATGTGTTTAATGATGTGAAATCTGCGGAGACCGGTACTTATCTACCTACTCATGCCACACCTGATGTGGCCAGGGAGCATGAAGTTTTGGTTACTAAAAGTCATGAAGAGAGACTACTTGTATTTGATGTGCCTCAAAGTGCACCTGTTGCATCTAGAATTTTTGATGGAACTAGTGGATCAGCTAGAAATACTGGTAGTGGTAATTTAATAGAAGATGTGGATGCTTTTTTCAAAAGACAAAGATTGAGTCAAGATTTGTACACATATACATAGAGGAATACAAAAGAAAGAAAATTATAAGGAAAGAAGTCATTCTTGCTTGAGGTATCAAGAGATGGTGAGCCCATTGGGCTAAATGCTACAAAGTGGGCCATTGAGTTGGGTGTAAGATGTAGGGCCCTTTTGGATATTTGCAAATCAAGTTTTATAGAGCAAGATCCACGAGTTATGGAAAATGTTATACAAAAAATGGAAAATGCTTTTGAGACTATTGATGAACAAATCTCTAAAAAATATTACAAGCAAAGGATAAGAATTTTGATGAACAATTATAGATATGTTTGTAGAAAGACAATCATGGAGGGAAAAGAGAGGTTCAACTTTAGTCTATCTCCCAAAGAGTGGGAGGAATTGAGAGAAAGTATGCATTCCGAAGAATATTTGGCAAAGAGTAACAAAGGCAAGAGAGCAAGATATAATGTGAGGGTTGGATATACATTTGGCCAAGGTGGGTTGCATGCTAAAATGGTCAAATTTGCAGTAAGTGTATGGATTTTTGGTTCAATTTACATTGTGTTATGTATTTCAATTTTTTATTGAACTGACTATATGTTGAAATTGACAGTGTATTTTAGGTGGAAAATAGTAATAGAGAAGTAGGTGTAGAAGACATTGTCAATTATATGGTAGCACTAGATGCTAAATCTAAGAGTAGGATGAAGTGGAAATCTAGTTCGTCAATAGAGATTTCACAGTTGGTTGAATCTGTTAACCCTATAGTTTCTACATGGAATGAACATAAATCCATGGATTCAGATGAGGTAAGAGGCTCTATTGATCTCATTTCTTCTTGTTTGGAAGTTATGTATACAAATGCCTCTTAATATGTAGATTATTGAATTTTGAGTGTAGGAGAATCCAACCCAGTTTCTTTATTGTTGGAGTGATCCAAAAAATGTTCTTTTGGAAAAATTTATAGCTTGTATTCTTTACTTGACTATTGAATGCTTTGAATATTTTTTTGCATGATGGTTAAACCACATGTAGAGAAATTTTATCAAAGCAATAGGAAAACAAAAATGCCTTCATGGTGTCAATAGAGCCGCTGATATTGATAGTGATGAAGTGGACAAGAATGTGCAGCACAGTCATCTTAGTTGTCCTGAAGTTGAGGTAATTAATATAATAGTTGTCAGTTATCTGCCCCAATGTTTTTTCATTCTTCATGCTTAAAATGTTCTTTTGGACCAAAAATTATAGCTTTTGCATTCTTTAAGTTGTAAGTTAATCTGTCCCAATGTTTTGTCATTCTTCTTTTGGACATAAATTTATAGATTTTGCATTCTTTAAGTTGTAAGTTAATATGTCCCAATGTTATGTCATTCTTCTTCTGGACAAAAAATTATAGCTTTTGCATTCTTTAAGTTGTAAGTTAATCTATCCCAATGTTTTGTAATTCTTCATGCTTAAAATGTTCTTTTGGAAAAAAAAATATAGCTTTTCCATTTTTTACTTGACTTATATTAATTTTTGCATGATGATTAAACCAAATGATGTAGAGCAATTATATGAAAGAAGGACAAAAAGAAAAAGGCCCTATCAATAGATCTCTCTACAAAGCCGTACAACTTCATGTCTGTAATAACATTGATAGTGGTTATGATGATGAACTCGATGAGCATGCACATGATATTCATAGTGGTAGTCATGTTGAACTCGAGGTGAGTGCTATGAAACCACATGCAAGTAAGTACTATTCAAGTAAGTAATGGTTGTTTTATTATGTAAATAAGGGTAATCATTACCTAATTGATAGAAGCTAGTTAGAATAGTAGTGAAGCGTAATTAGCTAGTATACATAGATTATGGAAATAAGGGAGAACACATAACTTACATATGGAAGCTTAAAGCTTAGTTGTAATAGAGTGTTTTATAAAAGCACATACAAAAATTGATTTGTTCCAAGACATATGACATTACATACAACTATGAAAAACAATATAATGTGTGTTTTATATCTCAATATAATGTGTATTTTTTGTTTTTGTAGACATTTATTGATAAAATCCAAGATGGGGATAAAATTGAAGTGTTGGATTTGTTTGATGGTATGGCTATGAGCATTGGGAGGATTCACTCACTATCTATTGTACATGGAGTCAAATTGAAAGGAACAGGAAATGCAAATGTAAGTATTTTATAGGTCACAAGTAACATACCCCTTCCTTATCCAAACAAAATAGATGGAGTTGTCCATCTGAAAGAGAAAGAAGGGACCTTCACATAGTGGCCACTAAAATATTTGAAAAAAATACCAGAGTGTTAGACGTAAGTGCAGAAGAGAAAAAGAAGGGTTAGTAGCAACAGAGTGTGGAGAGTGAAGTTGTAGACAAAGAATGTACTGAGCCTGAATAAGTTGAACCTAAACAAAAACCAGAGAATCTAATTTGGGTGTGCATTCTATGAGTAGAACAGAGAACGTTCTATCTTACTACACCTATAATGTAAAACCCCTTGATTATGTTTTTTTTGTTTTGTTTGGGTTTTTCTCATTCAAACTAGTGCATTATAAAAGAGGGGATATGTTTTCGTGTAAGCAGTAGACACAAAGAACAGTGGTATAGAAAAAAGAAGTAAATACAGAGAAAATGAAGAGATGCAGAGAAGAGGAAAAGTTGCAGAGAGTGCAACATACATGTATGTGCAATTGCAAATAAGTTGCAGCATATAATCATCATCAAAATTATAATATCTTGCATAAGCAAAAAAAAGGCATTGTAACTCATTTTTCTTAGTCACAACACTAATAAAAACACTTTGTAACAATAAATTTTTTAAAGTAAAAACACATTTATGTCTTGTATATGTTGTAAGAACATGTTTTCTCAATAAAATTTTACTATTTTTCCTTCTTAATAGCTATTTCATTATGTGCAAATGAATGATTGATTTTTTTTTGTGTGTTTTTATATGTTTAAACCTCAATTAAAGCATTGTCTCATTTCTAGCACTTATAGGTAGAAATCAATGAATAAAATAATTAAATAAACTACCAATTGACTAAATATACTACCAACTGACATAAATTAGTGAATAAATATGACTAAATATAATGATTATCTAATTGATAAACAATGTATCGATATACCTACCAGTTGATAGAAATCAGTAAGGAAAAATAATTAAATAAACTACCAAATTGATCAAAATGATGATTAAAATTAATGACTAAATACACTACCAATGGACGGAAATCAGTGAATAAAAATGACTAAATAAGTGACTAGTTAACAACAATCAATAACTAAATTAACGAGTAAATAACCAGTGAATAAAAAATGATTGAATAAGTGACCAGTTTAAAACAATAAATGACTAAATTAACAACTAAACACACTACCAAATCGATCAAATTAACTACTAAATCAATGACCAAATCGATCAATCAGACTACTAAATCAACGACCAAATCGATCAATCAGACGACTAAATCAACGACCAAATCAATCAATCAGACGACTAAATTAATGACCAAATCGATCAATAAAATGACTAAAAGTGGTTTATTCATCAATTTGGTCACATTATAAATGACTGGAAATAAGTTACTACTACTGGTCATGTGACCATGTTCAATCATTTATAAGTAGTTTTTAGTAGTTTTTTCAGTTGTTTATTGTTGTTTCTATACTAGTGTTTATTCTCAAAGTTCAATAAGATGAGAAGGTGCTAATGAAAGCATAAAATTTTCCTTGTGTTTCGAAAGTCAAGAATTTGGATTAACTCTCATTTGAAGTTTCTATGATAGATGGGATCTCCCCAATTTTTGCATCCAAAACTATTCAACCAAATCTTCCAAAGGTATTTTTCATTAGATATCAAGTGTTAGGAATATGGCTTGAGGTCTATTGAATAAATTTTGGTAAGATGTATTAAGAGATATTGCAAATATCTGTCGATCGACAATCTAATGCAAAATATGAAAGGACACCCTTAAGGCCAAGGGGTTAATCAAAAAAACGCTACCCCTATTTATAAAAAAATTAAAAGGGAAACTCAGACTTGATAAGGCACTAGATGATGTCAGAAACATCCTTGATCAAAGAAATTAGTTAAAAAAATTTTAGTAGAAAGAGCAAACAAAAATGCAACAAGCGACCCAAAAAAGTAAAAAGTAGAGACCACAACAAAACAAATAAAAACAAGAAAAACAAGGAAAACAAAAGACAACAACCCAGTCGAATCATGATGATGAAAAACCATGTGAAAAAATGAGATAAAACTAGAGAAGAAAAGTTAAATTCAAGTGTTAAATTATTTGAAGATATAAGGCAAGGAATTTTATCTAGTTTAGTAATTTTATAATACCAGTCAAACTACCTTTGGAGACATCAAATCAACATAATATATGCTATAAATAATTTGACAATGGTATAATGAAGCCATTTGACATAAGATTAATAAAATTATATGGGAACCAAAATTTCCTTTCCTTTATTCATCATCCCATCCCTCAATTAATAGTTCAAAAAATATGGAAGCTTTAGAGAAAAATGAGAACTATTTAGTAAAATTCCAATAGAAATAAAATGTAAAAAGTCATGACTTGTATAAGATTTTTTATAAATTTTAATAACCGTGCACAATATTTGGAACACCTTAGGATGAATTAAGTAAATTATAGTATTTTTAGATTATTATGGGATACTTTCTGTAATTATTGATGACCCTAAATGATATTTTATCTGTGTTGAGATGTGAAGGAGGTTGCATGGTATTATCTGGATACAATAATTAGTGGATGGTATAGAGATAATGTGTATGTTTTTATATAACTAATAAAATTATAGTATGTTGGCAACCACGATATAGGTATTATAGTACAAGCCAAATAATTTAATGGCTTGAAGAGTAGTTATACAATAAATAGGGACAAAAAGATAAATGAAATTATTCTCTTCTACATAACCAAAGACTTTTTTTCCAATGATAGATGAGGTATTTAAATTATTACAACATTAGGTAGAGAGAATACATACAACTATAATAGAAAATAATATATTTTATGTTTCAATACTTTTTTTTTGTATGTCGAGGAGAAGAATTGGGGTACAATTGCAGAAATAGTGAGAAATATTCTCTAGATATATTCCTATTTACACTTAACTTGAGGAAAAAGTTTTTGAGATTTAGCTTCTAATTAAGTGATATAAAGAAGATGCCCTTAATATTTTTACTAGAGTCACTAGGTTCAGTATGTTCAAGTGATGTGATTCATTTGTATGTTGGAGATGATTGTACATATGAAGATTCTTTCAAAGTATTGAAATCCATTATGATAGAGCTAAAATTTATAATAAAATTTATGTAATGAGATTTTTAGTTTATTTCTTCTTGTGCAAAGGTCAGATTGACTTTAAAACATCTAGTTCCACACACTTGTATCCCATTCTAATGTCCACTCTAATAAAATATTCCACACTTTATCCAATGAATTACATCCATTAATTTTGATGGCACCTTGGCCCATTGTGGAAAATTTGCCTTTGCACACTCATAAGTGCACCTGCAAAATCTGCCCAAGTGACCTACTTTGGAGGGTCACAATTCAGAGCTAGTTGATTGTCATGCTGAAAGGATTGTTGCTCTCCATTCTCTCCACATTAATGTACTCCCTGGTATGATTTTAAATCCCCATGGTCAGATTTTCTATTTTTACCAGGCCAAAAACAAATGCATTTTGCTCTGTTTTGTAGCTACATTTTCAGAATGTTTTGAGGTCAAGTTTGAGCTTTAATATCTTGTGATGAATGATGATTCAAGGAAATCCCACTTGCACACATACTCATTGTACCTAGATGAGCTTATGTTTCTAGTAGAAGCCCCCAAGAAGTTGTTTTGATATTTTTCCAAAGTAGTGACTTTGAAAGCCCTGATTGGTTTCTGACAGGTGAAATTGCAGAAAAGTCCAAGTAGGCAACTTTGGTATTTAATATATTTCACCTCAGGAAGAATTTTTCCATGCTGTTTGTTGAAATGAATTCTTGGGTCAAATGGTAACACTCCTACTTAGTTTTAGGCTCCTAGGATAAGTTCTGATTGGTTAACTAATCCTTTCCTGACTGCAACATGGCCAAAAATGGTGTCCCAAAAAGTTTCTAATTTTAAAAATATAATGACAACCCATTTATTTTTTTGGTCTAAAACCTCTATAGCTCCATTTTCATCAAAATCTAAGTTCATTTGATACATTATTTTAATGTACTTTTGTTGCGGCAAACACGTCCCGGGGGCTAGTTTACAAAGGAGGTACCTGAATCTTAAGGGCTGGGAAAATTTTGAGAAAATAGTTTTCTATAAATAGTTAATCATGGCCGCACGAAAAAAATTTTGGCTCTAAGGGTCATTGTTTGTGCACAGTGAAATTTCTCTGTTTGGGTCATAAGCGTAATTAAAATTTGCATTTTTTCTAAAGTTACAAATACTTATGTTTAAAATATTTTTGAATATTTTAAACATTATGTAAATATGAAAAATGCATTTAGGGTAATTATAAAGTGCATTTCAAATGTTTATAAGAAAAGCAAGTTTAATTCTTGCTTGTGATTGGCTAAAAAGTGACAACACGACTTCAAGAGAACTTCATGGCTATCATTGATTTGAAACTCTTTCTCTCATTGAATCCGTGATGGAGTGATGTTGTGTTCTCTCCATCGCGTATCGCTGATTTGATGCTTCTTTCCCATCTTGGATTGGCGATGGGCGAGACCATGTCTTCTTCAACGAGCATCGCCATTTGGTTTCTCCATGTTCTTTCTCAATAGCCATAAGCGATGGAAGACAAGTGAGCAGAACTAAAAAGGGGAATTCTCAATTGTTATTGTGCAAAGGGAAAGTTAAAATTTTGTTTCTTATTGGCTGGAGGAACTTTTGACTGTTCACGACAATTCTCAAACTCTCACTGCAGCAGTGTTCATCTCCATTTTGAATGGAAAATTAGATTTGAATCATCGATGAAGCGATGATGTACCTTTCTCATCGCACATCGCTGTTAAATTCTCCATTTCCCAAAATACATCAACAATATGCAATGCATCTCCCATCGCTATTTCATGTTTCTTCTTTTATTTTAATCCACGATTGGCGATGGTGGCTACCATGAATAAAGTTTTCACATATAAAATAAAGTTCTATTTGTTGAGGTGTAAAATGGCTAGAGAAAAGTAATTGAAGGTAAATATGAAGGTGCACAGGTAAATTTATATTTTCCTGATAAATGATTTTCATGAAAACTTGGCTCATTTTTTCATCGCTATTATATTTCTCATTTGGCATTTTCTATTGGAGATGCACGATGCTAAATATTAAGCAATGTTGGAGTAATGAACTCACGGGAAAATTGCTCTCTTTGATAGAAGTAAATGTGCACGAGTAATGTGATTTTCACAGCTGGATAAAGTAATTTGAGTGCTTTCCCAAGTAAAAACAAAGGTTTGGAGTTGTGGATATTAGTAAATGATAAATACATAGGTAAAATGGGTGTTTTACAGCCAAGGGGTTTTTTACAGCTGAAAGTGAAAAGTAAGGGCTCTCACTTGAGATTTTTCAGCTGCAAGTAAAAAAGTGGGTATCTTCTACAACAAGGCATTTTTCAAACGTGGGTAAAGGAAAATGATGAAGAATAATGTGTCTTCACAAAGGGGAATATTTTTTCTGTTGCAGGGCCGTAGAGTGAGGAGTAAGAAAACAAAGAGCAGGTTGAAGATTGTTTTGCAAGCAAAGGCAGTTGAAGATCAGTGAACCTAAATGTGCCAAATGTCTTCTTCATATGAACATTTAGGGTTTTTTGTGTTTCCTTAAATGTTGTCTTTCTGCCTCATTCTAAGACAGGCTATTTTGTAATTAGTCACATAGAAGAGTGTAATGAGAATACAAAGCATTTTAGTGTTAAGTTTTAGGGTCTAAGTTTGTCAATATTTATGTAATTTTGATTACAATACTGGCAAAATAATGTTGAATGTTTCAAGTTTGAGAGTATTTTACTCTCCTATGTACTGGTTTTGCAAGTTATGAATAATATAATCAAGGTTATCTTATTTGTCTCCATTAGTTTCAGATAGATGTGTGGCTTTGTTCTTGTCTATTAATTCAAGGAATTAATGTAGGTACTTGAATATGGCTATAAATTTGTATTGAACTGAGTACTAGGATGCTAGTAAGAAGTAAATGTTAAGACACAATGCTGAAATACTGTAATGAAGCATTTCAGAGCTTCATATACTGTCAGGTGTAAAAATTGTTATCAGACTATGTATGTGTTTGAGTTGACTTCGTTCCAAGGATGAGGCACTGATCTAAGTGTGTTATTCATGTTATATGTGTTAGTTAATACAACATCTAATCATTTTTTAAATCAAATATGAATTTTAGTTCATTTGTGTGAGGAGTTTATTGAGTTACATCTCTTGTGTTTAAATTAGGCATTACTGTAGAGGTCAGCCAAGCCTTTATAGTATTGTGTCTATTAAGCATATAAAGGAGAAATATCTGTTTGCAGTGTATTTGGTACTTCAACACACAAGTATCTATAAATATACTGAATGGGATTACCCTCCCAGGTTTAACAGAGCCTAAAGTGCAGGGGAGAAAGGGGTATTTTATTCACTCTCTTGTTTGTTGGCCATATCAACCCGTTGAGTCTGAATATGAGAGAGTGGCTACTCTTTAGGACTCATTGCATCCGTTGATTTGGGAACCAACACATTTCACTTGTTATATGGATTTTTTAGGGGTTTTCATACCATTTTCTAATGTTCATTCTCACATCCTACTCCATTTCAAATCCATACATTTCTTCTATATCACTTTCACCATTCCCCTACACTTACAAAAGTGTTGAAAAGTAAAGTGGATCATATTTTAAAGGTTCACAAATAAAAAAATATTGACATGGCTTATTATGAGCCTAAAGTGTTGAAAAGCATAGTGACCATAAGTTCACGAGTTCATACAATCATCAAAATGATAATAGAGGTTTTATATTGGTGATAATTGTCAAAGCACCACCAAGTTCCAAAATGGTCAATATCTCTTAGAGGTTTCAAAAAAATTATTATTTCAAAAGGTTTCCAAACTTCCAAAATTTTATTAAAACCCATAGTTGACCCCACAACTACCCAACAAGATTTTCCCTCCCAAAAATATTGTTTAATCTTGAGGGTGTAGATTCAAATATAAAATTTAGTAATGGAGTATGAGGGTGGTCATATTTTTGATATTATAAGCTACATTTATAGGGTGTAGTACCCTTTACATGAAAAATCCCTACGAGACAGAGTTCATCAATTCATATACTTAACATAATAAAACCTAGTAACAATAGACAGACATAATACACTCACATCACAAAAACAACAAAGCAAAAAATCCTAGAGAATAGACAAGACCCACACCATTACCTAGCTAAGTTCTCCCATTCCTCCTTGAGGAACTTATAAAAATCACCACTACCCTAGCTAGTACTGGGATTAGCCTCAGTCACATTCTTCTTTACTTCCTCCTTCAACACAGTAGAGAGAGTGACCATCGATTGGTGGATGAATTTAATGGTGAAGAAGGTTAGCTTGTTGAGTTTCCTCTCCAATGTACAAATGCAGGTCTACAATCCTTTGTAATCTTCCTCCTTAGCAACATCTGGTAGATTAGTCTCCTCTTCTAGAACCTAAAGATTGGAGGAGTCTAGAGTGGACTCCTCCTATATCATCTTGTTAAGTTCTGAAAAATGACTCGGTACCTTAGTATACTCCTCAGTTTCCTCCACAGTGTCATGCTTGTTGTCTATGCACTCAATGTCCTATTCAGAACTGGTAGAAATTTCATCAATGTGGACTCTAGGTTTTGTTTTTCCAGTTGGTTAGAGTACCTTAAACTGGTAGGTTCCACACTAGTATCCCTACCCATGTTCAACAAATTTTCCTCCTCAAAATATTTGGTATCATTGTCACCCTCATTTTTAGTGGTGGGTTCTTCCACATAAAAAGTAATGTAGTTTTTATATTTTTCTTAGATTTAGCTTTACCAATTAGTTTTTCCCTCTTATTTGTAGGATTGATTTTTAATTGGCACAACCCAGCAACAACATTAGTCTAAGGTTACCCAAGGCTCTCCTTTTTTTCATTTTGGCAAGTTTTTTGGGTTTAGTATCCATAGGGGGCTAATTTGGAGGGAGGAAAAGTTTCCTCTTCAAACTAGTGATAACAATAGGGGAGGCTTTCAAGGGAGTAGATTCAAAGGGTTCAAGCTCCTCAACCCTAGTGGTAGAAATAGGTTTTGGGGGGCATAAGGCTAAATGAAGCTAATACAAGTAGATAATGAGCTCTTGGTGAAGGGGGAGGGGGGTTTTCTAGATTTTTGGTAGCAGGATCCAAGGTCTCTTTAACAAAGCTTTCAAGAGACAATAATAGAAAAAAGGAAAGCTAATGAGGAGCTGATGATGGAAATGATTAAGGAGAGGCATGTGGTAAAAATAATATAATTTGAATAGCCTTCTAAAGTAATGTATTTCATTAGGACAAGGAAAACCTAGTCCCAAGGAGCAGGGAGCTTACTCTTGTTGTAGCCAACATGATGTTTTGAAGGCCACTCATCTCCTTAAAGAAATTTTGCATACTATCTGTATCTTGCACTTTTGTGTGCTTTTTGAGTTTCTTCTTGATGCATTAAAGCCTAGTGGCTTGGGCTATCACATATTCACTCACTTCAAATGAAATGCCACCAACAGTCACCCTTCGATTGCACTAGCTGCTAGCCAAATGAGTAGAAAGTTTTACATCATGACCTTTTAGGAATTCCATCAAAGGGGCCAAGCCCCCTTCGACCCCTTCGACATAGATGTTCCACAATAGAGTATCACAATGAAAATCCTCATAAGATCTTGGTTCTGCCCTAACTCTATCACCACCCATCTTCAAATCTAGAGAAGAAAGAACACTAGCAAGAGAAATAAAAATAGAACTTTTATCAAACTAAAGAATGGGAAAGCATAAGGAAAGATTTTCCCAAGATAAATTGTAATACCCCTCCTGTTACTGTTTAGACTTACTATTTTTCTATGCTTTGGCTTGATACTTTGTGACTATGATTGTAATCCTTATGGATTGGTTAGTTTAGATTGATTGAGGATTGTGTTACTTCAGTCGATGACATTATGATTACATTGATTCTATGATGTTTAATTTGATTTCTGAAATATATTATGATGCAATGATTTAGTAAATTATGTTATGATATGATCTGTTAGTTTAGAAATTCTATTTCATCATTAATATTATAATTTTTAGAATAGATGTGATGAAAGGACAGTGTAGCATCACTCGTTCGTGAGTGCCCTGCTACGCTGCAGTTCCTTCTCACAATGTAATGCTTTGATTTTATATATACGTACATGTACACAACCTTGTTTGTATGTAGGGATTGTAGGTACAGAGTCTCGATTCCACCTACTTTGGTAGGACAGGGTGAGCACCAATAACCCAATGGCATAATGTTGAAACAGAGATGACAAGGAAGTCACCCCTTCCCATGTTGTCAAACCGTCCTAATTGAATGGTATTGTGCATTTTGTGGTTGTCATTTCAGTAATTTATTATTGTGTTTTGTGTAGTGTCTTGTTAGTATGTTATTTACGTTGGCATTCTATAAGTTGTGAATTATTTAATTATATGGTAGTAATAAATGTTTATATTTATGTTGGATTAATTTGTATTAAAATATTTAAAAGTTATGTTTTAAAAGGCATGTGTTTTAGTTAAATGTTAATTAAATATTAAATTGTGTTTTGTTAATTTAATTAAATTATCTTGTTGAGGATAATGTTGAAATAAATAAATTAAATTAAATTAAATTATTTGCATTATAAGTAAAGCTTGCAAAAGTAGATTTAAAACAAAAAGTTTTGATAAATGGAAAATAAAATAAATAAAAGAAAAGAAAAGATAAAAGGACGAATGAGAATTAAGTGTTGGCTAAAAAGCTTGATTTAAAATAGATAATTTCTTTTATATTGGATTTTTAGAGTTTTCAAAAAAGAAAAGAGGTATCTTTTATTTAATTGGATAATTGTGAGTTTTCATTCACGGGAGGAAGATTGAGACAAAAGTTGCAAAAAAATAAAATAAAATAATGGCTTTGAATGTTTAGATTTTCTGAAGTTTTCTGGAAAGGGATTTTTCATTCTAGTGCTTCATTATTCTAGGAAGGATTTTTTGAGTAGAATATTAGTATTGAAATTGAGCACGGTATTCTAGAGAGAGATTTTCAAGAAGGAACGAAAAGCTCTTCGAAAAGATTGTTGGAATCAAGCAAGCTTCATCAATAATCAATAGCGTAGGACTTCAGGTTCCAATCTCGTGTTTTTAAATTTTCTGATTCAAGAAAAATAAAAAAATAGTTAAATAGGATTTCTGTGAGAAAAGAAAACTTTCGAGATTTATGAGTATTGAAAAGAAAAATTAATGGAAGAGATTAATCTAGTTTTCAAAAAGTTTATTGTTTGTTTTCAATTTGTCAAAACAAAATTTATGTCTTCTGGGAATGTCCAATCTATCTATGTTTGATATGAAAAGAAAATTGTTTTCCCTTTTAAAATTAAGTGAGTTTGAAAATCATACCCTCTTATATATATACATACATTTATATACATTTATATTCATTTTCAACCAGTTTCTCTTTTTGGATCGATCTGATTATATATATATATATTACCTAGGGTATATATATATATTGTATATGTATTTGTATAGAGATATATATTCAGTTGGTTATTTTTTTTATATTTTATATTGTTAGTGGAAACTGTAATTTTTCGTTTTTCTTTATGAGCCGAATTGTACGGTGTCAAAATTCTGTGATAGAAATTCATTTAAAAGAAAAATTATATGCATTATAATTTTATATTGGGCAGGAGGAAGGGACGGCAGTGTCGTACCGTTCCCCACACCCAAGGGTGGCTGATTGCACAGCAGTCCCCATACAGACCCTTCCACTTGCATTTTTTTTTGGGTATTGTAAGTTTTATATATATATATCTATTATTATATTTAAATATATTATTAATTTATTTTTTAAAATTTTATTGTATTATTATATAATTATATATATATAATGTTTCTTTTTATGGATTAAATTATGAAATGTAGAATCATTGTGTATTTAAATGACAAGCAGAATTATATCATTATGAGAAAATTATTGTGCTTCTTTCAAAACTGCATAGAGTAAAATTGAAATGGTGTTTTGAGTCATGAGATTATGATTTTGTTTAATTTACATCTATCATTGTGTTGGTATTTTTTTATAGATGTGGGGATCCTGTTGCAATTGTGATCCCAATTTTAGTTGTTGTGAACCTTAGTTCCAGAGGCGTGTTTTAATCCTTGAATGTTATTCCGTGTTGTTGTGCTCTTGGAGTTTGAAATTTATTAGTATCATTTTTGGAAGGGTTGTACGGGATGGTTGAAATTTTTGTTTATGAGTATCACGAGATGGGTAATGCCTCACCTGTCCTTGTTTGGAGTTTTATGCTTTATTTGTTATAGTACAACCCTTGCCTTGTTTTGATTTATGTTAGGGGTCTTAGGGAGAGTGGCTCTTCGTGGGGGCCGACGCCTCGAAAGGAGGAAGAGCACAAGATAAACCATGTAAGAGTAGTATAACAAGTGAAAACCTAATAATAGAATTTGGGGGGATGGGTAGTAAAACACATAAGATAATAAATATTGGATACCTCGTCTGTGCATTAGGGCTATCATAGACTAATGATAGACTGAGAAGGTCATGGTCGACAAAGTCGCAACCTCGTCCTTATGAGAGGTTGATGGCTCCACATGAGCTACCCTATCGTGCCAGCGCCTCAAGTAGGAGGAAGGGCCAGGATATCCATAGATGGGGGCCGACGCCTCAAGTTGGAGGAAGGGCCAGGATAACCCATGAGGGCTATGCGATGACACTCTCCAATAGACACCCATTTTCCTTGTTACTTATTGCCTCTGGAATTGTATTTTGTTCATTGTTTCAGTTTCATTTGGAAATGTTTTATGAATTTTCTTTCGTCACTTGGTTAATGGTTATTGCCTTGTTTTGATGTGATGAGATTTATGACTTTAAGTTATTATGTTGACTTGTGAATGTTGTTGATTATGTCATTGTAGTCCATGATGTTATACTTGAGTTTTGCACTATATTGTTCTGTTGGAGTCGTTTGGCATTCATGGTCGTGATCTCTTCCTTGTCATCTTTGAGCACGGGGGGTGAGTTATTTATAACTCACGTGGTTGGGTGGAATGTGCTTCGCACCCGTTGGGTTCCCCATCAACATTCTATCTTCGCCGCATACCTTCAGTTGGAGCTTGTACCTGATGTTCACCTTGTAATTCTAATGTTAATGTACTTTGTATTATCCAACATGTATGGGAAATTTATTGTAACTCATTATTGAGATCATGTAATGTTAAAGCGATGAGGTAATATTTAGGATCCATTGTAACATTATTGTAAGTGATTCATTATGATTGTAATTTGTGATGTAGTGATACTTTCACTCTTGGTTCATGGATGTACTATTATTAATGGTTATTGTAATATTATTGGATAAGTTGTTTAATATTATCTTTTACTTTTGTTATAGTTGTTTTGTGATGTAACCTCGCGTGCCCTAGAGGATTTAACGTTAAGATGTTAATGTGCAATGTAAATGTATTTAATGTTTGGTTGCATGTTTACTTTGTGTTTTTTAAAAAAAATTGGTTGCAATGTTTGTTCTCTAAGGTTTGCACGACGAGTGTTACATAAATAATCCTAATAGATCTTCGTACCCTACCCAATTAATAAGATTTCATATTCCCATGTACGAGTAATCTTTTTCGAGAAGCCCAATTTGGTGGAGCAATTTTGGAGAGTGATAGAGTACATCAAGGCCAATAAATTAGCCATCATGAACCCAAAATTCATTATTAAAAGGTAATAATTAAACATTATTTTGGAGGGCTATGAAATCTTATCAGCCACCCGCCCATTCAAACTAATTAAAGTATATCATTAATTATATGATAAGCCTCATACACATGAATTGTAACCATACTAATCCAAGTGTAAGCCCAACTAGGTAAATGGTACAAATTAGATCATATCACTGTCATCCATAGGTTTTTGTCCATATCATCATTATTATTCCACCACAATATACCAAGATTGTAGTTAACTGGAAGAATAATCTAGTTGAAGAAAGGGGTGTTAGCACTCATCATTATTGGTAAATTTTTTTTTATCATCATGGATAAATCCTTGCAAATTCATGGGAAATGCCTCCAAATTCCTCCAACATCTTGAAGAGTTCCAAGAAGATCCAATATTAGCCAAAGAGTTGGCAACTTTATTGCCTTCTCTGAAAATGTGAGTTTCTTTCAAATTTAGTGAGAATGAACTGAATATCAATCATAATGTCTCTAATATTCTATCCCTGAAAGCTTTTATTAGTGATGGCATCAATGATAGATTTGGAGTCCCCCTCAATATGCAAAGACTTTAACCCAATAGAGACAACAAATTTGACCCCACTAAGCAAAGCACATGCCTTTGTTGTCATTGAAGACTAAATCCCTATTCCACCACCATAACCAACAACTATTCTTCCATTTGGATCTTTGATGATGCCACCAATGTTGGCAGGGCCAAGATTGCCCTTGGCAGCACCATCAAAATTGAGTTTTTGCCAACCATGCAAGGGAGGCTTCCACTTTGTATTCCTAGCCAAAGCTTTGGAGTTATTAAAGGAATTGAGGTCCAAGGACCTATTCCAGGATTTATCCATAGTGATTTCAAGAGCATAGGGGGCTTTCTTGGAGGTTTCCAAACATAAAGGGATATGTTTCTAGTGAGCAGTCTAAAGCAAATATTAAAGACCTCCATGAGGTTCTTTTCCACATTTCAAAAAATATTGGTGTTCCTTTCTTTCCATAAGCACCAGCAGATAAAGGGAGGAACCTGTTGCCAAATCTCTTTGGTTAAAGGGTGATAATAGGGGCAAAGACAATTTTCCACAAAGCTTTCAAGATATCTATTCATGGTCCAATAGACCCCAAGTTTTTGTAAGGCTGAATCCTAAACCTCAACAACAAAGGGACAATGGAGTAACAGGTGAAGGACAAACTCATAATTCATGCAGAGCTTACATCTTTTAGGTATTTGAAATCCCCTTTTCCTTAAATTATCTTGGGTGAGAATCCTGTTATGACCTACAATCCATGTCACATCTCGTGTTCTTGCCTAAACTTATTTGATAAGTAAAATGAACAGGTTGTAAATGTTAGATAAACATTGTATGAATATGGATGTGTTTAAATTAGACGTTATTTTAAATGTTGGAATTGAAATTGAAATTCAAATTGAATTTGAATTTGGAATTGAAATGAAATAGAAATAATTATCATGTTTTTTTATTATGAAATTAATTTCTTGACTTTTGAGGACTAACTTATTAATGTTCGACTAAGTGCGACTGAGTGCAAGAAATGAGTGGGTAATTATCAAAGGCAAGAACATGGTTGAGGTAGGGGTGTCCTAGCCACTTGGTAATGACTAGTATGATGGAATTTTGATGCATTCACACACTCATGTAGTCACATTCTCTATGCATTGCATGATTGTGTTATGTTAATTATGATTGTGATATTATTGTGCATAATGATTCGTTTTATGGCTATTGTATTTGAGAAAATAAATTTGTCTCATGATTTTTTTTATGAAAACAAATGTAAATGAATAAAATTAAATAAGTAATAAAATGAAAAAATTAAAAGAATGTATTCAAGTAATTGTTTTAAAATTTGAAATTAATTATTTTTATTTCGTAATGAGTTATAAATTATATTTATATAAATTAATAATGATATAAGGAAAAGTATTATTATTAATGTATATAAATATCTAAAAATATATATGATTATTATTAAAAAGAAAAAAAATTATTTTCCTGAAATATATTTATATATATTTAATAATATTTCAATTTTATTATTTATATATTAATTAATAAATAAAAGATTACTAATACTCTATAAAAAGAATCGCTTGAAAAAGGATACACTATAAGTTAAAAATAAAGACTTTTTGAAAAAAAAAGCTAAAATAAAATAAGATAAAAAAAGGAACATTTAAATAAAAAGTATTTTAAATATGACTTTAGAGAATCACAAGAAGCTAAAATAAGGAGAACTAAAGACAATTGAATTGCATGAACATGCGAAAGTAAAAGTAAATTTTAAATAAAAAGAGAAAGCGGTGGACATGAAAAGATAGATGAAACTAATAAAAAAGAAAGAACTTTTCACTATTTAGGGGCTAGAAATAGTGGCTCATTTCCAAATTTAGCTAGTAAACATGAAAAGGACATATTGCAGTTTGAAAATTTCTGAAAAAATCTTTTCATATCATGTTACACAAATAAAATTTTTACAGCAAATGGAAATAGGAATTATTTTATCTACCTTTCGAGGTTCTTAAAATTACATTATTAGTTAGGTCACTCCATGTGTTTAGCTACAAGTTTACTATAAAGAAAATATATCTAGATTCTAAGGAGATAGATTAATTGTGCCTCTTAGTTTCATGTTTCATATGTCTCTACATTTATTTTTAGCTGGGTTAATGATTTAGAGTAAGGTTTTGAGTTATTTAATGCTTTGGAACGGATTTCTTATGGATTAAATCTGAAGGACATTAAATTTAGTAATGTATGTACTTTAAAAATTGCTTGAAGTTGGAAATAGCATTAAAGATCAAATTGTTTGTTTATAACTAGTTTCATATAAAAAGTAAATTGCATGACAATCATATATTTTACCATCAATTTTTTGCATGAAATATGTACATATAATCAATTTCATGAAAGGAAAAGAGTATTTATTTTATTATCTTTAGATATGCATGTTAATGTCTTCTTTGTGTATTGGATTTACCTTCTAGGATAGGGTTCCAAATATGGGTTAATAGAGAAGTAGATTCTCTTTTCAAAATCTACATGATACTTTTAGTACTTTGTCCAAAGCCATGTGTTCATTGAAATAGATGGAATTGACCTAGCAAAATTATTACATATATTTCTCTGCCATTTCCTATTTTTGGGACATTGCATGTTCATGTTAGAAATGCATGTATATACATTAGGCTTGCACCGGGATTCCCTCCTACTTTTTATTTCTAGGTTGCTAGGTATTGTAAGGAAGCTAAGGTAGAAGAACAACTTCCTACACTAACCTTGAGAGTGAGAATAATGCAAAACTTTTACAAATCTTTAACAGTTACAAAAACATAAACAAAAATAAACACAAGTATCATGCATACCACAACACAATGATTTACGTGGGGAAAACCCTTTTAGGAGAAAAACACCACACTCCAAAAGTCTCCCAATATATTATTCAAAAACCAAAGGATTACAATATACTTGTAGAGCAAGCTTCTCACATGAGTATCACAACCAGATATCAAGAGACACCATGACCGCTATCAGACTCTTAGAATACACCACTATCTACATACATCCCACCTGCTTATAACAAGCTTTTAGGAATGTTCTAGAATTATGGTTTTGCAAGGTCATATTTCATTTGATGTGTTAATGGAAAAACCTTGACGTGTAAACAAAAAAAAATTGGGGGACATTCCTTGAACCTCATGTCTTGTTATGAGTGTACAGTATTTGCATGATCATTCACCACATACCAACATACATCCTATCAATAAATCGTATATAATTGCAAGGTTTCAAGACACATTTTCCCAACAAATCTCCCACTTGTTGAGCACCTTGCAAGGACAACTGAAGGGTGTAATCATCATCTCTAATTGCTAGGGGCTGAAAGGCCCATAATCTCTGAACACCATCTGAACTTCTTTGTGCTCATAGGCTGACTTAAAGAATCAAAAACATTCATCAAAGTCTCTACCTTAACCAGCTTCACCCTACTATCTTCGACCATATCTCTAACAAATGATATTGTACATCAATGTGCTTGGTCCTAGCATGAAACGTTGGGTTCTTGGATAGACATATTGCACTTTGATTGTCACAATAAATTATCACTGCACCTTGTTTTATTCCAATATCTGAACACAGTCTCTTAAGCCAAATGGCTTCTTTACAAGAATGAGTAGATGTTGGATATACTCTGCTTCAATAGTGGACAAAGCAATCACATCCTGCCGCTTACTCATCCAACTAATTGCACCACCAAATAAAGTAAACACATGAGCACTGGTGGATCTTCTGCTATCAACATCACTTTCCCAGTCTAAATCCACATAACCATGAATATCAAGGGAAATCTCGTCTTTAGTCATATTACTATGATAACATAAAGAAAAATCAAGGTACCACACAAATATCTAAAGACTCTTTTAACTGAGGGCGGGGGCCCTAGCTCGGTTGGCTAAGTAATTCTGTTGCGGCTATGCTGGTCATGAGTTCTAGTCTCCCCCCGTCCCGTGGTACCGGAGGGCGTGTCGGGCCAGTGCCGCCGGTCACATTAAAAAGTTTACCAGGCGCACTGCAGTTTATAGGGGGTTGTGCTACCCGATTCCTGCAGTCTAAAAAAAAAAAAAGACTCTTTTAACTACATCCCAATGAACTCTACCAGGATTAGACATATATCTGGAAAGAACTCCCACTACTTGGGAAATGTTTGGCCTAGTACAAACCATAACATACATCAAACTTCCAACTACACTCTAGCAAGGCACTTTGCTCATGTCTCCCATCTCTGATGGAGATGTTGGACAATCTAAAATACATAACTTTATTCCAACTGAAACTGGGACACACAATGGTCTACAATCCTTCATATCAAACCTCTATAAAATTAAGTTTACATACTTGCTTTGGCCAAGCCATAGCTTTTTGTTCACTCTATCTCTTTTAATTTCCATCCCAAGAATGTGTTTAGCTACACCAAGATCTTTCATTTCAAATTTAGCAGCAAGTTGAGATTTTATTTTTGAAATCATACCTTTCCCTCTACCAATAAACAACATATCATCAACGTATAATGCAATAAACAGGAAATGATCACCATTAGTTTTATAATAAATACAATGATCTAATTTAGAATGCTCAAATTATGAACTCAACACATATGTATCAAATTTTTGGTACCACATCATAGGACTTTTTTTTAAGGCATACAAAGATTTCTTCAATTTGGAAACCAACTTACTTTTACCTTTCACCACATAGTGCTCTAGTTGTGCCATATAAATATGCTCCTCCAAATCACCATGAAGGAAAGTAGTTTTCACATCCATTTTCTCAACCTCTAAATAATAAGTAACAACAATAAAAAGAAAAAATCTAATGAATGCCATTTTTGTAACAGGAGAAAATATCTCACCATAATCAACACCCTCAACTTGAGAGTAACCCTTCACAACCAACCTTACTTTGTACTTCTCAATACCTCTATCTAAACCACTATTTTTCTTGAACACCCATTTACAACCAACAGGTTTTCGTCCCTCAGGAAATGGTACAAGATCCCATGTATCATTATTTTTCAAAGATGTCATTTCTTCATCCATAGCAATCTTCTAGGATTTTGCATCATTCATACTTAGCACCTCTTCTACAAATCTGGGTTCATCCATGTTAGTATTCAAAGAAAAAATACATCTCCAATCATCAAGTGAATACCTTTCAAGTGGTTGTCTATGCCTTGTAGACCTACAAACAAGTTGAGTTGGAGGTTATTCCTCCTCTTCTGAAGACCTAGAGCTAGATGAACTCTTCTCAACTTCTTGTCTATCCTTGGGCCTTGATTCAACTTTCTCAGGTGTAGAAGGAAATTGAATCACATCTTCCTGTTTACTTTGTTTTGGCTGCAATGTAATAGAAGAATACTTAGTTTCTCTAAAAATAACACTTCTATTATGTGTATTACCTTCTATGCAACAAGATCCCAAAACTTATATCCTTTCACACCATAACTATATCCGATGTTCAGATACATTTCACAACCTTGTTCTCCAACTTTGTTCGCTTCTCCTTTGGCACATGTGCATATGCCTCGCAACCAAAAACTCAAAGATGTCTTATTGAAGGCTTGCAACCCAACCATGCCTCTATAGGCATCTTATCAACAAGAGCTAATATAGGAGACCTGTTAATCAGGTAATAGGCAGTGGTAACTGCTTCAATCCAAAACCTTTGTTCTAGGCCAAAACCACTCAACATACTCCTAGCCTTCTCCATTGGTTTCATGTTCATTCTTTCTACAACTCCATTCTATTGTGGAGAATACAAAGTTTTCTTCTATCTATGAATACCACAATCTTTACAGAATCTATCAAAATCATTAGAGAAAAATTCACCACCATTATTAGTCCTTCAACATTTTATTTTCTTTCTAGTCTGCAACTCAACCATTGCTTTAAATTCTTTAAATTGATTGAAAACTTTAGATTTACTCCTTACAAAATCTACCCATGTCCTACTATAATCATCAATAAATGAAATATAATATGTGGATTTACCAATTGAAGGAACATCTACAGGACCAAATACATTAGAATGAATAAGATATAATACACCACAAGATTGATGAGAACTCAAGTAAAATTAAACATGGTTTTGTTTTCCATAAATGCAATGCTCACATAAATCAAACTCAAGATTACAATCAGACAAACCTTCAACAAGGTTTTTATTTTTCAAGTTCCTTAGATCCTTTTCTCTAATGTGGCCAAGTCTTTGGTACCATAACATAATTTTCTCTATAGGTAACTTTGTCTCAGAAGAAAGAGTACCCTTGGGTACCCAAAATCCATGACCATCTACTAAAGGTGAAACCCTCACTTCTTCTGTACAAACTTTCTTTTCACAGAAGTACTATTGCACTCAATAGTGCATGCATCAAGCTTATACAATATCCCATATTTGACACCTCTAGCAATCACCATAGAACCTCCAACCATCTTGCATCTTGCATCAGAAAATACTACCTGCACACCTGCATCTATTAGTTTGCTCACATATAACAAATTTTGTGCTAATCCATGGATATGTAACACACCATTAATCCTTTTTTTTCTACCATCAGGAAACCTAATTTTAGCTTTATCATGTCCAACAATGTATAAATGATAATCATTACCTAAGTATACCTTACCTCCATCAAATTCTTTATATTCACAAAACCAATTTGTAATAAAGGTCATATGAAAAGATGCACACGAGTCAATTAACCATGCATCATTACCTGCACAAGTTTCCGAAGCTGCAATGAATGCATCACCATATTCCTTCTCGCACTTGTAATTAGAATCAAATTTCTTCTTTTTATTCTTATTTTCTTCTTTGCATTCCTTATGAACATGTCCATGCTTACCGTAGTTCCAACAAATAACTTTGGACTTTCCAGGAGATTTAAATCTCCCCTTGGACTTGGATTTGTCATGCTTCTCATTCTTCTTTCCTTTTTCCTTAGGTCTTCCAAAAACATTTAGGGACTCCTTGGAAGTGATGGATACCTTCCTCCTCATCTCTTCAAAAAGAAAAGAACCCACCACATCTTCAGTCTTCAATATAACAGAAGTACTCACAATAGCCATAACAAGAGAATCCCATGAACCAGGCAAAGAAAAAAGCAAGATCTAAAATTTCTCCTCCTCATCCATTTTGACACCAATTGATTGAGCCACCAACATATTGACTGATTCTAGGTGGTATATGATTCATCCACCCTCTTCCATTCTCAAGGAATACGTCTTCCTCAAGAAAATATTGTTCACTAAATATTTGGCCTAGAACATCTCACCAAAATTCTTTCATAGTTTTTGTGCAGAGGTCTCTTCATGAACATTAATTAAAACAAAGTTTGTCAAGCACAATATCATTAGACCTTCATCTTTATGGTCCATAACATCATATTGAGCATCTTGAGTAGGATCCACAGGCCTTGAAGCATTCTCATCAAAATAATCCCACAAATTGATCTATCAACAGATCCTCCATCTTTAGCTTCCACATCTCAAAATTATTTCCAAAAAAATTCTCCACCTCTATTCTCCCTGATGAACTTGCCATCTGAAAATTCTTGCAACAAGATCACAAAGTGTCTTTTGCACAAGCTCCCACTCAAATCTGGATTAGTTCAAAAAACCCAACAATCCACAACTGAAACCAAAGGCGATCAAGCTCTGATACCACTTGTAAGGAAGCTAAGGTAGAAAAACAACTTCCTACACTAACCTTGAGAGGAGAATAATGCAAAACTTTTACAGATCTTTAATAGTTACAAAAACTTAAACAAAAATAAACACAAGTATCGTGCATACTACAACACAATGATTTATGTGGGGAAAACTCTTTCGGGAGAAAAACCCCACACTCCAAAAGCCACCCAATATATTATTCATAAATCAAAAGATTACAATATACTTGCAGAGCAAGCTTCTTATAGGAGTATCACCACCAGAGATCAAGAGACACCACAACCACTATCAAACTCTCAGAATACACCATTTTCTACATACATCCCACCCGCTTATAACAAGCTTTTTGGAGCCTTATAGAATTAGGGTTTTACAAGGTCATTTTTCATTTGACATGTTAACAGAAAAACCTTGACATGTCAATGGGAAAAAACCTTCACGTGTTAGTGGGAAAAAACCTTGACATGTTAATGAAAAAATATTGGGTCATTTCCCTGAACCCCACTTCTTGTTACGAGTGTACAGTATTTGCATGATAAGTCACCACATACCAGCATACATCAAGGATTTCGGGGAAGCATAAGCTTTGTGGTTGGGCAGAAAAGTGTCTGATCCATGTTCTCATCTCTTGACTTGTAGATGACTGAGGGTCGGTGGTGGTTGAAGACTATTGTATGATCCTCAAATTATTATTATATCATCAATTATATTTTTACTTTTGTATTATATCATTATTTGACTTCATGGAATGAGAGCCAAAGTTGCATTTTTTATAATATATTATGTGCTTTTACCTAGATTATGCACTACACATATGGGGATGTGTTATGTTATTTATTACTTAGTGAATTTGTATCACTTTTATTCCATGTTTATGAGATCATGAGTTTATTATTATTATGTAAGACTGTGTTGGGTCTCGATCCTTACATTTGGTATTAGAGCTCTAGGTTTAACACTAGGTCCTTTGTCTACTACTCTAAGAAGCAAAAGGTTCATGTTCCTATCCATGTGTTTTTTCGTGCTTGGTACATGATAGTTTAAGAGCTTGTTTTAATGAATCAGTGTGAACTAACACATGCAATGTGTTTGAGAAGGAAGAGTACCTCTTAGACCCTAACTTATTTGATAGGGATGGAAATATACCCCTAGTTGAGAGTCTCCTAAGTAAGGAATGATCACTCTATGATGAATTACTCAATGTATGAGAGCTTTGGTTGGGAATTTTTCTTCTATGATTGTGATGTTGGTAGGAATTATTAATGGAATTCTTCCCTAGCATGATAATTTTGATAAATGCTTTCTTTTGAGGGTTAGTTATACCCTTGAGTTTTGGCGTAGTGCTTTCATGTATGATTTGAATTTTGATGTCTCAATTCCTTCTAAATGTGAATGTGTAGCAACCCTTGAGTGGTCTCGTTTATTCTTATATGTTCTCTTTGGATGTGTATATAGGAATGCATGTGATTGGAATTAAATTCCTGGGTGGTAAATTCTTGGCTCATGATTGAGCATTTGAGAAATTTCTTATGTGACTTAGGCATTGAAAGTAATGTTTGTATGTTGTATGCTTGAATTGTAAAAATGTGTTCTTTTGGTAGTGTTTCCTATAGTGCATTGTGCATACTATCCTTAGTGAAGTATCATCATATGTGTTAATTGATCATGTTGTGCATTAATGTAATGATTTATTGTCATAATAGAACATTTGGGTCAATGAATTGTGTCCCCAAATCATGTTGTCCCTAGGATTCTCATAATAATCTAGATAGGTATTTGATATTATCTTTCCCCTTGCATTGGGTGCATGTTAAATGAAATTTTGCTTATTAGGAGTGCTATGGTAGTTTTTCTTATAACCTCAATTGTAATGTATCATGTGAATGACAAGGATGTCATTTTGTTTAGCATATATGGTAAAGATTCATGATGTACATAATGTGTGTGTCAATAGAATGCGTAGATGTCATAGTGAACCTTGCATATGCCTTCTTGCATCATAAGGTTATCATGTCTAGATAATGTATTTACTTAATATGATTTTTGTTGACATATTAAATTGAATTTGGAGAATTGTGTTTATATTGTGTTTGAGCATACTCTTTCTAACACACTTTGGATGTTGTACCCCCAATGTGTCATGTAGCCATTACTCCCTCAAGTGTGGCTAAGCTTAGTCACTCTATTTATGTGATCGTGATTTCAAGTTTAATGTTTTATTTTTTGTTATTAATGAACTCTCTCATCATTGATTATGGATTGGCATTGAAGTTTTAGTTTTTATTATGAACATTCTAGTCACCAACTTTTCCATATATCTATTTTGTGACCCTTGGTCACATTTGATTCAGTGATTCAATTGAGCTCATTTTACTCTTATTTTTGGAATTGATAATTCTCCCTATTGGGTTGCATTTTATCGTTGTGGTGGCTACTCAAAATTTTTGAAATTGTTGATCCTATTCTATGTTATGTTCATTTCCTATCATGTTCATTACAAACCCCTAATAGAATGTACAAGGAAGTATATGGCAGAGAGTGTTCTAAATCTTGGTTTTTATACTATATAGAATCATATTACTTTGATTCTTGTTCCGATAAAATGAAAGTAGATGTTGTGTGGTGTTTGATGATTATGGTGAAAAGCTTGTACTTATATGGTTCCTAGCTTTGAGTTACTTTTGATGTGTGTGAATATCTTTGTACTCATAATTGAGTGATGTGTATTCAAATACTTTTTAATTAAATATTTATGAAATTGTATAATCTTTGAGTGAGTTAAATGTTTGATAATTTTTTTGCATCATGCATGAATATTTTTCTAGTAGATGGTTGGGTGTGATTTATTCCACCAACTAAGTGTGTTCTGTTGTAGCCTTGTGACCATATTTCCTAAGTATCTTAGCATTAGTTGGTTGTTTGTTGTGATGTCTTGGGCACCAAAATCCATGTTATTTGATAGCATGAAGATGAACATTGAGTTATTTGGATATGAAGGTAAGTTAGTAGTTTTTCAACACATATTATTATGTTTATTACTTTATATTATTTATGTCTACCTTGTTAAGTTGTCAATTGAGTTTAACCTAGTGGGGTTTGGGAGTTTCTCCTTTGTTGTTTAGTGGTGATCCTAGCTTAAGGTTAGAAGATGTAGATCTAGTTTAATGAATTGATTATCTTGATAATACTTAATGGTTGAACCCTATAGTGGTTATTTGTTTCTTTTTTGAACGTGACTTCCTAATATTTCTAGGTTTTTTAACCTGTAGGTAGGTCATAGTGAGCATCATGATAGTATAGATTTGAATTTTTATCCTATGCTTTGTATTCCTTTGCTTTAATTTCAAATCCTTGTTGTTGGAGGGATTATGTTTTTCAAAGGTAATTTCCTAGATTCCTTCCTCTTTGAACCTTGTGATTATTCCCAGATCACCTTGAGGAGCTAGTATGGTTAAAAGGACCTTGTGAGTATGCCATAGTTGGAAGAGAGACATGCTCTTGTTGTGCATGAAGGTGAGGTAGTGTTGCCTCTAGTCTTGTGTTGAGGAAGGGTTAGTTGGCTTGTGTACATTTTCATTGGTTGTGTTAGTAGCCAAATGTAGTTCCTATCCATTGTGGCAATCTTTGAGTAGGACCTTGTTGGCTTATGGTTTGTTAGACTTGGTAGTTGGTTCGTTCCATTGGTTATAATGATAGTTGGCAAGGGTAGTGTGGTGATCCCTAAAGTGGTTGTGCACCTAGAGGTGAGTGGTCACTTGTGCCTCCCTTGAGTTGCATGTTTGGAGTTGGTGCCTAAACTTGGTGAGAAGTCTAGAGGATTGATCTATGAGTATAATATGTTTGGAGGATTTTGTATTGGGTGTACATATCCTTGCTAGTGGATTTCGTAGAGCTCACTCAAATGATTGGTAGATGTAATGTTAAATTTGTGGAATAAAGATATAGTACAATATAAGGTCTAATGAGACCAATTTTCTATGGAAAGTGCCTGCATGGGAAAATACAAAGGATTTAGACTGTTCTTTTCTTTATTTGAGTATTTAATTTTCATATACTTGTGTACATAGTGAGATACTTTGTATGCTACTCTTATTATTTCATTGTGATACTCTAACATGTTTTAGTGTATATCTAATAAGACATCGGGATGATGTCTCTTTCGTCTCTTCCTAGTGGGGAAGGATGTCACATCTCGTGTTCTTGCCTAAACTTATTTGATAAGTAAAATAAACTGGTTGTGAATGTTAGATAAACATTGTATGAATATGGATAAATATGTTTTAAATTGGATGTTATTTTAAATGTTGGAATTGAAATTAAATTTGGAATTGATATGAAATAGAAATAATTATCATGTTTTGTTTTTATTATGAAATTAATTTCTTGAATTTTGATGAATAACTTATTAATGCATGACTAAGTGTGACTGAGCGCAAAAAATGAGTGGGTAACTATCGAAGGTGAGAACATGGTTGAGGTAGGGGTATCCTAGCCACTTGGCAATAACTAGTATGATCAAATTTTGAGGCATTCACACACTCAAATAGTTGCATTCTCTATGCATTGCATAATTGTGTTATGTTAATTATGATTATGATATTATTGTGCGTAATGATTTATTTTATGGCTATTGTATTTGGGAAAATAAATTTGTCTCATGATTTTTTTATGAAAACAAATGTAAGTGGATAAAATTAAATTAGTAATTAAATGGAAAAATTAAAAAATGTATTCAAGTAATTGTTTTAAAATTTGAAATTAATTATTTTTATTTCATAATGAGTTATAAATTATATTTATATAAATTAATAATGATATAATGAAAAGTATTATTATTAATGTATATAAATAAGTAAAAATATATATGATTTTTTTTTTATACATAAATATTTGTATTAATTTTACTAATTTTTTTTTACATTCAACACTATAATTGTCCAAGAAATTCAAAAAACCCCAAATCACCTACAAGCTGCACCAACTTGACAAAAAACTATGCACCAAACCCACCATAGCAACTACCAATACCCAACCTATCCCAACTAGGAGAGACGCACAAATTTAAAAAAAAAACATGAAACATTACATAGAGAACTTGCACCTCAATCAACCCACAACACTTCGTTCACAATTAAGCAGTCCCAAAAAAGGCGATGCCAATCCACACCACCTAACGGTTCTAGAAACAAGAAGTGTTTCAGAAAGATTAACTCACATCTCACCCATTCTTGATGTCCATGATGAAAGGGAAAATATCCACCCTCTCCCTGGGAACCAAAGCCCTCTGCAAGTCACACAGTCATGGTACCCCAACACCCAAAAGAACAACAATGATCATGTCCATGGAACCTTCTAGAAGGTTCTCCCACACCAATTTCCTTGCAATTAACATCACCATTGACCATGGCACCTCCAGGTCCAGGAGCAAAGCAAGAAACCTAGCTGATATGTCAACATTGGTTCACCAGTGCTCAGACAAACTCATAAAATCTTTAGTGAGCAGAATCTCTACCACTCCAAGAACAAGCTCATCCCATGCCTTAAACACAAACTTCAAATGCCTGTGTCGAATGTGCCTGTAAAACACCTAGACTTTCCTACCAGATGGAAGGCTGATGGGAGACTCCATCAATTCCATTAGAGATAATGTAACATTTGTAACACCAGACAAAAATTTAAGCACAACCTACACTTGTGTTCAGACTAAGTAGTCAAGCAAAATTAATAGGATGAACGACTAGCCAATATGGACCTTTAACCAACCTTCAGACTTAAATGCCTGCAGCCACCCAAATCCACCTCGCCCACGTCATCCAAGATATGTCATCACCTCTGACGACACCAAAACTGATCCCACCCACTTGGAAGTCATGGAAGACACAAGAAGTCAACCCCCATCCTTGCCTGGATCCTAGATTTTGCACATTTTCTCACCATTTTCACCCAAGTTCGCTAGTCTATCTGCCACTTCATTGGCTTTTTGATAGATATGCTTGATTGAATAAATAGGGATGCCACATACCAGAGAACACACTTTGTCTAACAATGCCTCTAATCTCTAATTGACCAAACTTCCCTCCTTCAAATCCTAGACCACCACCATC
Source organism: Sequoia sempervirens (assembly GCA_007258455.2). Taxonomy (NCBI): domain Eukaryota; kingdom Viridiplantae; phylum Streptophyta; class Pinopsida; order Cupressales; family Cupressaceae; genus Sequoia; species Sequoia sempervirens. The sequence continues at coordinate 815,629,822 of VDFB02281492.1, forward strand.
GAATCACCTTCCAATTCCACCTTTTCTAGCTACAATTTCTTGCACAACTTAAGACCCCCAATTAGAGCCCAAATTTTTGCCTTTGTGTTAGTCATTATAGGATGGTGCTCAAATTTCTCAGCAACCAGACTTCCCATATCATGCCTGACAAAACAACTCGTACCAGCTATCCCTAGATTTCCATGGGATGTCCCATCAAAATTTAGTTTAAACCAACCCTTCTTGGTCGGTTCCCAGGTTGCATTCTTTCTTGCCTCTTTCCTACCGCCCCCCGCACAAGCACCAGGATTTGGAATAACCAAACCAAACTAGTTCCTACACATGCTTGCATCCCAATTAGAGAAGCACTAATCATCATCATTTTTCAACTTCACTCTTCCATTTACTACTTCCACTATCCATGCTTCCAGGTGGTTAATGAAAAGTCAGGAAAAACCTTGCTTTCTCTATAAACAAATGCCTATTTCATTCCTTCTAGATCTCCCAAAGGACTAAAGAGGAACTTGCAATCCACAAATCATGATAGAGGGAGCCCCTTTTCAAGACTATCCAAGCAGAAAAAAGAGAAATAACATAATTGGGCAAGGCACTACTCCAACCCAATCTGGCACAGAGCCATCTCTAGCATGCCTATGCAAAAGGGAAACCAACCAAAAGATGATCCACACTTTCCTCAGCCCTTTTACACAAAATTCACCTTGAAGGATCAACATAACCTAACAATTTGAACCTATCAACCATGAGAATCCTCCCCCTTACTGCTGCCCATGCAAAGGTCCCAACCTTGGGAAGGCAAGCGCAGTTCCAACACAAGTGCAAAGGTAAATACGAAGGCACCTCCTCCCTTCCTAGCAACTTATAACCTTCTTTGGCTGAATATTTACCTGTAGAAGATCCAACCCAAACCAATCGATCCTCCTTAGGCCAAAAAACTACAAGCTACTTCTCCAATTCAGAACGCAAAAGCCTTTCCTCATCCTCAGGAATCAAGTCTAGCTCAAACCTTTTCTAAACTGCTTCCAAGACTCCATCCACCAATCTCTCCTCCATGTAGTCTCAGATATGGATACCCCAAGATTGATTCAGAATCTCCTTCGAACTGTTTATCTGTAGAATTGACTTGAGACTCGGCCACCCACACCATGAATCCTCCCAAAAATTTTCCTTCCTCCCATCATAAATATCCCAAGAAAGACTTTCAAGAACAAGAGGGCGATAGGCCTTAATAAAATTCCACACACGCGACCTGTTTGGAAGATTTTCTAACCTTAGGATACATTCTGCATCATCCTCCCCTAAATACTTACACTGGATGATTCTGGCCCATTTAGCTTGATTTCCAGTATACAGACCCCATACCAACTTAGCACCCAAAGCCTTTTTCTGCCTCAGTAAGTCATTGATTCCAATGCCTCCAACTCTCTTTGATTTGAAAATCACCTCCCAGGAGAGAAAAGGAAACTTCTTCTGGTCCAACGTCCCTTGCAAAAAAACCTTCACATTATTTGATTGAACTGAGAGGCTTTGAATGAAGGTGAGAACATACATGAAAGTAGATAAATCAGTAAAGTAGCAATTACTACTTTCATCATCATAATTCACCCCGCCTACGAAACCCATTTTCTGCTCTCAGAGGAAAACCCCCCATTGACCTTGTTTAACAAATTATCCCTTAATTTCCCCATCCTAACCCCTTTATAACCGGGAGCCCCAAATATGTCATTGGGAGTTCCCCAATTTTGAAGTTCAAAATCATTGCCACTTGCTCCGCCACTCTCTGCTCCATATTTAGAAAGAAGATTTCTGATTTTGCCACACTTACTTGTTGTCCCGATGTCTTTCCCTAATTATCTAAGATTCTTTTTAGCACCTCCACCTCCTTAGCATTTGGACAAGCAAAGCCATAAGTATCCTCAGCAAATTGTTGAAGAGACAACATAGGAAGCCTACTTGTAACTTGAATTCCTTTAAGAGAACTACACTCAACCACCCAACTCAGAGACCTCCCCATTGCTTCTGCCAACATAATATATAAAAAAGAAGAAATTGGGTCTCCTTGTCTCAGACCCCTGGATACTTCAAAGAATCCTAAAGGTTCAACATTAACTAGAATCGAGAAACATGGAGTAGAAATGCATGTGAAGATCCAGTTAATCCAAGATTTATCAAAACCAAAGCCTCCAATATCTTGCACAAGAAATGCCAATCTACCAAATCATAGGCCTTTTGAATATCAAGCTTCACTAGCATACCCGACCTCCCAATGGTCTAGATAGAATGAATAGCCTCCTACACAATAATGAAACCATCAAAAATAGATCTACTAGGGACAAACCCTATTTTTTCCTCAGAGATGAGACCCAGCATGATGTCCTACAAATGATTCGACAAAACCTTAGCCTGTATTTTATATAGAGTGTTGCACAAGGAAATAAGTCTAAACTTGTCCAAGGACATCGATTTCTCCTTCTTCGGGATCAAGGCCAAGAAGGTGCTATTCACTTCCCTTAGAAGACAACCAGAAGCACACAATTCCTCCAAAGCTGACGCAACCTCCTCACCCAACACATCCCATAATTCCTAGAAAAAATAGGCAGGGAATCCATCCGGCCTAGGTGCCTTATCTGGGTGAATCTAAAAGGTGGCATTCTTAACTTCCTCCAATGAGAAAGGCCTCATTAGAACCCTATTCTATTCCGGTGACACCAGGGACAAAATTCATTCCAGAAACACCTCTTGTTTTGCTAAGTACAAGCCCTTCATATTATTGAGGATACACTGAAAATAATCCACCACCAAGCTTTCTACCCCTTCTTGTCCTTCCATGAGCTCACCATCCTCCTTTTACAAACAAACAATTCTATTCCTTTCTATTCTTGCTCTGGTTGAGTTATGAAAAAAATTAGAATTGCTATCTCCTTCTTTGATCCAAGTGTCACGATATTTCTAACGCCAAAACACTTCCCCCCTGGTTAGCACCTCCTCCCAATCCTTCATAAGTTTTTTTTCTTTTAGGAATAAAGACTCATCCATCCCCATAGGTAGGACCCAATCATTAACTTCTACCAAATTAGCCTCAATTTGATGCTTCTCCTCAAAAAATGTTACCAAAGCATTCTCTATTCCATAGCCAAATTTTTTGCTTAAGCCCTTTCAACTTACTCACCACCTTGAATAAGCCATTCCCAATCACCTACTGCTCCTGCCACCAGTCCTTCACTTTGTCTCGAAATGAAGGATCCTGAAGCCATATTTTCTCAAATCTAAACGGGCACCTAAGAGGCTTTTTCTCACCAAGAATCTCTAGGAGAATCAGATAATGATCTAAGCCTGAAAATGGCAGAATTCTCCCCTCCAGAGAAAAAGAAAAAACTGATAAGTTCCCACTGAATAGAAATATGTCCAATTTCTCTACTATCCCACTAAAGCCTTGCCTTCTATTCATCCAGGTAAATGATCTGTTAGCTAGTTGGATATCCATTAAAGAAATTGCATCCAAAAATTCTTCAAAATATGATTGGGACTACAATTTATTTCCAACACCTCCTCGCTTGTCTTTTGCCTTCAAATTTGCATTGAAATCACCTCCTAAAATACAAATCTCATCCCGTTGAGACTATAAAAAAAGCCCTATATCCAACCAAACCTTTCACTTCTGGATGCAATCTGCAAGCCCATACACATTAAGGAAAAGAAACTCCAAATTTGAACTGAGGCTCTTCACCTTACTTGCCTACCACCATCTACCCATTGTCACCTTCTCCAAGACAACTAACTGAGAACGCCACATGGTTATGAGCCCATTCGAGGCTCCAGGAGAATCTACTACAAAAAATACTAAGCCTTGAATTTTGCTTTCAGACAACCTAACTCTTTGTCTTTCATTTTTGACTCCTGAATTAGGAAAATATCCACCTTACCATCCTCCAACAGATGTCTAAGGAGATGTCTTTTGTTAGGGGCATTTAAGCCCCTAAAAATATAGCTAAGGACCTTGCTCGGGAAGGGTACTGCCCTTCCCTGATCTCAAGTGCATGGTAATTTTCTGTTGGCTAGCGGTCCCTACAATAATGGATCTTCATTCTTCATTTGTCTTCCTCCCTAATTTCTTCTTATCACCACAATCAGGAGTTTCTTTAGCAACGCCCTACTGTGAAATACCTAGTTTCTTTTTGGCATTCTATTTATCATTTTCTGAAGGCTTGGTAGTTTCCTCTCTTGGTTGGGCCAAGTGCAGTTCCAAAACTCTCTCACCCACACTCCGCTCATCATCCAAGCACATCTCCATCGTTGGAGATGTATCCCAAGGGGTTTCCCTGAACAAAACCATTTGAAGATTTTCCTCATCTTCCCAATCCTTATTGTCCCAATCTATCTCCTACACCTCATATTTAGCTTCTACATGTGCCTCCTCGCAGGCTCCAACCAAACTCCTTAGCTCATTTCCCATTTCCATTATTGTTTCCCATTCATTAAGCTCTTGATCCAAGATCGTAACATTCACCTTCAAAGAAGCTAATGCCTCATCCTCCACCCAGTTTTCTTCTAGAGAGATCAAACCTAAGGGAAAATCCCTAGCTTCTATTTTGGGAAAATCTAGCTTTTGATTCTCAACAACTCTCTCTTCCCCAGATTGAGTCATATTACCCTGAGAAAGCTCAGAAGCCTTCCCCTTCGAAGATCCTTTGCTTGAATTGGTTATCTCTTTCCCTTTTGAAATAAGTTTCAATTGGTCCTTTAGGTCCTCCCACTCCCACATCTTCAATACAATCTTTTGGCACTGTGACCACTTCTAGCTAACCTTTTACAACCATTTGACCCCTTTTATGGACAACTCCATTTCCTCCCACAACTCATTCCAAGGTGCAACCTCTATTAGCATCCTCATCAATCCTTCATTACCATCCTTTAGAGAACCCTCATTTGAATTGAGAAACAAACCCAAATCCCCTCCTATTCATTCCAACACTTATGGAGACCATAGTTCAAAAGGCATATTATCTATTTCCACCCAAACCCACATTTTTTATGGAATATGCCTTGGCGGGTTAAAACACCTTGTCCAAGCAAAGAAATAAAACCCAAAACCATCCATAGTTAGATGAGAAGAATTCATAAATTTTGACCTTGTTTTAAGAGTGGTGCATTCGACCAGGAGGAAGTTTTTTGCTAAGAACTAGATACTCACTTTATCCTGCCATTTGTCTTGCCACCATTGCCGCATTTGAGATTTAGTTCAATTGTCTCCCCACCATTTCGCAAAGAGAGACCTACTCTCCAAGGAATATTTCCTGGCTCCCAACAGTGAGTTAGGAATCTCCTGAAAAACACACATTGTCCTCCTCAAGCTATTCTCAGGAGCCTTATCTTGGGGGACCTCCTTAGGAAGTCTCTTAACCCACTACATCTTTTTTGTTGCTGTACCCTTTGAGATAGTTGTCTTATCAACCTTTTCCTTTCTAGATATTTATGGGTGAGGCTTTGAATCTCTCATTTGATGAAATTTTTGCTCGTTTCCCCCATACCCCGAGGGCAAACGCTTTTGTTTCTTATGTTCACAAAAACTTGGCAATCTTTCCCTTCACAACCTTCGACCAGAAACCCAGGGAAAATCCTGTCACCTCCACTACTGTGAATGGTATCTTGGCTCTGTCAGCTTTCTAGGGTTTCAATCTCTCTCCCTTGGAGGAATCCTCTTGCCCCGATCTTTGTTGTCATAGCTTTGATGATTGGAATGAGGTTGATTCACTTTCCTTCACCTATCCAGCAATGAAGGCCATTCTTTCTCTACATCCCTCACCTAAGATCCTACCTCATAGATCCTACTACCTCTGTGAGCTCCCATAATGGTATCAAAAATAGGTATCTTGTTCCCTTAAAAAATAAATATATATGGTTATTATTAAAGAAAATAATAATTTATTCTTGAAATATATTTAGATATATTTAATAATATTTAAAATATTATTATTTATATATTAATAAATAAATATAAGATTACTAGTCCTCTATAAAAAGAATTTCTTGAAAAAGGATTCACTATATTTTAAAATAAAGTATTTTTTATTTTTTTTAAAAGATAAAAATAAAAATAAGGGATAGCTACGAATAGGAAAAATGGCAGAGTAATGGCTATGGAAAAAATGGTAGAGGAATGACTATGTCTCAGAAATTTTTAGATCTCTAGGTCCTCGTGGTCCCCAAGGCATTGACAGGAGGTGGAATCATTATCACGGTCCCACTGGCAACCGAGGACGACAACATGCAAGGAACTATTCGCTCCCAGTTAGGCACAGGTTCACAAAACCTAATTGGCTACTGATTCATCCTAACAGGAATTTGGACAAAAGAAGGAAACTGATATTAGACATTTGTGAAGAGGACAATTATTCACCTAGGAAGAGACACAATCAATAAACAAGAGGGCATAGGCAAAGTGGTTGAGAGTTTTTTGATCATTTTTATCAAGATTGTGAAAGAGATCTCAAGTCTACTAAATGTAAAAACACACCACATGTGAAGTTGAAAATATTGTGTGATAGAGATATATAAGCCAGAGGGGTCCCTTCAATACAAAAGACACACTCTTCCATTGTAATGGGTTTTCCGATTGGAAGAACATTGCAAGCCAATGGGAAAATGATCGTTCTAAACCACATGGATTTGTTCATCCCCAACATGTAGCTTCTCATCAATGGGAAAATGATCGCTCTAAACCACAGGGATCTTCTCATCCCCAACATGCAGCTTCTCATAACAATAAGCAGTAAGGAACTGGGGTAAAGGAGACAAATGAGGGCAAGGTGGGAAATCCTGTTGTTGTAGGAAAATTGGATCAAAGGGAAAAAATGACTCTAACTGAAGGGATTCTTGCCTTACATAAAAATATTGGTCCACAAAGTAAAAAAAGGAGTAGAAATGGTAATAGATCTAAGAAGAAGAAAGTGGCAAAGGAAAAGAGTTTGAGAAAACAATTTTGGAGGCATAATGAAACACAAAAGAATGATGTTGTGGTACAGAGTAATATATGTCAAGAAGAATGCAAGGATAATCCTCCAAAGGGACAAGAGCCAATCAAGATCCTTTTCCTGAACATATGTTGCAAGCACAAATCAAAGATCTCAGGGAGAAATCCCTAATCTATAAGTTCTAGAACCTAACCCTTGTTTTAGAAGAGTTAAAAGACTTGGTTTATGATGGATGGGAAGGGGTTGAATAAGTATTCTACTTAGACAAAGAAAAGGATATTTTTGTTGTTATCTTCAGCAACAAAATGCATAAGGATGTTTTCTATAAGATTAAATCTTGGGTCTTCTAAGGTTCTGGCTTGTGCATGTAGTCTTGGTCACCAAATTTTAAAGCTGTTGATTTTCCTTTTAGATATGTTCATTTTTGGTTTCAGTTGCCTACTTTACCCCTTGAGTATAGGGAGCTAAACTTAATAGAAATAATTGCAAATCATGTACCAATTTTTCTCTTGCATGATTTCACTTTCTTTAAAAAACCCTCGAAACCAATAAGAGCATGTGCATTGATGGATACAAATAAGAAGTTACCAAGGCATAAATTTAAATTATAAGTTTGGCATGTGACTACAAATTTTTTTTTTGAATTTTCAAAAACTGCTTGTGAACAATGTCACATCTTAGGGAATTCCATTAGTAATTGCAAGAAAGTGGAATCTTCACCTAAGCATGGACATCAGGATAAGAGCAAACAAAAAAGTATGTCTAAAAATAAAACTGCTATGTCAAACTACAATAAAAAAGTACAAGACACTCGGTTGGATTCTAGTGGAAAAATTAGCCATGAAAAGGAAATTACTTTGGTTCAGAGGCATGTTGGTAAAAGAAAAAGAGGAGAGGAAGGTAAAAGTTATGAAGTATTAGTAATATTAACCCAAATAACTCTTTTACCATAGTGCTAAAGATGCCAAAGAATATAGATTTGTTGATGTAGAGATACTCGGGCTCTTCACTAAGTTTATACTCTCCATCACTACCACAAATCTCATTGTAGACACCTAAAAATGACCTAGGCCTGTAAGCTTCATTTTTACCACTTTCGTCCTAGCATAATTATGACATTTAATTATGTCCTTGGTCCACATTTGACTATTGATTAAATAATTCATAATTATTTAATTAATTCATGTCCTTTTATTCTTCATGATTATTAAATAAATAAATCTTATTTATTTATTAAATACGTCATTAATTGCCTAAGTCTTCCCTTAATTAAATAAGTTTCTTAATTTATTTAATTACCTTCTATTCACTTTATTCTTCCTGATTATTAAATAAATAATTATTTATTTTTTATTTAAATATGTCACTAATTGTCATAATTAAATGAATGAGTTAATTAATTTAATTATTAGTCTTATCTCCTAAATTAAATAATTAAATTTAATTATTTAATTGCCAAATTTGAAATTCTTCTCATTTTAAACAAATTAAATTATTTAAAATGTCATCTCATTCTTAACTGCCAGCTCATTATGGTAAGTAATCCAAAAAATGAATCCAGAAAACACTTGACAAGCACATTGTTTTGAATGTAACCAATCGTACATCAGATAAGCACAATCCTAGGTTAGGCCAAGAAAATATTCACTAGATTCCACGCGGGTTTCCCCAACCGCATATCTGTAGCGTGTGAATTCAGAAGCTTGGTTGCATGGGATCCCCCTTACAGTGCACTCTCTTCTCAGGCCAACCAAGCTTCCAACCCCCATGAAACTCCCATAGCAGGTTGATCATCTCTACTACAAACTGCGAAAGCGTGGATGCCTTCACACCGACCGGTGTTGTGCTAGCAAATAAAAGGTTTTTGGCTTACTACACAAAGGTGTTTAGTTCAGGACCCCTGTTTGAGTGGCCATACATGGGGCAAGAGATTAATCACCAATTAGGTGGCACTCCAGCTTGAAGAGGTTAAGCTCAATAGGGTTTAAGGGAGTACTACTCTGTCCATATGACACATCCACACTCATAATCTTAGGTTTTCCCTTAAGATTCACATTTATATACCGGCCGGGGGTATCTTGGCTTTAGCTCTGTTGCTAGTTTGAGTCACGTTGGGGTGATGAAATCCCCAAGAAGGCCCAATTTCTAGAGTTGGTAACCGTTTCTCTTACACCCAAGATCGCATGAATGCGCAAGGGGAGAGGATACTCTGATATACCAAATCGTCAGGTAAAAACAGATAAAAATGGGTTTGGTTTTCTGATCACCAAGTTTTCACAAGGTGAGAGCATACTCACCTACCATTTGGAAAAAACATTCAGACATAGTAAAACAGAGGTTCATTTTAATTGCACCAAAATAAAATGTGTGTTATACTAATAAAAACGCAGGCACATTGTTTTGATGTTTGGTCTTTGACGGTCAAACCTGCAAGACCACATGTTAGTAGTTTGAATGTTTTCCTTTGACCCTCAAAAAGTAACCACCAAAAAGCTGCAAATCCTGATTAGTAACAAAAACCTATGCTAGATAGAATGTAGAAAATAACCAGAATAGAAAGGACACAGAAAACCCAAAAAACTGAATGTCAACCACCAGAAAACTTTACCAGATGAATGCGTCATGAAAGAGAAATTGTGTTGCTCTGTGTATCAGATGTGGCTTGGTAATTCAATTGTGGCTTTCTCGATGATGATTGCGTCACAAAAAATTGATTATGATGTTTGGGTATTTGAATGCGTCGCGACACATCAGATGCATCATGATTTAAAAAAATAGTTGCGTTGCTTCGTACCTGTACCTGCAAAATGACAGAAAACACACAAAAACCATACAGAAATAACAAGAAAAATAGAGTCAGGTTCACCAATGTAACTGAGGATTTCCTTTTAGGTTTAGAATAGAGGTGTTAGCAGTAAATCAATGAATGACAGAGAAACACAAAGACCTATCGAGTACAAAGGAAATTAAATAATAAAACAGTTATACCTGTACATCACACTTTCCATGATTACCTCCATAGTACCTTCTTACTTGCTGGTTGACATGCTGCCCTCAGACTTGTTGTGCGAGCAAGCCTTGATGAAGTCCTACACCAAGCTTTGAAGGATTTGATCACTTGTCTAAAGCCTATGCCTAAATGACTAAGAATGTCTATGCCTAAAGATGTCAAAACTCAATGAAATGTGCCAACAATTGCTATGAAAATCTAAGTGTGCAAGTGCGAAGTGCATAAAGTGAATGTGTAATATTAGTGTTTGCGTGTAATCGAGAAATGAGAGGAAAATGACATTTTATAGAAAATGCCATTTTGAATGGATGGGTGAGATTGGATTCTGACCAAAACCTAAAACCAGAGGTCCAGATTAAATCTAAAAATCCCTAATTAGGGTTAGGGCAAGATCATTAATCGAGCGGTCGAGATGTCATCTCAGAGAATCAGATCGGCAGTGGAGAATAAATGAGGAAATTAATTCAAAAATAAAGATTTTCGAAAATGAATAAGATAAAGACCGGACTGAAGATCAGTTTTGGAAGGGTCAAGAACCAACCCGATCACTTGACTCTTGGAGGAATGTTACCGATTTGGAATTAAATTAATTCCAAATGTGAACTTTGTGAAATAATGAATAATCCATTTTTCGGATTATTTACCATAATGAGCTGGTGGTTAAGAATGAGATGACATTTTAAATAATTTAATTTATTTAAAATGAGAAGAATTTCAAATTTGGCAATTAAATAATTAAATTTAATTATTTAATTTAGGAGATAAGACTAATAATTAAATTAATTAATTAATTCATTTAATTATGACAATTAGTGACATATTTAAATAAATAAATAAAAACTTATTTATTTAATAATCAGGAAGAATAAAGTGAATAGAAGGTAATTAAATAAATTAAGAAACTTATTTAATTAAGGGAAGACTTAGGAAATTAATGACGTATTTAATAAATAAATAAGATTTATTTATTTAATAATCATGAAGAATAAAAGGACATGAATTAATTAAATAATTATGAATTATTTAATCAATAGTCGAATGTGGACCAAGGACATAATTAAATGTCATAATTATGCTAGGATGAAAGTAGTAAAAATGAAGCTTGCAGGCCTAGGTCATTTTTAGGTGTCTAAAAACTAGTCATTTAGACCTTGTCATCTTGTCATTTTCAACAAAGTCCTCTAGTAACCGAAATCGAAAACAAAGATCGAGCTTAGAAGTGCTTAGGTACCCTTGTCTTAAATTGCATTATAAGTCTATACATTGCATATTCTATTCCCAAAAATCCAAAAACATTAGTCATCCTAGCCGTCATTTTGAACTTAGACCTTGCATAGTGTCATCATTGCATTTAGTTGGCATTTTCATTTGAGCAATCTCATTTATGGTGGAAACTAGACTCCAAAAACAACAACGACAAATGGCACACTTTCGACAAGACCCCACTTCCACTGTTAACAATCCCACATACGACCCAAATTGGACTTTCAATGATCCATTTGGCAATACAAACAATCAACCTCTCACGACGACACCACCCTCATCAAACAACCCATTTGAACCATTCTTGCGAAAGGATGAATACGGTCAAATACTTGAGGAAAACCTAGAGATAGTGGCACAAGATCCAGAGGCCTCTCAATTTTTTGAACAAATGGTCCTATATGATAGAGACAGATACTTAGCTATACTTCTAAGTCAAGGAGCTAAGTTACCACAAGGATTCAACATTGACACGTTAAAAACAACACCTCCTGATCCTAATATCCATAATACACATAACATGTCAAATAGTGGTCCCTCCAAACACTACGAGCAATACTTTCTTTGACACCACAATGATAGTGCATGCTACGTCCAACATCCCAAACACCTCCAATACAATAAATACTACATCCATTGGAGGATCACAATCAGCTACAATGCCCACCACATCCATAATACAGTCACAATTGGCTGGAACCACCTTTGGCTCCTCGGGAATGTGGGAAAATCATTCAAACCCTCTAAATACGATGACAGTAAATGCGATGGGGGCATCATCAAGTCACAACAATCCCCCCTTGACAGCTACATCTACTACCATGAGCACACCTTCGACATATTCGCTCAGTGGTATCTCACAAAATCCTTCGGGAGGAGGCAAAGGACGTATCTTTATCCAAGGACAACAACAAAATATTAACACGACAACACAGTCACATGTCATTGCCTCCCAAGGTACAAATACAAACGTTCCCCTTGTACAAACCCAACAATTCACACAAGGTGACCAAATAACACAACCCATGGCATCGCTAACCCATCATAATGTCCATGGTCATCATATTCCCCAGGTAATGACACACATGGCTGGGGGACACATCCCAACCTACTCATCTCACATTCATACTCACCAACATACACCAAACCCTAACTTCCAGTACCAACAACACTCCAATCTGCACACATCATACATGTCACAACAATCCATACCCCCACAATACACCAATATTCACACACAACAAATGGGAATCTATAGTGTACCAAGCAATACAATGTACGGAAACACAAATGACCTTGCTATGGATGCCTTCCAAACAAGATTGATGGGTTTAGAAAAATCTATCCAAAACATATACATTTCAGGCAAGAAATTAGAAATATCATATGATCTAAATGTATACCCATTCAACATGAGCTTATACATGCTTCCATTTTCTTCAGGATATGTGTCACCCAATTTCACAAAATATAGAGGCAAGACAAACCCCATTGAACATGTTCGCGAATTTGCAACCAATTGTATGGACATCGCCTACGAACAAACATACTTGATGAGACTTTTTTCTAAAAGTCTAGCGGGTCTTGCCCTTGAATGGTTTTCCACACAAAAGGATATCTAGACATGGGATGAGCTTAAAAAAAAAATCATAAAAAATTATGCATACAACATCGACATGGACAACTCTATCACTAGCTTGTGCACTCTCATGCAAGAGGATGCTGGTGAGACGTTTATCCCATTCTTTCAAAAATGGAGAAGTCTTGCTAGTCGGTGTCACATTGACATCCCCGAAAGGGAGAAAGTCGACATGTTTGTCCAAACACTTCTGGGGCCCCTAAAATATGCATTGCAAGTACATTGCTACACAAACTTTGCCGACTTAGTCGAAAAAGGAGTCCAGATTGAGAAAGCCCTTATCGCAAAGGGAGAACTAAGATATGGTCCCAAAAACACAAATGTCAATCTGACCACCGACAAGAATAAATACTGGGTAAAAAATAAACATGTTACAAATGACAGTGTTTTTGACGCCAAGACTGCAAACATTGTGGGTCCTATACTGGCCCTAAAAGGGGTTCAACAACAGAATAAACCAACAATGACATCGACACCCCCTACTAACATCCCTTCAAACAATCAGAACAGTCAAAATAATCAAGGACAATACCGTCAGACAAGACAATTTCCTAGGGGTCACACGTACACTTCTTTGGGTGAACCCATTGAAGAAGTCCTTAAGAAATGTCTCCAGAATGGGGTCATCATACTTCAAGAACAAAAACCGTATGACCTAGGACAATTCAAACCAGCATGGTGGAATGACAATGCATTTTGCGAATACCATCGAGCAAAAGGACATACAACCTCTAACTGTCGACAATTGAAAAACCTAATAAAAGATCTTATCGAAAGTCACGTCATTGAAGTAGGTGGATCACAATTTTCCTCCAATTTAGATCATACTATCCATAAGAATCCACTGTAGGACCATGGTTCTCATAAGGCTTCCACTTCAAGTCCACAAATGAACAATAATCAAGCTAACTTAGCTCGAGCCAAGTATGATTATTCTGCTGGACCAATTATAAATAATGTCTGAAACTAACGACAAATGCGTCAATACCATTACGGTCAAGAGAGCACCCCAATGCAACGCTACTACTCGAAGTGGCAAGGTCACTATAGCTGGTCCACCTCCCACTAGACAAGCCAAAATCACCATACCTGGCCCATCTGCTAAATAGTCAAAACCTGTCTCGACCACAAAGCAGTGGCAACCCAAAAGTCAGTTCAACCTTATGGACCAACTAAGAAAGACTCCTGCGCAAATATCTATACTTGAGCTACTTTGTATATCTCCCGTGCACAAAGATATCCTAGATAAAACCCTGCAAGAGTCGTTGGTCCCCAAGGACATTGATGTCAATCAATTTGAAACCATGGTGGGATACCTCACTATGCCTCACCACGTCACCTTCTCAGATCAAGACTACTCATCACCTAAAACCAACCACAATGATGCATTGCACATAGACGAGTTTTAGTAGATGGCAGAGAAAGATTGAACATATGCTCCCTCAAACTAGTTAAGGCTCTAGGGTTCTTTGATGCATGCGTAGACCTAACAAAGAGTATAGTGATCAAAGAATACGATGACAAAGAATGCTCTTCACATGGTGTTATCTCTCTCCCTATCAGAGTGGGACCGGTCATTGTGGACACAACCTGCCAGGTCCTAGATTTGGAACTACCATATAACATCTTGCTCGGCCATCCATGGATTCATGCCTTAAAAGCCATTCCGTCCACATATCACCAATGCCTAAAGTTTCCATTTGACTGTACAGAAATAACCATATACGAAGACCCCGACCCCTTCCAATATTGTACCAACCTAAGGGGTATTTCTGAAAACTAAGTTCCTATTAATCGAGAAGCACCTGACTCCTTGTCATCCAAATACATTGACCCATCCACACTCACATCATTTTTTGCATTCGCTCCATCCATGTCTTCTGCCACACCACCACCTCCAACAAACCCTAAGGCTGAATCCACTGTCAAAATCTATAACCTCAGCTACGGAGAGTTCAAACTACATACAACATACAACATAACAACAATACCCAAGTCTCCAAAGATATATGGTTGACCATGTTTCAGAATGGAACCCAAGGAAACTTTCAAAGTTCCACCGAAAACAGTTTTTATCAAGTGGGGAGACATGAGTAATGAAGACCTTGCTGACATCACAGGATGGATCTATAAGGATACTATTGCACTACCCCCATTACCAGTTCAAAATTATGGCAAGGGTTATGACATAATGAAGGCTAAAGGCTATGATGGTACTAGTGGCCTAGGAAGAAATAAAACTGGCTGAAGGGAACCCATAGAACCTTTCCAAATTCCAAAGTATCTTGGATTACGGTTTGGATTGCCCGAAAATGATGATCGACGTACCATTGGAATTTCGAGTGAGTGAGTACATTCTTTGAAAAGTGTCGAGACCATTAAGGAAACCCTCACTGAAACTGACTCCCAAGAGTGGGAATTTGGCTTAGAATGATCCCTAAGTGACTGTTGTCTTGATGATTTGTTTGTCGAACCAGGGGAACTGACCTCTGAACAATGATTTTGGAAAACATTCAAAATTGAACAGGCACCAAATAGTCAAAATCCCATTACCACTTCCCATGACATGAAACACCCATCATCTGAACCCCTTCATTCCAATCCATCAGAAGTATCAGATGACACTGACAACCAGGGCTCTAAAGCCTTCACCCCTTATTTTGACAACGAATATGACACTAGTGAAGGGGAATATTGGATAGAGTCTGATGTAGAGTTGGATGATGATAATCTCATCTACAACATCACTGAATCCATCTACATGATGTCTGCATCCTCACCTCAATTCACCAACATTGATGATGGAATTTCCTTAGTTTACCTTGAGCTAGTCGATTGGGACCGACAAGGACTGCCAGTCCTAGACACATTTCAGAATGATGAGGCAATTACTAAATTTATGGGATTACATGAAGGAATACCCAGTGGGGACCACAAGTCAGGATTCACCATTGATTTAGACTTCATGGCATACTTCGGTGAGACTTCTCTATCCTCTAGTCACAAAAGTAAAAATAAAAATAAAATAAAAAATGAAACGTCTCTAGGTGAAAACTGAAAGGCACCTTTTGACGATAAAATAGTAAAAATAAAGGACGTATCTGTGGGTGAAAACCTCTCTAAGGTGCCCAAAGATGGAGGACTGGATTTTCTCCCCATGCAACAAGAGAAATCAACTATGCTTATCAAAGACACAATAGAGGATAACATATCAACTGTAGAAGATCCCAAGATGGTCCTCTTTGCTACATCATTGACTGAAGAAGAGAGATCATAATTTCATAAATTCTTTGCAGAACAAAAAATCAACTTCACATGGTCCTATGTTGACATGCCAAGATTGGACCCAGAATTGGTTCTACACCATCTGCCACTATTACCTAATGCCAAACCAGTCAAGCAGAAGTTACGCAAAATGCACCCTCAAGTTGCTCTATTGGTCAAGGTCGAGTTAAAGAAATTGTTGGATGCCGGATTCATACGGTCTATTGACTATGCTGAATGGATTTCTAACCTGGTGCCGGTAACAAAGCCAAATGGGCTGATGCACGTCTGTATAGATTTTTGAGACCTAAATAAAGCATGCCCAAAGGATGACTTTCCTTTTCCAAACATTGACATCATAGTTGACCTCACAGCAGGATATGAGATGCTATCCCTCATGGATGGTTTCTCTGGCTATAATCAGATTTGCATTGCTCCTGAAGACCAGCACAAAATGACATTTACTTGCCCATGGGGTACATACTGTTGGAATGTCATGCCATTCGGTCTAAAAAATGCAGGTGCCACATACCAAAGGGCTATGACCACGATCTTCCATGACATGATGCAAAAAATAATGGAAGATTATGTAGATGACCTATTGGCCAAATCAGTAACCAGGAAAGATCATCTGAAGGTGCTTGACACAATTTTCAAGAGACTTGAAGAGTACAAAGTTTGGCTAAATCCTAAGAAATGTGTCTTCTGTGTCACATCGAGTAAACTCTTGGGATACATATTTTCTCGAAGAGGCATTAAGGTTGATCTGGAAAAGGTCAAAGCCATCATAGACATGCCTCTGCCCAGAGGAATCAGTGAACTCAGAACTCTACAAGGCAGGGTACAATCTATTCGACATTTCATAGCCCAATTGGCAGATAAGTGTCACCCATTCCAATATCTGTTGCGCAAAGGTATCCCCTTTGTGTGGATAGATAAATGTCAGGAAGCCTTTCAGCAAATCAAAGATTACCTACTGTCAATGCCAGTCCTCATGCCTCCCATTCATGGAAAGCCATTCATCCTATACATCTCGACAACTAGTTTAGAAATGGGGGCATTACTAGCACAAAACGACCAAGAAGAAAAAGAAAGAGCTATATATTACATCAGTCGAACATTGGTCGGGTACGAAGTGAACTACACACCAATTGAATGAGCTTGCCTAGCCATGGTCTTTGCAACACAAAAGCTAAGACATTACATGTTGAGTCACCAGACACAACTAGTAGCAAAGATCGACCCACTCAAATATTTGTTAAGTCGAGCAGCATTAACAGGACGTCTTGCAAAATAGGTCATGATTCTGAGTGAATATGATATTCAGCATGTCAAAAGAAAGGCTATAAAAGGACAAGCCATAGCGGACCAGCTGGCAGACGCACCTTTGTAGAGTGATCACCCATTAGTGATAGATTTTCTAGATGAGTCGATATTCCATACGGAACCTAAGGCACCTTGGCTACTCTACTTTGATGGATCACACACAAATCATGGCTCGGGGGAAAGAATCTTGTTCATCACCCTGCAAGGAGACTCCATTCCTAAGTCTTTCCGCATTGCCTTCCCATGCACAAACAATGTGGCAGAATATGAGGCACTAGTTATAGGACTAAGAATGGCAATAAAATGGAAGATTAGAGAATTACATGTCTACGGGGATTCTTAGCTTGTCATCAACCAGGTTAATGATGACTATGACACAAAGGATGAGAAGTTGATGCCTTACAAACGGATGGTTGACAGTTTCCACACATACTTTCATATGGTAAATTTTGAACAAGTTCTGAGAGCCCAGAACAAAGTGATAGATGCTATGGCTACAATAGGCTCTCTCCTTGACATACCAAGCAATTTTCCTCAGTTAGAATTCCTAATAGAGAAATTATTGGTCCCTACCTATGACATTCTGGAGTCAGAGATGGTTTGTGAACTTGTTGGTCCCAACTCTCCCTGGTATCAGGATATTTATGACTACCTAAAATCTCAAACCCTTCCACTGAACCTGTCCAATAACCAAAGGAATTCCTTCATCCAAAAATCCGCAAGGTATGCCATTGTCAGTGACACCCTTTATCACCGTAGCTTTGATGACACCCTCCTTAGATGTCTCGACACCAACGAAGCACATACGACCTTACACGAAGTACATGACGGTATATGCGTGTCTCATTCGAGTGGTCCTACTATAGCCAAGAAAGTAAATAGACTTGGGTATTATTGGCTGACCATTGAAAAGGATGCAATAGAATATGTCAAGACTTGTCACAAATTTTAGGTTCACAGTGATTTGATCCATGCTCCAGCATAGGAACTTCGCTTGATCACTTCTCCTTGGCCCTTTGCTCAATGGGGACTTGACCTTGTGGGTAAGATTCATCCAACCTTGTCCAATGGCCACAAATTCATCATCACCGCCACTGAGTATTTTACGAAGTGGATCGAAGCCATTCCTTTGACATACATAACCGGCAAACAAATATCCAAATTCATTCTTAACTACATCATTTGTCAGTATGGCCTTTCACAATCCATCATCACTGACAACGAACGTCCATTTAAAAACCAAGACGTACGTGAGTTATGTGAGTGATTTCACATCCAACACCATTTTTCATCTCCGTACTACCCACAAGGAAATGGTCAAGCTGAGGCGTCAAATAAAACCATTGTCAAAATCCTCAAAAAGACTGTCAATGACGCTGGCCGTGGTTGGCATATACAACTCAACCCTGCTCTGTGGGCTTACCAAACTAGCATCCGTATGCCTATAGGAGCCACTCGATTTTCCCTAGTCTTTGGCGCTGAGGCCATCTTGCCCATTGAGGTTGAAATTCCTTCGTTATGAGTCTCCTTGAAGGGTTTAACTGATGAAGAAGAGTACAGACAATCACGCTTGCACGAGCTAGAAATGCTAGAAGAAAGAAGGCAAAATTCACTGAACCATCTCCAAGCATATCAAAACTATCTTTATCACAGCTACAATAAGAAGGTCATGGTTAGGAAGTTCGACATTGGCTACCTAGTTCTCATGCAGAACCCCAAGAACCAAGCTGACAGAGAAAAGTCAGGAAAGTTTGAACCAAACTGGTTGGGTCCCTACATTATCATATCTTCTTTCGGTTTTGGAGCTTATCAGCTGGCCACACCAGAGGGAGAACAATTGATAGAGCCCATCAACAATTTACATCTCTGAAGTTTCTACGCATAGCATTAGGGGATTGAGCTGAAAACCGTAAAATACAAAAAAATTGAAAAATGTAAAAAAATCATTGCCTTGATGAAAACCTGGAAAACAGGCTTCTTGGCAACACCAAAATAAAAAATGATGAGAAAAAAGAAAAAAATAATAAGGGGAAAAATGATTCATCCAATAGTGAAAACCTGGCAAATAGGTGCTTTGGATAAGTACCATGGTGAAAATCTGGCAAATAGGCGCCATGCGTAATCAATCATTTCTTTGCCATCTACTGTCA
The DNA here is from genome assembly GCA_007258455.2 of Sequoia sempervirens. Taxonomy (NCBI): domain Eukaryota; kingdom Viridiplantae; phylum Streptophyta; class Pinopsida; order Cupressales; family Cupressaceae; genus Sequoia; species Sequoia sempervirens. The sequence goes on from VDFB02281492.1 coordinate 815,649,442, forward strand.
CTTTGTCTGCCTTGGCCTAGGATGAAAGGTATTTCTGCCATTATCATGAAAATCGCCACCACATTCTACCCTACCTGTCATAGTGGATAAACGATTGACATCAAGTCTTGACGACTGTCCCCCTGGTACACCAGCAACATCCCCTACATATCCCTTAAAACTGGCTAAGTCTTGGACCTGACTGGGGGAAATTTTTTTATCATGCAACTATAGTGGATGTCACACATGATCTCGGAAATTGGCAAAAAAGTCTTGGAAAAAGACTAAAACATCATAAAAGTCCTAAAAAAAGAGCAAAAACATCATAAAAAGTCTTAAAGAAAGACCAAAAACATCATAAAAAGTCCTGAAGAAAGACCTAAAAATCATAAAATGTCCTGAGAAAACACAAAAACATCCAAATCAATGTAAAAATCCTAAAAATGGAGTCAAAGTAAGTCATGTCATTCAGTCCACTTCATGGTTCAAACTACATTGTCTCTACGTACTTGCTACGTAGGCAAGACTCACATTTGAGTCCCCGAGACATTAGGTCAGTCCATTTAGGTTGGTCAAAATAAAATCATGGCACAATCTTTGGTCATCAATACAAAGTCATTGGTTGTGTCGAACTATGAGGTCTCTGAGTGTATGACGTAGACAAGGCCATTTGTTGATGAGCCCCTGAGGCCACACTAGGTCAATCCATTAAGGTTCATGGCACTACACTGGCACACACATCAAAATATCTTCAAGGAAAAGTGAATCACTCCCAAATGGGTAAAATCCTAAAAACAAATCATGGCAATCAATTATTTCAATATGACAATCTCATCAACAGATCAATCATATCATCATGACAATATCAGCATATAGTCAAACACAAGTCAAACTTGGTCAAAGCAAGTCAAATCATCATAACTTGTCAAACTATCAACTTTAGGTTAACCTTCAGATGTGTCCTTCTGAAGGATAGCCTCAGTCATTCATGCCTTAGGATGTGTCCTTTTTAGGCATTGTCATTGTCATTTGACATTTCGAGGGATCCTCTTGGCATCTAAGGATCACTCCTCTTAACATCAGTTTTCTTCAGATGTGTCTTTCTAAAGAACCAACTCTGTCATTTATGCCTTAGGATGAGTCCTTCCTAGGCATCGTCATCATTTTGAGGGACCCCTTTCGATTGTTAGGGATCAAATCCTCTCGACATCAACATTATTTAGGATGTGTCCTTCTTGAATTTGGCAACTTCAGACATTTGTCATCAAAGCACCATCAACGCTTTGACACTCTGGCATCTCATCATCATCAAACCTAACATGTTGACATCAAAACAATGGATATCCAGATGCACTTGGCAATCACTTGACAATTGTCTTTTGGTTTTTTATCATGTTATTAGTTTTTCAGCGAGATCCCACTAAGTAGGATTTAGAGAAGCATCGACGTATCATGACGATTGACACGCGTGACTACTAGTTTCTCAGCTAGTTTCTCAAGGATGTCCTAGACACAGGATTTAGAGAAGTAACAACATTTCCTGAATTGTCCTTGTCTTTTTCTGCTTGTGGTTGATTATGACAAAAAGACTGGGGCAATCACACTCTTAGTATGAGTCATGATCATCCTTGTCTGCGACTGCTTGTCTTACATGATAGTACAACCTTGCACACCTTGATCTATGTCATATCATGGTGTTTGTTGGCCATTACAACAGCCTACCCAATGATGATTAAGAGCAATAAATATTAAAGTCCTACGGTAAAGCTTTGAAGGATTTGATCAAAGTCTAGGAATTAGCATGCATCTTCTTCAGTATGATCATCTTCTCTCGTCCATCTCACGATGATATCCTATGACACCCAAAAACATAAGTGCATCCATGATCATATAAACATTGCATTAGGTCCATACATACATCATCCATAACAGTAAATCATATACATAATCACAAACATTGCATTAACATCCATTTACTAAATACACTATGCACATCATTATCATCATCATCTCATATAAGTAAGCATTGCATCATCATGGCATCAAAATCATAAATAAGCATCATAGGACATACATGATACATCATAAATCAACATCATACATCACATATATCATAATGCATTAAATCAAAGAACATCACATAACATACATGTAGGCCGCATCAAAACTGCATCATCATATAATATCATCTCAAAAATGTACAATGTCACAGGATAAAGTCAAGAGATATCCCAAAAATGGAGCTCACAGGCTCAATAATATATAAATAATGTGTCATAATAACAAAAATGCCCCTAGGGTAGACTCTCATCATCCCCTCGTGGTGAAGAATGTGGTGGTTGCAATTCTGAGACTGGCACTGAAATGATAGGTGGACCTGTGGCAACCTCTACCTATGCAACCACTAGAACTGACAATGATGGCATCATCGCCACGGTAATAGACATCGGTGATGTCACTGCCTCTGAGAAGCTAAAGGATCTACCACTGGTGGGTGTCCCTATACTGACCTCTGCATTGAACTATTCGACCCATGACTATGGCTCGAATGGTGACTCGGGGTGTGCCGGCGTGAGTGATGTGACTTGTGCCCTGATGTGTGCCCTGTCGAGGTAGACCCTCCAACACTCGTGTGACTCCTGTTGCCATTGGCACTACCTGTCCTCGTCTGTGACTGTGACAAGGTAGGATCTCATCGCTCAGGTAGCACTGCTTGCTCATATAATGTCTGGTACTGTCCCAGTCTCATGCTCACCCTGGCTAGCTTGCGAGCCATGTCCCCTGCAAGCCCTATACATAATGCTGCAAACTATGTACACCACTGAGCTGAGTCCTGCTGGAAAATCACTGCCTGATCCTTCTCTACCCAAGCTACCTCTAACTCTGACTGCAATGATCTGACCTGGCCATGCTCTCATCTAGTCTCCGCTGTAAATCATCCACCCTCTAATCTGTCGTGGCATCCTGGGTCAATCCTGAGGTGGACGGTATCTCCTCCTCTCCCTCCACCATTCACCATCTGAGGAGTCTCTCGGCCTCATCCATGGCATCATCCTCATCATCATCATCCTCGACCATATCCTCTTCCACCGCCATGTCCTCCTCCTGTCCCCCCACCTCCACATCCTCCTCCTGTCTCTCGTCCTCCACCTCCTCCTCCTGTCTCCCCTCCTCTGCCTCCTCTCATCTTTGCTCACCCTCTCCCTCCTGTCGGGGCTGCTCCTCTCTCTCCCCCTCCTCACCAACCTCAAGGATAGCATCTAATGCTACCCTCGCCACACATGGGTGCACCCTCTGGGCCTGTCTCTGACCATCTCACCGTAGCCTCCATCCATCCCCGCCATCATCTCCACCCCTATCTCCATCTCTGCCTCTGTCTCCACCTCGGCCTCCATCTCTGCCTCCATCCATGCCTCTGTCCCAGCCTCCATCTCTCCCCTTGCCTCTACCCCTATCACTGTCCCTGCCACCTCGCCTAGCCCTCGGCACACGATGTATCACTGACTGTCTGTCAACTAGTGCTAGCCCATCTGGATCTATCAATGGCACTGGTCTGTGTGCCTGCCACCATAAATCATAGTATGCTATGGTCTTGGGGTCGGCTACTCCACCCCTCCATCCCCATGTCTGGGCTCCTAGCCCATCAATCTACTGCTCTATGAAGGCCACTGGAATGGCTGGTCTCCAAGCATACTCTTTGGATGACCGGGCATACTTGGTTGTCCCTACAGGTACACCCTACTACTCTCCAAACTACCTAAGGACACGCTGCGGCAAATAAATCTCGATAATCAGTGAGGTTTGCACGGTCCTCCCAATCAAATATCTGTACTGTCTGCAAAGGCTTAGGTGGTCGTCCTCATCATCTCACTGCTCACAATCTTTGTATGGTCTCCAGATGAAAGACACCATTATGTCAATCCTGTGCCACCACCATCCGATCTTGCCCATCTGGGTCTGCTGTAAGGCACCTGTGTAGTAATAGGTATAGGGCATCCCCTCGACCAATTGTGGTCTCTAAATGGGAGGAAAAAATATGGCAATGTGCTCCCAAGCCCAAATCATCATCAGAGTAGTCCCGCACGAGATACTCTTTGCTCTCCTGTAAGCAACATTGTGCAACTAATGGTAGAGTGTCCCCAGTAAACAAGGACCCCAAGCATACACTGTCCTATCTCATCTCATCCCTACCAAGACGTCTCCCCAGCCAATAGGGAATTTGTGTCCCCGACGGTCAGGAATCAAGATACCTCCAATCAAGGTTGCAAGGAATGCGTCAAAACGACCATAGTACTCCGCCATGAGCTCCCATCTGATATCATATCCCTGGATGCCCAGTCTAGCACCCTGATTTCAGTAGTACGCTCAAAAATTCTACTTTCCATGGCGAGGGTCATAGATGATCCACTCCCCTAGGATCGACACTCGTAAAATCTGGGAGACATCCTCCAAAGTAATAGTGGCCTCACCTGTCGGTAGATGGAAGGAGTAGGTCTCCGAATGCCAACGCTCACACAGCGCAGTCAGTAATCCCCTGTTCACCCGAATGGCAGGCATATAAGCAACATAGAACAATCCCAGTCGCATCAACTGATGCCGCTCTCGTGGGCTCAACTGGTCAGCAAATTGAAATGTCGTCGATTTTCTCTCTTGTGTGTAAATCGGGGCAAGCTGCCTCTGCAAAAAGCCAAACAAGTCATCAATACCTTTTGCACAAACTATTAGTATTATCAAAAGCATTTAAAGTTACACAAACATCAAAATCAACCCTAGTCAAAGTCAAAATCAAATGTGTCGCGTTGACCACAAATGCGTTGCAAAAAATCAATTGCGTCATTTCATACTTCAAATGCGTTTCAAAATGGAAATTGTGTCATTTTATTGCTCAAATGCATTAAATCAGAGCATTTGCGTCACAAAATATGACACTTGCGTCGCATAAACGTGAATGCATAGCATAATCACGATTGCGTTGCGGAAACGGGTGAATGCGTCACAATTTTACGAATGCGGCTTTCTAGTTGGCAATTGCGACTTAGAAAGGCACTTGCGTCACAATTTTTGGCAAATGCGGCGCAAAACCACGGCCCCCTCCTATTTTTAATTGCACTTGCATCATGACGCAATGAATGTGTCGAATGCGATGGCAAATACGTTGAACGCAAACGCATATGTGTCGTGGCGCATTTGTTGTTTGTCCTAGAAACCTAATTATGACACGTAAAATAAAAAAATTACAAAGGAGGATGGGGGTACATACTGCTGGCTCTGAGCCCTCTGGCCGCCTGAATGTCCGTACGATCTCACCGCGATGCTCTATCACTAGAATCACCACCGTCGCTGCTGTCGTTTTCACTCTGAGCTCTCGAAATTCACAAAGTAAATAGTGAGAATGAATTGACTTTTAGCCCTTTGTCAACCTATTTATAAAGTCAAAATGGAATTTTTCAACTAGGTTATAACTGGAGACTCATTTGATCAACTTTGACCACCTAGTTGGCTGTCTTAAACATGTCAGAATCCAAAACCGACTGCGCCATTGTTTTTCTGGTCACCGAATTGACTTATCGGGACCCTTTCCAAATTTTTTTGCCTTCGACCCAAAATTTGAAAAAAATCCCGAGGGGGCTTCGATACTCCATACCTTCACTGGGGCATGACTTTGACTTATTTTCTTTGTCACAATGCGACACGCAACATTATGACAAAGAGGGGCAAAATGTAGACACCTAAAAATGACCTAGGCCTGCAAGCTTCATTTTTACCACTTTCGTCCTAGCATAATTATGACATTTAATTGTCCTTGGTCCACATTCGACTATTGATTACATAATTCATAATTATTTAATTAATTCATGTCCTTTTATTCTTCATGATTATTCAATAAATAAATCTTATTTATTTATTAAATACGTCATTAATTCCTAAGTCTTCCCTTAATTAAATAAGTTTCTTAATTTATTTAATTACCTTCTATTCACTTTATTCTTCCTGATTATTAAATAAATAAGCTTTTATTTATTTATTTAAATATTTCACTAATTGTCATAATTAAATGAATTAATTGATTTATTTAATTATTAGTCTTATCTCCTAAATTAAATAATTAAATTTAATTATTTAATTTCCAAATTTGAAATTCTTTTCATTTTAAATAAATTAAATTATTTAAAATGTCATCTCATTCTTAACTGCCAGCTCATTATGGTAAATAATCTAAAAAATGGATTATTCATTATTTCACAAAGTTCACATTTGGAATTAATTTAATTCCAAATCGATAACTTTCCTCCAAGAGTCAAGTGATCGGGAAGGTTCTTGACCCTTCCAAAACTGATCTTCAGTCTGGTCTTTATCTTATTCATTTTCGAAAATCTTTATTTTCGAATTAATTTCCTCATTTATTCTCCACCGCCGATTCGATTCTCTGAGATGACATCTCGACCGCTCGATTAATGATTTTTCCCTAACCCTAATTAGGGATTTTCAGATTTAATCTAGACCTCTGGTTTTAGGTTTTGGTCAAAATCCAATCTCACCTATCCATTCAAAATGGCATTTTCTATAAAATGCCATTTTCCTCTCATTTCTCAATTACACGCAAACACTGATATTACACACTCACTTTATGCACTTCGCACTTGCACACTTAGATTTTCATAGCAATTGTTGGCACATTTCATTGAGTTTTGACATCTTTAGGCATAGAAATTCTTAGTCATTTAGGCATAGGCTTTAGACATGTGATCAAATCCTTCAAAGCTTGGTGTAGGACTTCGTCAAGGCTTGCTCGCACAAGTAGTCTGAGGGCAACACGTCAACCAGCAAGTAAGAAGGTACTATGGAGGTAATCATGGAAAGTGTGATGTATAGGTATAACTGTTTTATTATTTAATTTCCTTTGTACTCGATAGGTCTTTGGGTTTCTCTGTCATTCATTGATTTACTGCTGTCACCTCTAATCTAAACCTAAAGAGAAATCCTCGATTACACTCATAACAGCAGCTTGGAGATATTGTAAGGAAGTTGATGTTTCATGGCACAATGGAACAGTTACCTTCTTTATCATTTAATACTACTATAGAGCCTAGTCAACTAGCTAATCATTTATTTACTAAGTCTGAAGGGAGTAAGCAACAATTTGCACTAAGCCCACAAAAGGGTTTTAGGGAAGATGATTTGGAAATCCTAGGTGAGGAAGTTTTATTATCAGTAGGTTCAAAAATCTTTGATGTAATTGCATTCGAAGAGGGAATTTTGGATTGTGACTTGCAAACAAATGTAACGGGGATTGTCAAGCTTGAGGATTCCTTTGATAATGTTCGGGTAAAGAAAGGGAAAGAGGGTCAGCGTAATATGGAGGTTTATGCTGTGTAAGGAAATAGTTCAAGGGGAGGATCAATCAAAGTTGTCAAAAAACATTGGGGTGATTGAAATTCAGGGGGAAGGACAGATGGTTGATGAGCTATATTTTCCCAAGACTCTCTTTATCATAGTCCCCTTACCAGCTAGCTGTAAAGAAATCACCAAGGAAAAGAGGAAGGAAATCTAATTTGAAAAAGCTAATAGAACAAATTGAGGCATGGGTGCAAAAAACAATCTTTTATTCTATTCCAAATAAGTGATTGAGGAGAGCATGTTGCTCTCCTCGGGTGCAATGAAGATCATATCCTAGAATGTCAAGGGCTTTAATGCTCCTGACAAATGTGCTTGAATCAAGCATCAAATAGATGCTTATGGAGTGGATATTTTTCTTTTGAAAGAAACAAAGTCCTCAATAGTAACATATGAAGCCTCAATTCATAAATGAGTGAAGTGGGCATCATCACATTCTCCAACTCAAGGGGCTTCTAGAGGTTTAGTCTTTTTATGGAATCCAAAGGCTGTAAATGTGAAACCATGCAGAAATGAGAATTGGTGGCAGCTATTGGAGGTAACCAAATTTGACTTACATTTTTTGTTGTTGAATATATATGGGCCAACTTCAATCACAAATAAGAAAATTCTATGGGATGAAATTCCATGTGAAAAAAGTGGTCTAGGAGATGGGAGGGTTGTGTTGGAAGGAGATTTCAATGCAATAGCCTCTTTGTAGGAAAAGAGTGGAGGCATCAATCCATCGGTCAAAGTAATGACAGACTTCAACATGTTTATCCTCACTAATGCATTAAAAGATATTGTACCAATTAAGGGTAAATATAATTAGAAAATTAAAAGGAAGGGTTTCCTACAAATAATTGAACGATTGGATAGGGTTTTGGTGACATCCAATTGGTTCACATTACACCATAAGCTAGATTCTAAAATTTTACCTTATCCAGGGTCTGATCACTATGTGATATGCCTCAACATTTAAAATGTCACTTCTCCAAAAGGTAAATCATCTTTCAAGTTTGAAAGTATCTGGTTCAGAAAATTGAAGTTCATGGACCTATTGAGGTAGTGGTGGATTAATGCACCATATGAGCAAGGAACAATGATTTTTCAGCTGTGCAGAAAGCTAATGTATGTGAAGCAACAAATAATAGATTGGAACAAATAGGTTTTTCAAAATATATTTCAGCAGAAAGAGTTAGTATTTAAAGAGCCTATAGCAGTTCATGAACACATAATCCAAAATGGGTTAGATACCTCTCTCTATGATAAACAAAAAAAATTACAAGAGAATCGGGAGGAGTTATGTGCAAGGGAAGAAATTTATTGGAGGAAAAAGTCATGTGAACTATGGTTGAAAGAAGGGGATCGTAACACTAAATTTTTCCATGCCTCTGCACAGATAAATAAGGTAGCAAAATCCATTCAAGTGGTGCAAGAAATTTCAACAGGGAATTGGATCATAAAGGAAGAAGACATTAACAAGGAAGGTGTTAATTTTTTTCAAAACTCTTGACAGGCCCTCAAAATAGAAGTGATAAAAGGTTAAGAGATGAAAAGGAACTTCTTGATGTGATTCCTACTCTTATTAGTGAAGATGATAATACTTGCTTATTGAGACCTTTCACTTTAGACGATGTAAAGAAGGTAGTTTTCTCTTTTCCACCGGATAAATCCCCTGGACCAGATGGGTTTATGACCTTATTTTTTCAAAAATGCTTGGATTTTTTGTGTTATGATCTTCTCTGGGCATTGGAAGAATTGAGGAGAATGTGGAAAATTCTTAAGAAATTTAATGTAACAAATATTGCAATATTTCCAAAAGTAAAAGAGCCTTAAACATTTTTTGAATAGGCCTATTTCGTTGTGCAATACAATATAAAAATATTTACTAAGGTAATATATTTAAGATTGTAGCCTCTCATACCAAAGATTATTTCTCAGGACCAAGGAGGCTTTATTCCGAGGAGGGAGACTTTTGAGGGAGCAATAGTAGCATATGAAGCTCTTCACATAATGTCTACATTGAATATGCCTTCATTCATTGTTAAATTGGACATGATGAAGGCATACAATAGGGTAGATTGAAACTTCCTCAATAAAGTGCTTGCAAAGTTTGGCTTTTGCTCAAAATGGCGTAGATGGATAATGTATTGCTTATCAGGGGGGAGTTTGTAGTCATCATTAATGGGAGTCCCACAGGTTTTTTAGTGCAACACAAGGGGTCAAACAAGGGGATCTATTGTCACCATTTTTATTCATCATAATGGTAGAGGAATTAATCAGATTTATTCTTCAAAAGCATAATCAAGGTTTATGGCATGGGGTTAAGTTAGAAAATTCAGATATCTCAATCACACGCACTCTCTTTGCAGATGATACTATCCTCTTTGGTAAGGCTACAATTTCTAAAGCTAAACAATTTAAAGAAGTGTTAGACAAATACTCTTCAGCGTCGGGTCAAAATATTAATGCAACAAAATTCAAAATATATGTTTTCAACACTACCAATGTTATAAAAGATAAAATAGTGAACTTGTTGGGATTTCAAGAGGCTGGTTTATCATGTACTTATTTAGGAATTCCTTTCTCTAAGGGTTCAAACAAGGCATCTTATTGGGACAAGGTAATTGATAGGCTAAAGTAAAGAATTCGTATGTGACAAGCCAAGTGGTTATCGCTATCAGGTAGAATCTTGCTAATAAAATTATTTTTAACATCAATTCCTAATTATTTCTTGGCTGTCCTCAAAGCTCCTTGTTTAGTAAAATCAAAAATTGAGAAAATTATAAGAACTTTCCTTTGGAAAGGAAAAATCAATGACCAAAAGAAAGTGCCTCTAGTATCTTTAGAAGGTTTCAAAAAGGGAAAGAAACAAGGTGGAGCAGGTATGGGTATGTGCAGGATCATGATGGGCCAAAAAGTGGCAATGGAGAAAAAATTACGTTTTTCATCGACCCAAAAATGCGGAAATGTCGAGTTGACTTTTTTGTGGCTTGGGTGTCAATACACACCTCCAAAGAAAAATCCAAACGAAGATCTCCAAATCGAATATTCAATTTGAAGCAAACATATATATAAGAAAACCGGTCCTGTTAAAATCATTTGACATTCACAAATAGGCAACGACGCACAATGAGGAGGTTCTCCGCATATCAGATATCTAATTTATCCGATATCCATTTTGAAAAGGTTATATTTTACATTTTTCTTTGCTTTGATTGAATTTTGAATTAGATTTGTATAATTTCAGTTAGTTTTTTATGGATTTTTTTTCAAAATAGGGTTTTTGATTGAATTTTTATGAAAAATTTGAGTTTAGAATGGATTTTGATTAAAAATGAATGTTTCTTTTATGGATTTTGATTAAAAATGAATGTTTTTTATGGATTTTGATTTAAAAATATTGTTGTTTATGTATTTGTATTAAAAATTAGAGAATTTTATAGATTTTTGTTAAAAAGTAGGGTTTTTTTTTTTTTTAAAACTAGGGTATTTTTACAATATTTTCATTTATATTGTCTAATTTCAATTAGATTAATTATTTTTTAACTTTAATCAGGCATTATGGCTACTAAAAATGAAAATGCACAAATTCCAAATGATCCACCAACTAAGAATGAAAATACAAAAATACCAAATGCTCTGCCACCTCCGCAGCCATCAATTGAAGAATTAATTGGTGAAAAATTGCAGTAATTAAAGGGCATTTCTGAAGTTTATAAGATAATCCCTTGATTATTCAAGATGTCAAACACAATGAAGGATATAATTAAAAATATAAAAACCCTCTCCATCCAACATAATTCCTTTCATTCGTGGCGAGAAGACATGAGGGAATATTATACATGTGGATTATCTTATGATGATGCGAAATATCTCAGAATAACCAAAGCCCAAATAGCCTCTTTATTTGTTAATCCCCGCACTAGTTTTCCAGTTCATGTAAATAAACCAAAAGTTTGTTTAAAATGGTGCATGCATAGGGACATTGTAGATAACTTTTGGGATCGTTGGTGTATGGTTTTTGATAAACCACCAAACAACAATTGTGATATACCATTTTACTTTATTAAAAAATTATATGCTAAGTTTGTGTTAGGGCATCATGTCAATTACTTTGACATTAAAACCTTCCAGGGTGTTGGAGGAGGTATGCCCCAGGATAGACTAGGGGCAGTTAGAGTAATCCTGCACCCATATGTTCCCCCTCCTCCCCTTCCTCTGCCACCTCCAGTATATCATCCAGATATTATGCAAGATGCGGCCACACAAACTATCTAGGCTATTCACTCTTTGAGTAGCCTTTTGGTTTCACATGCTTCTACAGTAGGTCAGCCACATTCTGTTGATGTTGGTGATGGTTCGAGTGCTATCACATCATCCTCGTTAGGTCCACATACTTGCTCCATGTGCCGCTAGATATGCTTGGGTCCTCTTGTACAGCCCGCCGAACATCCCTTGGACACTTCTGATTATGACCTCCATAATGTGGACATTATAGATCAGACTCAAGGGAGTGGAGCGCACCCTTTAGAGTCCTCTCCTGCTAGAGAGGGGGACATTGGAATCGTGACATAGGTAAGATTTAAGTTGTAAATTCATAACTTGCATTTGTTTTCAAATGAATATTAATAAGAGATAGTATAATGTACTAATATTTATTTACATGGTCTATTTAATAGTTGTTGTATGAGGAGGAGCTCACACAGGCGACTGATAGCACCCTTAGGTCCATTTCATTTGGCCTCGACACACACAATATATATTTTCGCACTCACTCATTTACATTTTTTTATTATATACTTTCTTGTCATTTGAATTGTCATAAATGAAATTATATAATAACTTATATGTTTATCATATTTTCCTCTTGTAGGAAATACCTAGTGTGAGCGAGGTGCAGCCTTGTATTGATTATGAAAGTGCAATGTTAGATAAGGGGAAGGTAATTGAACTCAAATTCGACTGAATTAATAATTTTAAGATCTTATATTGATTATACATACATTGACATAGATTGGTATTTTCATATGTACTTTTCATTTCTATGTACATGCAGTTATGAGCTATACTTCATTGTTGACAAGTGCAAGCAAGGGGCAACCTTGTCCATATTATGGAAGTGCAATGTTAGACAAGGGGAAGGTAATTGAACTCAAATTCAATTGAATTAAAATTTTTAAGATCGATTATACATACATCAATATAGATTGGTAGTTTCATATGTACTTGTCATTTTTATGTACATGCAGTTATGAGCTATACATAGTTGTTGACAAGTGCCACAATGCCTGAAGGAGTACGTATTGGAACACTTAAAGGAGAAGGTGTTGAAACACCTAAAGTAGATAAAGAAAAAGATCAGCCTAAAGAGGTATGTGTTTATTTTATTTTGTGTTTGGTATTTATATGTTCCTATTGCTGACAATTGTATGCTAACTTGGATCAATTTTATGTTTTTGTTCACATATATAGATTGACATTACAAAAGTTGGTTTGGTCGGTTCTTTGAGAGGTGCATATTCTAGGACTCATGACCCTTTGAAGAGACGGATATTTTAGGTAATCAAGATTACAATTTTAGAGTTCAATTATAATTCAATGTATGTTGATTTCAATGTTAATTATTCAATTTTAAATCATATAGTATAACTAATCTCAATTGTGGTTTGATTTTTTCTTGTGAAGCTACCTTCAAAGCTAACAAGTGTTGCAAAGAGGCTCCATTTTGATGATCCACTAGTAGTTTAGGATGAGATAGACATTTTGGCATGTAAATTTTGAATAGACATCGAGACAATATATGCCATATTTTGTAGAACTTTGTTTGAGTTCGCATTGATGCCATTTTTGTATATGGAGATACACTCAATATTATTGGATAATTTGATATATAGAAGTTGAGAATCAAAATTTAATTTCTTCCTCATGTGCATGATTAAACTCTTTGAAAATTTAATCAAGTGAGCAATGGTTAAATATCCATGTACAAAAGCATAAAAAGAATGGTTATATTATGTAGTTTATATTCATATTGCTGATTACATTGCATTGCACATCTTTCAAACTCAAAGCATTACTTCACATTGCATAAGTAACAACTAGATGCTGATAGATGAAAAAATTTCAATAACAATATAGTTTTTACAAAGTCAACCTAAGCAGTTATGCAATTACTTCACATTACATAACTAATAACTAGGAGTAGCTATCAATTGCATTATCTTGTCATGGAATTCTATGAGACCACATTTCTTTGAGGAAACTTGGCACAAAACTCACAAAAAATGAAAAGAAAGCACTCAAACAAACTTTAAAGGGGTCTCAGGCCTGTTTCCCCCTCATTCCACACGCTATGCAGCCATTTGCTTGCAGTGTAGGGGCCGAAGAATGGATAAAACATGTAAAAATTATATATTTATATATATATGTGCAACCTAGAAGCATGAATTAGGATTAGAATATCACATAACATCATATAAACAAAAAAACCACCAAAAACTTGAATGTCATTTAAAACATGCATGATAAATATTCATCGTTGAAACTTGAATTGTGCTAGCTTGATATACAGAGTCTATTGATGCCAGGGTTCAATTTGTATGATATTGAAAAAAGAAGCCAATTGAGTAGAGTTATCAGCATTCTTTAGAAATAATAAGATTTTTTTTAGTACACTAGCCATTTTGATGTCTTCTTTCAGTCTCAAACATTATTTTGTATCATTGTTACATTGGTATTGAGAGTGGTAGCTTAATATAGATCCACAATACAAAATATGGTTTACTTGTGTAGTGTAACAGTGGCATAGGAATATTTTTCTTTGAAAGAACCAAAGGGTGATTGCATGTTTAAAGTGTATAAACACATACCTTTTTGTAATATCAAGGGTACTTTTTGAATCTTCCATGCATTGCTAATCTAAAAGGAAAGGTCTTTTTCCTAATTTGTATGTAGCCATGCTTATGACATTGTCAAAAAGAGCAAAACTTCCCTAATGATGCAAAGGCATGGCCAAGCAGTTCTAACTCTCCACATGAGAGAAGAGAGCTGCTAGAGAGTACATCATGTCAGTGAGAACCGAAGTGTAATGTGTTTTAGTTTGTAGTACTCCTCTGTTTCTCTACAGATGTGTGATAAATTCTTAGTTCAATGATGTTGAATAATTTTTGAAAAAAGAAAGGTGTGTCATGGTTCGCTTTCAATCCAACAAGAAAAAATGAAAGCTCAACCTCTTGGAATGAAAATGCTTGTTTGCAAAACAAATGAATAAGAATGAGGTAGTTAAGGTGTTTGAAGTTATTTAGAGGTCACTTTTAGGGTGGAAGGCTTAAAAATCCATTTTAAATGCACAAAAAAGAATGAAATTACTTCAAACCAAGTTTGTGAAGAAGTTAACTCTACTACTCACTAGTTTCCCTTAAGAGTCCAAAGTGCTAAAAGGCAAAAATATTTGAATGGATATTTCTTAGAGATAGTGATGCTTACAGACTCTCCGTTTGAGGCTATGGGATTGTGTTGGGACCATCTACAAAAAACTCTCTTGGTTTTTGCTATCTCGGAGGCGTTTTCTTGTGGTGATGACTTTTCAGTGGAGGGAAAAGTTGTCAGATGCAAGTAGTGTAAAGTTGCAAAGTGGTGCAACTTTCATTCCGCAACTCGTATGACCAAAGAAATTGTTCCAACATGTCTAGATGGGTATGTTTACGCTAGGGATGGTCATATTTTGCACCCAAATACACTGAATCATTTTGAGCTACATTGGGCCGACGATTTCCCTTAAGAGTCCAAAGTGCTAAAAGGCAACAATCTTTGAAGGGCTATTTCTCGAAGACCGTGAGGCTTACAGACTCTTCATCTGAGGCTATGGGATTGTGTTGGGACCATCTACAAAAATATCTCTCGGTTTTTGCTATCTTGGAGGCGTTTTCCTGTGGTGATGACATTTTAGTGGAGGGAAAGTTGTTAGATGCAAGCAGTGTAAAGTTGCAAAGTGGTGTAACTTTCATTCCGCAACTTGTAGACCAAACAGACTATTCCAACACATCCATATGGGTACGTTTATGCTAGGGATGGTCCTCTTTTGTACCCAAATACACCGAATCACTCCAAGCTACATTGGACCAACAATTTCCCTTAAGAGTCCAAAGTGATAAACGAAAACAATCTTTGAAGAGCTATTTCTCAGAGACTGTGAGGCTTACAGACTCTCTGTCTGAGGCTATGGGATCATGCTGGGACCATCTACAAAAACCTCTCTCATTTTTTGCTATCTCGTAGGTATTTTCCTGTCATGATGACTTTTCAATGGACAAAAAAGTTGTCAAATGCAAGCAGTGTAAAGTTGCAAAGTGGTGCAACTTTTATTCCATAAATCGTACAACCAAACGAACTGTTCCAACATGTCCAGATGAGTACATTTACGCTATGGATGGTCCTTTTTAAATATTTCAAATCACTCTGAGCTACATTGGACCGATGATTTCCCTTAAGAGTCTAAAGTGCTTAAAGGCAACAATCTTTGAAGGGTTATTTCTCAGAGACCATGAGGCTTACAGAATCTTCATCCAACGCTATGGGATCATGTTGGGACCATCTATAATAACCTCTCTTAGTTTTTTCTATCTTAGAGGCGTTTTCCCATGCTGGCAAGATTTCAGCTGAGGGAAAAGTTGTCAGATGCAAGCAGTGTAAAGTTGCAAAGTACTACAACTTTCATTCAGCAACTCGTACGACCAAACAGACTGTTCCAACACATCCAAATGGGTATGTTTACGCTAGGGATGGTCCTCTTTTGCACCCAAATATGCTGAATCACTCTAAGCTATATTGGACCGGAGATTTCCCTTAAGAGTCCAAAGTGCTAAAAGGCAGCAATCTTTGAAGGGTTATTTCTTGGAAACTGTGATGTTTACATACTCTCTATTTGAGGCTATGAGATCATGTTTGGCCCATCTACAATAACCTCTCTCGGTTTTTGCTATCTCAGAAACATTTTCCCATGGTGGCAAGTTTTCAACTGAGGGAAAAGTTGTCAGATGCAAGCAGTGTAAAGTTGCAAAGTGGTGCAACTTTCATTCAGCAACTCGTACGACCAAATGGACTATTCCAACACATCTAGATGGGTATTTTTATGCTGGGGATGGTCCTATTTTGCAACCAAATATGTCGAATCACTCTGAGCTACATTGGACTAAGTGAAATTAGGTGAAAAATTGATGCAGACACAAGGACACAATCACAAAATCTTTGCAACCTGCCTATTTGAGGTATCTAACAAGATTATTCTAACCTCTTTGGATAGTCCAAAACTCCCTTAAAACTTGACAAGCAACTAAATACACATTTCCTTCTTTAACCCCTTAAACCCTTGTAATAGTGAGAAACTAGTTTTTGTCCAATTACTCCACAATTTTCCAAAACACCAGACCAACACATGACTGATTCAAACACCCATATCCAAGTTACACAACATATATGAGAAACAAAATAGACTCCTTTGGACCAACATTGACTTCCTATACATTCACCCTTGAAAAGGCTACTCAATTAGCCCAAAAATACAAAGCAACATACCTTCAAACACCACATAGACCCCTAAAACCTTGAGGAAGCAAATAAATTGCCAACAAAACAAAGATTCTACAATTGGATTCCATTTGTACGGAACTGTAACTATCAAATCAGAAAACCCTTATTTTTAGTGTAATTCTTGAGGGTTTATTGGATGTAGCACTTCCACAAATTTTCAGACTCTACCACCACCTTAGACACCTTTATTTAGGCCCCAATATGCTTAGGAAACAAAGAAACTTCTGGTATCTCAGAAATTTTTGCAAACCCTAGGGTAAAAACTCTATTTTCAAGTGAAAAAAAACCACCATTTTTAGACCTTTAACTCTTCATTTTATTTCAAAACCCAGTTCTCCATGCCTTCCACTCTTGAAATATAATTTACTAAGCCCTACCAACTCATCTCACTGATTCAAATTGGCACATAGTAGGTGGGATGAGATTCAAGCCATTAAAATTGCAAAACTCTTATTCCCCTATTTAGGAACCTGTCTAAAGAAAGTCTGAGTTTTGAGGTACAAAATGAATAAAGAAACCATCTAATAAGAGGTCAAAATAAATTCAAGACATTTAATAACATTTCTACATAAATTTTTGATACAAAAATGCTTGAATGGCTTGTGCATAGTCATAAAACACAAGAAAAATAGTAAAATATGAATTGAGCAATTGAAACTTTATTGATTCAAAGAAAAAAACTCCTTCAACCAAACTTGTCTCGAGCCCTTGAAGGCATTAAGTACATTTATATGCCTTGGAATCCAACTCCCAATGCCTTTAACCACCAATATTAACTAACTTTTGAAACCTTAATGATCGTTGAAGCCAAAATACAAACATTTTTCACATTAATATGACTCATAATGAAATGTTACACTTTTCCACTTCTAAATTTACTAAGACCTCACTTAATGGCTTGAAATAGCATCATTACATGTTCAAAACACTGTTCTTGCTTGTCCCTAAAAAAATTGACTAATTTTTCCTTCAAAGGCTACAAAGCAACTGTTACCCGATTTTCACCCGCAGGCTCAATTAGCTACATGGGAAAATTATGTTTTAAATTCGGCACGTGGATTAAATGTGGCTCCCATAAGGGTTGAGCCCAGCATGCAGGTGTTTGGTTTTCATTGGGAAGGTCTTCATTTGATGCATTTGAGAAATAATGGAGGCATGTTTTTGTAGGGTTAAATCATACATCTGATGCTATTTCACAAGGAAGTCTATTGGAAAGCATGCCTCGATAAGATTTGGCACAAAAATCCTTAGAGAATAAAGTCGTTGAGACCAGCTAGATGTCTTGCTGACTAGCTATTTTTTTATATTCATTTGAGATACCCAGGTCACCAAGACATTTTGGTAGCCATGAGTTTTTATATATCTCCCCGCTTGGGAGGTCTCACCAACCCTTGTTCATAATGTTAGTGTCAGAGAAAGAATCTGCACTCGAGGAGATGTCCTGCTGATAGATGGGGTCTTGGTGAAAGGTTGTTCCTTCAGTGTAGTGTCTCACCGATGGTGTGAGGTATTGCTGAAGTGGAATGGTCTCGGTGTAACCTCTCACCGACCACTGGTGGTCTCCCCGAAATGGTCCAAGCTCGCTGAAAGATGAAGTGTTCGACATGATGTCTTGTCGACGACTGGTGGTCTCACCGAAAGTTATTCATAAGATTGTTGCATCGGGGGGACTCTGAGGAAATGTTTTGACTTCGGTGTAAGGTCTCACCGACACATGGGAGTCTCGTTGAAATGCCTGGCATCAGGGAGAAGTTTGGTTGACTCGCTGGAGTTTTGTCGAAGGTTTGTGGCTTTGGGATAATGTTTTGCGCTTGGGATGATGTCTTGCCGACTGATGATGGTCTTACCAAAAGAAGGTGCCATCGGTATGATGTCTTCGCCGATAGGATGGACTCTTTCCGAAATGGTTTGAGCTCAGAGAAAGGAACTCTCGCTTGCTATAACCTCCTGCCGACTGGGGGGAGTCTCTCTGAAAGAATAGTGGCTCGGTGTAAGGTCTTGCCGAAAGCAATGGTCTGGCTGAATGGTTTTCATTCGCTATGATGTCTTGTCGACTCATGATGTCTCGCCGATAGTTTTAACTCTTCGCTATGACTGATGGAGGCTCGCTGAGACCTTTGTCTGACCTATTTGTCTTTCCGATGGGTGTTTTCATGTTGAGCATCGTCGAGACTCTTGCCGATGGTCTAAATGGAATGATATCTACTATCGGGTGCTTTCAGTATGGCCTCTTGCTGATAGCGATAGTCTTGCCGATGGTTTTGGATATCGGTATGACTCTTAGGGACTCGCTATGATGTCTGGAAAATAGCAATGGTTTGGGCAACAATTTTGGGACATCGGTATAACATTTGCAACTTGATATGAGGTCTTGCCGACAGTTGTGTGTTATGTCGATTGCTGCTGTAAAGTATAATCACATCAGGGAGACACGGCTAGTGTCTCACCGACATGTGATTCTGTTTGAAGAACTTTTGACTGCCTGAAGATCCTACGTGGTGTCTATTCAACCAATCAAAGGAGGCTGAAGGTGAACCATTGGTGGTTTGACTATGACTATTCTTGTGAGGAGGATCAACAGAGCATGAACGACATCGATCTACTCTGAGATTGAAGGTGATCAATCAGCTCGGTGAACAATGGTGTGAGGATCTAACATAAAATCGGATGCTATCTCTCAAAGGGGTCAACTTGCGGAAGGATCTAAAATGATAGAAAATTTGAAGGGGAAGGAGCTGCAAGTCTCAGTAACAACTGTGATGTCTACTGGAAAAAGTAGATCGATATTAATGACTATACTCCAAGATATTCAAGGCTCCTCTGCAAGGAAGTTTGAGGGTGGACACGGAGGCCATAAATTAATGCGATGGTTGCAAAAGATCTAAAAGGCCATCCCTGGAGCAATCCTTCACTGACATGGACATGGGGGAGGCACATTGAATGCAGCATTAACTTTAGTCCAAAAGATCTGAGGGGCGACGTGTTCAGGAACCGACTCAGTTTTGTAAACCTTTGGGCAGAGGCCAACACTTTTGGTTTTTAGGGTTGTATATATGGCATTTTTTGGCCTCTTTGTAAAAAAGTTCGGATTATGTATTCAGGAGAGTTAGTGATTTTTCTCAAATCCTTTCTCAGCTGATGTATACTTTGTAACTCATTTGGAATTTGGAATATAAAATAAAGAGATTACCTTGGACACCAGTGTTAGTGTTCATACTACTTTCATTTTTCTTTCAGATTATGTAAGTTTTGAACTTTGTTTTTTCTAAATCTACATTTGAACTTTAAAGTTGTGAAATTCATCTTTCCTTCTTAAAATGTATATGCAGATTAAGCCTTTTCATGAATTATGCATAAGTTCACAAAATTATGTTGAGTAAATGAAATAACTATCATTAGTTTTCCAAGGGTATGTTCATCTATTTTATTTCATGATTCCTGTCAATTCGGTGTATCACCATAGGGATTAGTTCCTACCATTTCTGTTTTACTTTAGTTATCTTCTCCCTTTACCTTACAAAATAAGTAGTTTAGGTGATGTTACCAGCATAGGAAGCCGGCCTTATTTGGAGTTCTTTTCCATTTTTTAGGTGACTCACAACCTGGAAAATTCCCCATGTTTCTCTGAAGTATCAAGTTTGCAACTTAATAAGGGTGCAATTTCAGAAGATAACATCAACAACTAGGAGAAGTTAGGATCTCCATGTTTTTTTGACCCTAAAACCTAAAAAATCCTCCTAATACATGACCATTGATCCTATTAGATCTCATCAAAGACAAAAAATCAAAATATTAACACTTTAATCATTGAAATGATCCACAATGATACTGTGGTGTAGGTGCTCCTGCACCAAAAATGGTGGTTACAACTTGCTAGTGTCAATGAAACATGAGGGTAGCAAGATTTAAAGTTGGATCAAGCTTGTGTAGGTCCTAATAGACATGTTTGATGAATTTATAGGGTGTGGCAAGGTTGGAAACATTCATTTCCTTAAAAATCTCATAAAAGTTGCTAAAAATGAAGTTGCACCCAAGTTGGATTTGAGGAGCAAAAGTTGCAAGCCACTATAATTTATTATATATAAATGGGAGATATTACAAAACCTGGTTCAAATGAGCATACCGACAGGAAAGAACCCAGAAGAAACCTTTGGTTGTAGCTCGATTAAGTACAAAAATTTATTACAGAATTGTCCTAATAATAGTAACAAAGCATACACCTGTATGACTAATTCAACCTATGAGTTTCCAAAATATAGACCCCTTTACATTTTAAACATACCCTTTATACAATGCTAGACATTTGACCCATATTTCAAAAAACATCACTGGGTATAGATTATGCCCATACACAATTATGACCATTTTACATTGTTTCCAATTTGAGAATTCAAATTTTACAAAATTTTCCTATTGGAGGCATTTAGGGCACAATCTTCGACAATAGTAGTATGTTCACGTTTTGGACTGACAAGCACCTATACAAACCATCAAGGTAGCTTAGAATAACCAATCTATATTATTCTAAATGACACAAAATATGATGAGATGGTAATGCAAACTATAAAAGACACTTAGAATAACCAATCTATATTGTTGTAATTTGTCGCATGCCTCTCGAAAGGATCAAAACTAGCTATTGTTGCAACAGGTCCATGATCAATCATGCCAGAATATCGCAAAAGTGGGAAAATGGGAAATCTATATTGTCACAATAGAAAAGATGCTTAGACTAACAAATCTATATTAATCTAAAAAACTTGAATGATGATGAATTGGTGATGCAAACTATAAAAGATGCTTAGAATAACCAATCTATATTATTCTAAATGACACAAAATATGATGAGATGGTAATGCAAACTATAAAAGATGCTTAAAATAACCAATCTATATTGTTGTAATATGTCGCATACCTCTCGAAAGGATCAAAGTGGCTATTGTTGCAACAGGTCCATGATCAATCATGCCGGAATATCGCAAAAGTGGGAAAATGAGAAATCTATATTGTCACAATAGAAAAGATGCTTAGACTAACAAATCTATATTAATCTAAACAACCTGAATGATGATGAGTTGGTGATGAAAACTATAAAAGACGCTTAGAATAACCAATCTATATTGTTCTAATCTATCACATACCTCTTCGAAAGGATTAGAGCTGGCTATTGTTTCAGTAGGTCCATAATCAATCTTGCCAAAAATATCGCAAAAGTGCATACAAAATATCACTATTAAAGACACCTACATTGCAATAGTATATAAAATATTAGTATTAAATAAAGAACACTAATGAACTTAATCATTGTACCTTCCATTCTTGAAAATGTTATTCAAGTGTGCCTGAAGGGCCATCTCTTTGCTTAAGGGTATCCAATATTGCTTCATGATCAACATTACTAAGTGTCCATAGTTGTTTTGTCTTTGGTCCAACATGATGCTTCAACAACTTAAAATTTGTTGCTATAACAAGGTGTGAATACATAAGAATGGTTTTGTGTTTCTTGTAGTCTTCAAATGCAGGTATGCCATTCTTTCTAATCATGTATGTTCGCAACCAAGTTCCTGCAACCACAACTAAACCTGTAGGATACATGAAACCATCATCATCTTCCATTGGTTGTGTTAGCTTATTCTTTACCTGTACACATCGAGCCAACCAATAGTCTGATCTCTCTTCATTCCCCTGTGGTGCAACAACTGTAAAAATATGTCCTAGCTATAGTAGATCTAAAAGCAAGTTGTAATCAACTAAACTTTCCATTGTGTCATTTGTCATGGATATTGTTTGAGATAAATGAGTTAGATACTGTGGTACCCATGTATCCACCCACTCACTTGACACGCATTTATCCCACTCGCACTGAATACAACTCTGACTAAAATAAGCCAACTCTCGTGTCCAAATGGTCCATGTGCCTGCATCTGAGCTTCAAAATGAATGCATCTTTGAAGAATCTTTGATTGTATGACAATCCAATTGCCTCCCACTGTACCCTCCTCAATGAACCAAAAAAATCTGTGCACTATTCAATCAAGTGTCCCTCCCTGTGACAATGTTGAACTACACCAATCAACAATAAAACGTGCATTGCTGAATTTTGCTCCTAAAATATTTAATTGATCCTTAACTAGAGCTCTCTTTACGCATGTACCTGCTCCATCATGCTCCCCTTTCCCATGTCCAGCTTCAAAAAAACTCCAAATATGAGGTAGACCCCTCTCTACATGCATTCTACTCAACCAATAAAACATACGAGCATTCTTGAATTGACTTGTGCAATTATCTGACCAAATTAGATGTCAACCTAGTGCTATATCATGCTCCTGCAAGAACTCAAAAAAATTCTTGAAACAATATTGGACATACTCGGACGAGTGAGATCTATCATCACTCTATAAAAATGATACTCTTTGATTATCTTTCGATCCTCCTCTGTACTATCAAGTGCATGTCTAAACATTGTGTGTAAAAAAATAGCAATCTGAATGGAATTGTAATACTGAGATTGTACCTTGTTTTGTGGTTGGAATGTGTAGTTTTCTGCAAAATCAACTGCCGATATAATAGTGCCAATCAGAAAAGAGTCCTTACACATCCTAAATTGTTGATCCAACCACTGAGACCTATGACTATGCCTTGCATACTTGTAGAAAATATTGTCCTTAAAATCTAAAATAAAATCAATAACACTACATTCTTTTGTAACCAACTCACATCTAGAACCTTCACCTCCACTTTGCAAAGTATATTTGACTATCTCATATCTCTTTTTCTCAACAAGCTTCTTTCCAAATTCATGTTCGAAACTCTCATGAAAACATTGAACAAAATTTGACAAGCAAGTCCCTTAATGATTTCAGAAGATGCATTGCACCACACTCTTGCAACATTTCATTAGTATGCAAAGTAGAATGGATATAGCATAATAGGTCATGGTACATTGAAAACTCCACATGGTATTTGCAACAACAAGTATTACGAATCTTAAGAGGCACACAATAAAATGGCTTCAAACCCTCAAAAGTCCTTTGCGAGATTTCCATATTTTTATGTGTTTCAATAAATTTTTTGAACATTGTTTGGCTTGATTCCAAGAAATGTTTAGGATGTGGTGTACGGTCTCGATTGCCAATTGTTAACTTTAAAACATCCTTTGCATTGGGTGATACTCTAGAGTTATCATGCCAAAATTGTTGAATTACCTCTTTACATTATCGGTTAGCTTCTTATCAACACGGAAGCCTCCTAGCAAAAGCCCATGTATCATTTTGAAGAGGATCATCTATTCTTTCTCTTCTTGCAAGTGCTCTATCCAAAGTTTTACGATTATGTTAAAATCAATACAAGTTTGTCTCATAAAGCAAGCCTTTTTTCAATTGATGGCTTCCTAGGGTAATTGTAATGACTCTTCGAGTAGCTCTCTTATCCTTTTCCTTGTTTTTAATTCTTCTTGTTCACATGAATTTTCAATTTGGCTAGCAAAGGTCTCATCTTTTGCATCTTTAGCAATTGCACAAAACTTTGGCATTGTTCGGTTAATGTCTTATCACTAAAATATTGGTTGAAAAGTCTTCTAACCGACAACCACTGGTGGTTGACCTTGGCTCTCAAAATAATTAAACCATCAAATTCAAGTAACCATTTAGGTTCTCAAGGTCTTGAATTTGGAATATGTCTTTCTTCCACAATGCTGTCTTTCATTTCTCATGTAATCTGCAAAACATAATTTTACACTTGTTTCCAATATTATGTTCAAAATCTTTATTTCCAACATTTTCACCTTGAACATTTTCAAATATCAATTTGAATAATTTCATTCCCAATTTAATATCATGTTCAACATCTTCAAATCCAACATTTTCACCTTGAACATTTTCATTATCAATTTCAATATTTTCATTCCCAATTTCAGTATCATGTTCAACATCTTCAAATCCAACATTTTCACCTTGAACATTTTCATTATCAATTTCAATAATTTCATTCCTAATTTCAATATCATATTCAACATCTTCAATTCCAAAATTTTCACCTTGAACATCTTCAATTTCCTCTTCACTTGAAAGACCATAGGGGTTAGGTTCACCAATATTTAGCATACCTTGTCTTCTCTTCCTATGACCATCTCTATCTCTTTGTCTATATGCTTCAATTTGTTCTTTTGTAGCTTTCTCTTATGTTTTTGCTTCCGACGACTACTGCTCCCCATTATAACTCATAAAAGATGCTAAAAAATCATTGATTATGACAAATTTGAGTAGAAGATGCTCCAAAAAGTTGATCTTTGTCTCTTCCTATCTGAAACAGCGTGTGTGTCGCCTACAAACAGAATGTAGGGTCTGTTTGAATGCACAAAACAACCCACATGGGTATTTTCTATGGCCCATAAATCTAATATCCGTTATAATCTGATATCTTATTCATTTGAAAAAAAATTAGAATGTTTTGTAACGGTATGATTTTAGTTCTACAAATCAAATATTTGATTTGAATTGGATATCCGATTTGTGTACACATAGACCTAAGGGTTAATGGTAGATGGTAGAGGTTTTAAGGGTTAACGGTTTAGGGTTTAGGGTTTAGGGTATATGGTAGAGGGTTTAAGGGTTAAGGGTTTATGGTAGAGGGTTATAAGGGTTTAGGGTTTCAGGGTTAAGGGTATAGGGGAGAGAGATAGATGGAGTGAGTGTGTGAGAGAGGAGAGGGTGGATAGGGTCGAGGGTGGAGGGAGGGGAGAGGGAGGGAGGGTGGAAGAGAGTGGAAGAGGGTGGAGGGAGGGAGGAGTGGAAGAGAGTGGAGAATGATTGCCGCAAGATGGCGATGATGCATTACATGATGACGAACATGTGAAACATGGGTGATGAGTGATGATGTGATATTACGGAAATGAAAACGATATTAAAACATATTCAAGATGGCAGTGGCATGATAAGATTATGATGATATCAAGATGATGGCGATATTATTTATGGGCGGAAGATGGGATATGACATAAAGATGATGATATGATAAGATGATTACGCGGAAATATGATATTTTATGAGCCGATATGGATGATGGATATCGGGATGAACGGGATGGCGGATTACCGGAGTGATTTATTTTAAGATGATATACAAGTGACAGAGGACATATCGGGACATATGTGACATATATTATATATGGGGAGAGGTGATATATTTTATTATGAGGAGACATATATATATATGACAGGTGGAACATGAGGAGGAATTGGGAGAGTGGAGGGGTGGAGGAGTGGGAGGGTGGAGGGAGAGTGTGGAGAGAGTGGTGGAGAGAGGGAATGAGAGAGTGAGAGTGGAGGGTGGAAGAGAGGAGAGGGAGAGAGTGGAGAGGGTGGAGAGTGGGAGAGGGTGGAGTGGAGAGGGAGAGGATGGAGAGGGTGGAGGAGAGTGGAAAGAGGTTAGGAGAGTATATAGAGGGTAGAGGGTTTCAGGGTTAAGGGTAGACGGGAGAGAGAGAGAGGGAGTCAGTGAAAGAGAGGGAGGGAGTCAGAGAGAGATAGAGGGTAGAGGGGAGAGAGATATGAGTGATTGAGTGAGAGACTTGGGAGATAGAGAGAGAGGGAAAGAGATAATATTTATATATTTTATATATTAGTAATATATATATTTAAATATTTATACATTAACAAAAATATTGAAATATTATACATAATAATATAATATATTATATATTAAATACATAATTCGATAAGATATTATCATAAATTGTATATTATATATTACATTATAAACTATATTGTATATTATATATTAAATTATAAACTTTATTGCATTTTTTAAATCATAAATTATAAATTGTATAACATTTTTGCAACTCTATATAGAACATATTGGATATTGGATTCAAATTGGATATTCGATCCTAATCAGATATCCGATTTGGATCGGATAGCCAATATTTTTGGCACAAAATTAATGCCTAGGGATTAGGCTCGGGCTTGCTTTGGATTTTGGTTCGGACCTACCAATCCTAAGAAGTCAACACAAAAAATGTGTTTAACAACTTACCTTGCTTTTCCAAACTTCATGCATATGGTTGATGACTTTTTTTTTACCCAAAATTGATGAAACAAAAAGGGTTTGTAAAGGAGCTTCTCAACTTTCCACCAATATAAATTATACTTTAGTTTGAATCTAATAAATATTTATTATTCATTTTCTATTAGAATTATGAGTAAAGTCCTGATTGATAGCCTGATTGAAAAAAATATATAACTTTCAAACGGTATCACCTTTTTTGAATCCAAAACATGCATCACATTCTATGCTTCGCATACTATAGGATTAAAAAAAAAATGAATTTCATGAAGTTTTGACCAAGTTAAGGTGGTTAGACATGAGTTTTTATATTTTTTAAAAGTTGTAATTAAAAATTCATAATTAATTATTTACTTGGAAAAAAAACACAAAAAATATGCATCACATCCGGACATGAGTCCTCTACTTATATCTAAAATCTTATAAAAAATAATTATGATTTTATTATGGTTAGGGTGGTCGGACAAACACCTACTTCTTATTTTTTCCCCGAAATTTAAGTACTACTGCATTGAAATTTTAATTTTTCACGAAATAGATTTTTAAAAAAAAAAAAGAAAACCTAGTAGTTTAGAAACTACATTCAATTTGCCACATATTCTATTCTTACATATTTATAATAATATAGATAACTGTGAACCTTGATATTTTATGCTACTCCAAATGTGCAAAATAACTAAGAATATGAATGACAAACTATCAAGGACACCTCAAGATTAGCCAAAAGAGAGTTAGAATAAGAAAGGAAATAGATAAATAACATAGAAACAATATCACCTTCCTTGCTGTTGATTTCTCCTTGATTGGCCCTTGATTAAAAATAGATTGGTTGTGTGCTCCTTAGATGATTGATTGAATGACTAAAATGCAAGCTTCAATATGCAAAATGATGAACAAAGATGGTTGAATGATTGAAAAAGGCTTGAGGATTCAAATGGACAGCATGTAGTTATGAGAGTGCAAAAAGTGTTCTAAATGCAAATGGGCAGCATAAGGGTGCTCAAAATAAAATGTTGGAAATGTCCTTGAGGAGGGGGTATTTATAGGAGAATTTGAATTCTCTAGAGAATTCAAGGGTCAAGATTGCTCCAACAAGGTCAAGATGAAGGGCTATGGTGGGTTGAGAACCCACAAGCCCTCACATCTTGACATGTGGAGGGTGAAGTGGCCCAGGGTGGATGAGATGGAAATGAGTTGTCAAGAAGGTACATGAGGTGGAAAAAGGACATGCACCTTGGGGAGGGAGGAGATTTCCACATGGGAAAAGGAAAGGTGGTTGGGGGGATAAATGTGAATTAAAAATTCACATTCCTAGAATGATCTAGAGGGTAAAAGGTGGGCTCCAAAAAGGTGGGACTTGGTCACATGTGGAGATTGTGACAAGTCCAAGGTTGGTCACATGTGGAGATTGTGACAAGTCCAAAGTTCTAGAAGCCTTGGAATGATGGAATGTGAATTAAAAATTCACATATAAAAGAGGGGAATCTAGGAAGAATAAAAAAGAATTAAAAATTCTTTAGAGAATGATTAGGCTTAATTAATCAATAATTAGAAGAATAAATAAGGATTAGAAGCCAACTTGCAAAAGTTGGAGGATGTGACACATCCTAATCAAGGATTAGGCATATGCACATCCCTAATGAAGAAATTAGGAAATGGATTAGGATTAGATGAAAATGACATGTGAGGAATTAAATAAATGTAATATTTATTTAATTTATTTGATGAAAAGAGGATTAAGGAGGGCAAGGTATTTAATTA